>JBAHVQ010000416.1:308619-323122 GCA_036872915.1 Nanipora kamurai | reverse complement strand
CCGACATGATTGCGCATGTTCAGAAACAAAAATGAACAAAAACGGTACACTGTAACCTAAGTAATAGACAAAAACATGTCAAAATACAAGTGATCAAAAACTTTTGACTGCAACGGTATTTATTCATTCTTTCATTTATTTCATTCACTCAATCACTCACTCATTCAGTAATCCACGTAATGATATTTGTTCTTCAAAAAAGTGAATTATTAATCTTAAGAACAATCCCATCCTTTTTTTACCGCAGGAAAATGGAAAATTGTCAAAAGCTCTCATTGAGTATGTTATCAACTATATTTCTGTTATTACATCAGAGACTAGTCAAGTGCGAGGTCTGCAGGCTTGAGCTTTTTGCAAAAAACAAATATTTTCACAGAGATTCGCACATAAAAGAATAATAAATAATTTATACGGTTTTGGTTAGTATCCCAATCATCTGAATTTCTCAGACAACAACATTTGCATCACTGAGAGGCCATTTTAGGCGTTATGGAGATAGATGTCCTTGAAGTCTTTCCCCAAAGTAAAGCTAAAGTAAAATTAAAAAGTCTCTTCCCGCAGATTATGTTCCGACGAACTACTAATTTTTTCCCAACTGGGGTTCTACCTTTAACCAATGGGGATGCTGCAGTCCTCTAAGTTTTCTGCTCCTATCTCTGGGGATCAACCTCGATCGACAGTGCTTCATACAACGAACTTAATTCTACCATGTTTTTATTGTTTGTCAGTCCAATGCCGTAGCCACTGGCGGTTGAGTCCTCAGAGTAAACTTGAACACTCCCGGAAAATGTGAAAGTACATTATAAACAATAGATTGCTTGTTATCTTTTAGACGAGACATTTTTACTCGATAATAAGCTTGGTCGTTTCAACTGTTTCGACGCGATTTGTTGTTTTTTTAAACTGCGAGCCCCCTCTAAAAAAGTTCTTGTCTGAACTCAAAATGTCAGGGTGACTACGGGCCAGGTGCAGTTATGCCCTGTTTGAGGACAGAAGCATGGATGACATTGCTGTAGTCAATTTATTACGGGTGTATTTATCCAAAATGATGGAAAATTGTTTTGAGGGGTTTATTCTAGGGTAGACGGGGAACACTTTGAAAAAAGTCTGGCAAAGCTGGTCATGACTACGAAAAGCGAAAAACCACAACCTGGAGTGTTAGCGTAGAAAATGCTACCTAAGAAAAGTTCATTAAATGTTTCTGTCGAGGGATTGGTGGCAATTTTTGAAATGTGTATTTTCCGTTGTTTATCGAATATAACAACTAGACATCGTTTTGCCGTTGTCTCTTCAGTTACACATGATCAGATTGTGCCATGAACTGCCAAGAGCATCAACGATTCCCTTGACTTTATTTTCGGGGTCACATGTCGTTACCGCTTTGTGCGCATCCAATGCGCGTGTCCAATGCGCATCTTTGTCAAATTGATATAATTTTAGATTTTGTTCCTTTTAATTTACTAAAACTCCTGACTTAATGTTCTAGCCGTTTTAGTTTAGTTTTCATTATCGGCGATAGCGAGACGTCACTGGCGGAAAGTGTTGCCAATCACCTTATCGTGGAAGATGTATTAAATAAAGCATCCGTTCGAAAGAAGCAACCAAAGTATAACATTCCTGATGCTGAGTTCTTTGAGGTATTTTGAATGGTTGAAGTAATTTTATATTTATTCATCTACTTTAGTGACGAAAGTAGGTTTATATTGTGGGCTAATTGTAAAGAAAACAGAAAAGAGGGAGTAGATTCTGTTGATCCCTGGCAAAATTCCAGAGATAAACGAAGAAGTGTATCAAGAAGCAGAAGCCAGAGCCAGCCGACAGTTTGAAAAAATATAAGATAAAACGTATTTCGAAGAGGAACATCTCGAAAACTCAGAATATTTTATCAGAGTCAAAATCAAGACGAAAGTTGAATTCGTAATATTTCGGTTTTATTTCAAAACCAATAATTGTAATGTAATAATGGTAATAATATAATTGGTCTGATGATGGTTTTGAAATAAAACCGAAATATTACTAATTCAACTTTCGTCTTGATTTTGACTTTTATTCTGAGTTTTCAAGATGTTCCTCTTCGGAATATTTTTTATCCTATATGTATCAAGAAGCATTTCTGTTGTTTGATTTTATTTATAAAGATTTCGTAAAGGATAGTACTTTATTAATATGAATCACAAACATTTCACTTGTTAAGATATATTAATTATAATTCTTGCATTGCAGAAAATTTGATTGACCTAACTTTTCCAAATGGTTACTTTTATTTTCACGAGTTACAATACATATTTCGTAGCAAATATTCAGCTCTAGGCCTAAAACTACTGGGAGCTTAACTATGGGGGTCTTAGCCCTGCGCATCAAGAATTATCGAAGTATAGCACCTACTCTATTTCAGTGGCCTTGTTCTTCTGACAGGTTGTTCGTAGGGCAGCTTCTTTGCGGGGTGCATCCAGGGTTTCTAAAAGGGCGAGCAATGTCAAGAATATTTTTTGTTTTAGTGATTGAGTGGTTGCGGAACGATCTCCTCGAAAAGTTTTCGATTCAAAAGCCTTGAAAATAGTCCAAAACTGCATTCCCTAACGAAAAGTATTACTAAAAAGTGATGTCTTACCTGCAGGATGTACAATAATTTTCTCGGAAAAGTAGTTTATCCTACCAGTTTGGAGGCAATTGCACCCGTGCTTTTTGGAGCACTTGGGCTATCTTTGTTGGTGCTTATGTCATTGACGCTTTTAATGCTCTTAAGATGTTCACCAAAATCGTAATCGATCGCGTCCGTGAGGCAGTGAAAAGGGAAATATCTCTTTAAATACTTTAGCTGTTGTCATAAATCATCTACTTATTTCAACTCAATACTTAAAGACGTTTTAGCAATCTTTTGTCTTATTAACCGAAAATTTCCGCTAAAAAATGCTGTTCAACAGTGCAAGGTAATCTCAAGGTAGCTGACAGTTCTGAGTTAACTTCTTTAAACTTCTTGCAGTTTATTCAGTATGTATCTTCGATACAGCTTTGCTTCACTGAAAGAGCTCGAGAGCTGATACAAGGATTTTATCTTTCAAGTCGAAGAGTAAGAAATTCTTCGGAAAAGGTTGGAGCAGAGTTTCCTATTCCTGCTCTGAAAGCAATGTAAGTGGTCGCATTTGATTTTAACTCCTTCCTGGCCGTATAGGTTCTCAGTGACCTATGGAGACCTTAGTATTTTACTCTGGCTAACGCCAGAGAATTTGACTTGTCAAGGGGAAAGTCGTCAGACAGGAAAGGGTTAAAGTATTTAGCCCTCTGACTTTATTGCGTCTTGACAGAGACATCTTTAATCAGTGTTCATGAAAGAAGGGTCAGTTAAGTACTGTTGTAGGGCTCATTGTACTGGACGTTTACGTATCGTTTAAAAAAATACGTACAACGAATTTTTTTGGCTTCAAAAACGAATCTCTCAATACGCTAATTTGCGAAGAAAGTTTGAAAATTAATGTTTTCTAAACTGACACTAAAATATTAATTATTTTTATTATTAATAAGTTTCAAAGTCGACACTAAAGTTTTAATGAGTTTTTGAATATTAAATCATCAATGAAGATCGAAAAGTGTTCTTAGTGAATGAAATAGTTGCTGTAATTTCAATAGACCATCTGGCCTTACGGATAGTCTAGAGCGGTTATCAAAAAGTTGAACCTCTAGCCACAATTCCTAGTTACCCTATTGGAACCTTTTAACCTTTTAGCGGCCAATTATTTTAAAGAAATTTTAGGTCAATTTACTTAGTATGCGACTCCACATGATATTTTCATCGAAGGTCGAGAAAGGGCTCCATATATATGTAAGGGAACTTGATCTTCGTGCCATTAAATAGCAAAAACTTACCCTCCCTAAATCTAAGAGCCCGCTTGCAAGTGCACCGGTGTGGGTGGGACTCTGCAAAGACGCTTCTCCACAATCTCGATCCCGGGCTTTCTCTCTTCGCCTCCCTTGTCGTCGGGAGAGAGACCCTAGTTTCAGCTGGTCATCTGACCACCCTAACTCTGGGTGGTTGAAAAAGCAGTTCTGGGGAGGGGAGGTAAAGTTTTAAAGTGGTAGTTGTGACAAAATGGGGCATGTGCTAGGGGTAACAGATGTTGAGTCGGCACTTGCCAGCGCTGATGTCTAAACAAATGCGCATAATTTTGTTAACTTTCACAAAACAGATTCGTAAACACCCCCCTGCGGTATTGTTGAGGCAGTGTGACCAGGTGACCAGCTGTATGCAACCAGGGTCTCTTTCCCGACGTCAGGAGAGGAGAAGGGAGAGAGCCAGGAATCAAGGTTGCATTCTCCAGTGAACTCATAGCCTTCTATCAATAAAAAAATCTTTGTCGCTGAATGTTTTTAAAACTCAAATACGAAATTACTTTTTAGCTTTGGTGAATTGAACATTTTCACCTTCTATCTAATTTAATCGTGTATTTTAGTAATGTAATTAGTTAATGATGTAGGGCCCCTCTGAATACCAGCCGTGGCTGAATGGGCTACCGTACTGAAATAAACGTCATTCATTCATTCTTTCATTCATTCTTGAGAAGCAGGAAAGGAGCTGAATCAGGGGCTCTCTTCGCTCGTCTGTTTTGCCATTTTGTTTACACTGTTATAACTAACTAACCTAAACAATCAATGCTGAACACACAAATCTTGTTCGTGTGGGAGCTTGGAGTACGTCAGACGGTCAGCAAACGTTTATCAAGTCGTAATCTCAGAAAAAGGATTTATGAGCCCTAGATGGGAATCAAACCCGTGTAACGTTCTGATGACCGGTGAGACGCTGTAATCATCGAGCTACCAATGGTTAGATTTCCGTCTAGGGCTCAGAAATCGTTTTTGTGAGATTAAAATCTTGAGAAAGGTTTGCTGGTGGTCTAACTAAGAGAACCTTGCGCTTAATCACTTGATTTGTTGATATGTCATGGATAAAATCACGAAAACCAAACGTTGACTCGTATACGACCCAATACGCCGCTTAAGGATTAAAACATTTACAGCATATGAGTACTTTATGTTTAAACAGTATCAATTATACACGATTAGGCAGTACATATGACGAACCTGCACCTTAGCTTACTACCTGAGTCTTGGTAGCTCAATGGTTAGAGCGTCCAACCGGTCATTAGAAAGGTTGCGGGTCCGATTCTCGTCGAGGGCTCAGAAATCATTTTTCTGAGATAGTGAGCTTGACGAACGTTCGTTGGTTGTCTGATATATACCAAGCTTCCACATGAATCAGATTAGCGTTCTTCATTTAGTACACGCCATATCTTTGATGTCTTATTTTTTCAGGATGTCTCTTGCAGAAGCTCATGCCAGGCTTAACTTCCGGACAGAGGTATTTCAAGCATAAATAAATGTTTCAGCATATCTGAGTCTATACTTCGAATTTGTTATCATATAAGCAGCTCTTTTTTTTGCAACAATTTATCGATTAGTGTTGTCGTTGTCATGCCAAAGGGCAAAGCAAAAGTTGAAATGGGATAGTTATACATTGTTAATAGCAAATCTTGTCTTCGAAGAATTAATAGGACTCCTCTTTGGGAAATCTTTTTACATCGCCATTCATTATATTTCTTCCACTTCAACTGATCACGCTCTATAATGCATAAGACCTTTTGGTCTTTCACTCGTTTGATATTTTGATCTCTAATTTTCATTTTGTGCTTTCATTTAATACCCATAATCGTTGCCTCTGTTGTCAATATCTCGTTGATTATCTTACGCCAAAAAATTTCAGGACAATGAAAAGCGTTGGTGATCGTATTTGTTTTCCATAGGTTTTAGAGGATGATGCGGTAATGGCGATTTTGCTTTACGAGGAATCAATAACTGCAAGAGTTGGTAGGTTTGTTTGATAGACTCTTTCAAAATGATTTTAACGTAGTGGCAATCCGTTAACAATCTTAACATCTGGGCCCAGTTGTTCAAAAGACGATTACCACTAATCCTGGGTTAAAATTTGATTGGCCCTTTCGTTGGACATCTTCTCCTGAATAATTTTTGTTCAAACTTTCTTGGAGAAGACTTTTCTATATATGTATGATATCTGAACAGAAGACTTAAAACATCATTGCCAAAGTTAGGAGCATTTCATCCAAGAAATTTTCACTAATCCAGGATTAACCTAATCGCCTTTTGAACAACCGGGCCCTGAACTCTTTCATATTTAAAGTTTGACTCTAATCCACTGATTTTTTTCACGTTTTGT
Source organism: Nanipora kamurai (assembly GCA_036872915.1). Lineage (NCBI taxonomy): Eukaryota > Metazoa > Cnidaria > Anthozoa > Scleralcyonacea > Helioporidae > Nanipora > Nanipora kamurai. The sequence continues at coordinate 316,896 of JBAHVQ010000416.1, read as the reverse complement.
TGACTTTCGTGGAGGAGGATGCTTATCGTCCTTCTGTTTATCCCAGAAAGGGGGAAACCCTTAAAATTGTTTTTATAAAGCAAAAGTTTAAGTTGAGAAGTTGAGTTTCGTGTTATAAAAGGTAATCAGGTGGAGCAAAGAATGTACTAGGTTAGAGTAATTAACCTGCTCCAACATGTAGTGGTAACGATTGTCCATTTCTGGTACAAAAATTTACTGAAACTATTTCAGTAACTATCAAAAGAGTGGAAGCCAGGGAGCCCTTCAAACACTACTTGGGACCACAGCTCCCCAGGACCTCCATATTGATGTCCAACACAGTTCGACAGCACGTTCGGTATCTATTAATTAGACAACAATTTTCACATGCACCATTTGCACCTCACCCGAAATGTTCGGATGAAACCACTAATTGGTTTACACTAAACGCACTTAGCTGAGTGTCGTGGCGAACACAATAAAGTAGACAGGTGGATCAAATTTGGCATTTGTGCCGCACTGTTGGAACATATGCACCAAGGCGTGTCTATGCAGACGATTTTTGCTGGGATTAGTCGGCCATAAAATCGCAGTAGATTACTTGTAGAGTAAGATATAGTTTGTTCCCCGATGCTTTCCGTGCGTTTTGGATTCTGGGTAGGTTTCTTCTGTCGGTAAATTTTGAAAAGCCTGCCGATAGTTTACTCGGCCTGTTTAACAGCCCGTTTATGCGAGCAAATTTTGTCTGCGATTTTTATCGTCCACATGCATGACTGCAACTCGAAGTGACTTGTGTAAACTTTCGTTACAACTTTTTTCGAACTTCATCAAATGTACTTGCGTTTTTGAAAATGTGGTGAAATTGTGACTAAGGGGATTTTTATGCATACAAAGACGCCCCTGAAAACTCGTTTCCCCCAGCTTAAACTGGTTTCCTGCACTTCTGGCTAGCATGACTGTATACCAGTAGTCAATTAAAATTACAGAAGGACAATCCGGCTTTGAATAGTACTAAAAAATGACTAATTATGACATGGAGCAATCTGCTCAAGACAAAAGAATTATCCGTCATACAAGTAATTATTTATGTGATATCACACAAGACACTCCAGTGGGCAAACTTTTTGATTATGTATCCATTTTAAATCACTCTATGCCAAAGTATACAAACAGTAGCATGCGTGTGCCACAGGCTGGGAATTCCAAACTTCCGCGAGGATCTTCAAGTGTGTTAAAGGTCAAGGACGCTAAAATGTTTTTTTTTGTTGAATTGACAGGTTATTCTGTCCTTGGTTTGAGTCCACTTCATCATTTAAAGGATAAGAATATTATGTCCTACATTGGCTCTGAGGTACATTGACAAACAAAACGTAGTTGTGTCAGGTATACATAGGAGTATGTCCAGGGGTAGCTTATAAGTGATTCGGACCGATGGATTTCTTTTTTGCTTTAAATAAGATTTACCTAAGGACGTTTGTTGAAAAGAGCACTTGTCCAGGGTTACAAGTAGATCTGTTGTTTAATTTCGTATTTTTTCGTTAAACTATCGAGCTCAAATTGATCAGCGTAAAACCTTTTTTAGTCCTCGCAATGTATGTCATGGGAAATTTCAATCTTCTTTCGCATCATCGTTAGAATTTGTCCCCAAAATTTTTGCTTATCCAGGATTGAGGTAATAGCCTTTCGTGTATCTCGGTCCTGGTGATGTATGACAGATAATAAAAATTGGGGTGGTTCTTTACAGTTTCTTGAAGAAGAGAAAATGCCAACCTGAAACCGAAAATCATGTACATAGGAATTTCGGATGTAAAACTGAAAGTCACACATAGTAAAAGAGTCACTTTTGAGAATCATATCTATAAAAAAATTAGATGTTCATGGAAGTAACTGCAAAAGCAACAGAGACGTTTCGAAACAGTTAATACTTACCGTTCAAATTTAATCGGAAAAAGAGACTGGTAACCACAGTTTTGTTTTCTTTAAAACTTTTATTGCCGAATGGGCAATCAAAAGTCATTTTTAAAAAGTGAAAAACAGGATTTTTTTGCAAGTAACAAAAAAATTACATACTGAATGCCGAACAGAAGCTTAGTTCATATGGGAGCTTGGCATATATCGGACGACAAGTGAAGGTTCGTCAAGCTCGTTATCTCAGGAAAGCGATTTCTGAGCCCTAGACGGGAATCGAACCCGCAACTTTCTGATCACCGCTGAGACACTTTAATCGTTGAGCTACCAAGACTCTGATGGTGAGCTATATGATAGCTCAATGGTTAGAGCGTCTCACTGGTGATCAGAAGGTTGCGGGTTCGATTCCCATCCCGGGCTCAGAAATCGTTTGTCTAAGATAATGAGCTTCACGAACCTTCACTTGTCATCTAAAAAAAAATAATCAACAGAAGTTTTTACGATCTGCGTTATTGATTACCCATTCCTCAAGAAAAGATTTAATGAAAAAAAGTATTTGTTACCAAACTCGTTTTCAAATTAAATTTGGTAGGCACTTTAGTTACAAGCCATTTTGAGACTACACTGTTATGATAGAAACCACTCAAACTCCTTATTATACTAGAATTTTTGATTTTCAGACTGCCTTTCTACGAGTGACATTCAGTTTTATTCTTCTTCTGAAATGTTTATATGGAAGTTTTGGCGGTTTAAACTTACGTCTTGCTTTCTTGAGGAAACTGTATCGAACCTCTTTGGCGCAACCGGGCACAACTTCTTAATTGTGAATGGTTTTAGATTTACTATTTCTAGTATCCCTTTCAACTAATAAGAATCCAATATTGAGAAGGCGATTACCGCTAATCCAATAACTGTTATGTTACTTCCACATGCGTTGTTCACACTTCTCCTTTAAAGATTATTCTAAATTTGTACAGACTTTATTAGGGCAAATTCTATCTTTTCTTGACATTATCACTGTAAAAACTGACTGGTTGGAACAACCAATTTTATTGGTTGTCTCAGGTGCATGCATTCCACCAATTATTTAATGGCTGTAACAACCAAGAATCGTGTCATTTAACCAATAGCTTTGGCTGTTTTCACCAATATTTTTGGTCAAAATGCAAATGCATCTGAGACAACCATTGAAACTGGTTTTTTTAATCAGTCAGTTTTTACAGTGAATGCCAAGAGCTTCGCGCATAAAATTTTCATCACTTCAATTAAGATTAGGTAAACCGTTATGAACAGGCAGGCCTTGTGTACGTCCTTGTGACAGAATCTGCCTCACTAACTTTTCAGTGTTTATTTATCCAAATTGCAATCACCACGTACGCATAACTTATCGAAGGGGAATTTAACGGAGTGCAATTTTAAAAACAACATTTACAAGTGTGTGGAAGTGTACATTGGTTCTGCATTTAATAAGTCTTGGGTTGATCTGGTCCATTTTGTCGTTATCATCGATTTGAAAATGTTTCTTTCTTTGAGTTCATGAGACTTGAGAACACCAGCATTCTTTCCAAGCAACAGAAAGTTGAAGACTACAGAAATTTCAATATAACGTCTAAACCATCTTGAAACTCATTTTTCAAAGCACCAATTTTACTTCAGTATTTGCTTTAGCAACATTTTTTTTCCATTCCGCCGGCCTTGTAGTTGATAAACATTCCATCGTGGTTTATCTACTAAAGAGTCCCAACGTTGACTCTTAATCTCGAACCAACCTTTCCTTCTGTCCTGCTTCTTCCTGATTGTGAGTTAAATTTGCGTAGGAACTACAAATGTATTAAAATCCTTTTACAGAATTAAAAGTGGTGATTGGACTGATTATTTTGTAGAACGATGAGAGAATGATTCAGCTGAAAATACATATGAAAAGGTTCTGCTCCTTACATTCCCATTACAAATATATACCTGGACATTTTGGGCACGAAGAATGAACACGAGAGAGAATCAAAGTAAATAGGGCATTTTGTTTTGGAGCGGTTTGTTGAAAATTGAGATTTATTTATAAATTAGCTCATTGAATAACTAAATTTTATCGCTATGCGTTGTCTTGTATATGTTGTCTTGTATTTTCTCATTGCATGCCGTACAATTGCCCTAAGTGTAAAGTACTGATTAAAATGAGTTTACGAATGTATGTTTATTAAAATTTAATCAAAAAGATTGATTATGGTATGACAAAAAAAACCCAAAAAAACAACAACAATGAAAACCAGAGATCTGAAATTTAGAACTTGACATTACATTTCATCAGACTGAAATGTTAACGACTTGATGGTTTACGTCTTGCAAGCACATACCCTTTCCACGAAAACCATTTAGTAAGAAACAAGGCAGGTATTTTCATGCTTAATTTTTCACGCTACCCTAATAAGCGAATTGAAGTTTTTTAGAAGAAAGATTTGAGTTTAGTGAGCATAGAATTACGTATATATGTGGACAGTCATGTTTTCAATCGAAAACGTTCCCTGAATTTTTGGGTTTTTGAAAAGATAATTTTACATTTAGACTTCTATTCTTTTATCAGAGTTGATAATGTACATGAAAATATTTCTTGATTATGGTTGGCTAAGAGCAGTGCAGTTTTAAGGAAATACAGTGGGGGAAAAAGGAAATACAGTGCAATTTTCTTGAGCCAGTCACCCAACCAGAAACCATAAAAATTAAAAACAAGCCAATCAAAACATACCTTTCAGCTGCGCAAAAATTAAATAGAATTACGCCAAAATTGGCCGTCGCTTTAAGTAGATTTTCGTTTGAAAAAAATTATTGCAATAGACTTTCAGTAGAATTCCTTTGGCGAGTGGTTTTCGTTACTCGCGTCACTTCTTGCTTAATTTTCTTAATGTATATATTATTAATTGGTAATGGCATGGTTTCTCGTGTAATTGGGAAAACATACACTCGTGAGTTTTTCAAAGACCTCAAATATTTTGAGAGTCTGTGAAAAACTCACTCGTGCAGGTTTTTCCAAATTACCCTCGAAACCATACTATTACCAATACAAACACCTGAAAGAAATCTACATAATAATGTCAGCACTTTAGCACTCGATACACCACGCGGGAATCAAAAAATTTATGCCAAGCAAATTATTTTGAAAAGTGTCATACAGCTTTAACATTTTCTTTCTCCGGATTTCATCCGTTTTGTCTGTCCATATGCATTTCCCCGGTTTTTTTCGTCCGTCTGTTTGTATTTTATCAGTTTTTGTGTGTTGCGTCCAAGTCAGTGTCTGTAATTAGGATTTTCATACAACCAATGATATAAAAGTCGAGTGCTGCGTTGGCAGTGTTGAACGACTTGTATACAACCAAAAAGGCCACAGAACTCCTGAAAATTTAACCAGCATGGGAAATAAAACTCAAAAGTTGCAAAATGCGACTTTTTGAGCCCAAAATACAATGTGAATTGTCACTTTGGTCCGAAGATCGACGTAAAACCCCTTTAGTTCCTCTTGAAAGGTTATTGAACCGAATTGACGTCCGCCATCTTGGAGAAACTGCTGATATTCATGACGTCACAAGCTGGGTAAAGGAAAGGTTTTTGTAAGTCAATTTTCTGCGTATTCAAGTCGAAAACTCCAATGTTTAAAAAAGTATTGATCCTTTGTTTGGGTTGATAACATGTTACGAGCAATTGTTCCGAAATTTAGATGTCAAAATAAAAGGTGCATTACGTTCACCCAGCTAGTGACATCACCAGTTCTCAAGTTAATTTGACAAAGTGTTAAATCAAGATGGCGGATAACTGATTTTTGTTTGCTGAACTTAGCAATGTTCTTGTGATTAGATTTTTTAAAATCTTAAGAATACATTCGTAATCTAGTTGGGTAGTTAGAAAGATAAAAACCTGAAACTCGGTTTTTTGTTGCTCACACCCTTTATGATAGTAAAACTTACCTTTCGAGCGAAGGCTGTTCTTCGGAGTGAACAGGTAAAATAAAATACCGTGTTTTTGTAGAGGAGAAAACTTGACCAATCAAACGGAAAAATCAATAACAAACTGAGTATTGACATGCATATAACGGAAAGTCATTTACTATATTAAGCTTCATTCAGTTAACCGAAAAAGTGAGGGCGTGAGAGACACCTCCAAGGGATTGATAAGAAGCAAAAGTTAATCGAAAATCTAAAACCAATCCAAAAAAATCCAAGAATACAGTCCAATGTTTTTATCCACACATGCTGGACAAACACATTAGTTGTAAAGGGCTTAATGTCTCTAATTTCAATAAAATCAAAGAGATTAAACTATAAAGAATACAATCCGATATTTTTATCTGCCCGTGCTAGAAAAACACATTCAAGGAACCTTAAGATTCATGACGGCAACGTCAACAACGGCGTAAAAATTGTAAAGGGGTTAATGTCTCTAATTTAAATAAAATCAAAGGGCATAAAGAATACGAGGCAATGTTTTTATCCGCTCACGTTAGACCAAATCATTGACTTGAAAAGAGATAAATGACTTGAAATAAAATCAGAGGAGATAAACCTCGCAAGCTAATGTTATCGCGCATTTGCTAGATAAAAACAGCAGCTTAGTGAGAGATTAAATGAAAGGGAAGCATTCGTTACTTCTGTGGGGATGTGTTCCTCCAAGAGTTTGAAAATGAGACGTCTTTCTTGTCTATTGCGGCTTTCATCATACTCCAATTATTACAACCATCGTTTTGAAATTAAAAATAGAGGCCACTGGATCTACGACGTCGACTTCAACAAGGAAGTCCTTTATACAAAAGAATTCTTCATGTAAAACAAAGACACGAATGTTTTTGAGTTTCCAGAATATTCTCAACACTCTCGTCATTCTGTATACTTCCTCACGACGACTTCAGCTCGCGTAGACACAAAAATCGTTCCCTAAGTTTGACTTCTTTAACCTGAGACCACAGTCGTTTTACAAGAACTGGAGTATTTTGGAGGTGGTAAGACAAATCATAAGTATCAAATACGGTACGTCCGGTGGTGAAGTTGACGTCATAGGTCTGAAGGTGCGTAGACAACTGGCGCTGGGTTGTTTGTAAAAACTGCAAACCGAAGGAGAAACGTAGTGCTTCAAACAATAGATCCTTTAGATGGGGACTAACCTTCGATGTTATTCTTTTAAGCCTAGTTTTTACTAGCGACATACGCATAAACATAACGACGTACGCAAGCGCAGCAAGCACTTTATGTTAGGTTGTACTTTGCAAAAGCAAAGAGTTATTGAAAGTCGTGGAATGAAGATCTCCAAAAGATACGTCTCAATCGTTAGTGGAACGTAATTTGCTTTGGAATAATCGTTTTATGTCGTTTAGCATAACATTGTCTTTTGGACAATACACCTCATTCTTCTTCTGAGGACTACAGTCTCAGTCCGGTTAGAATTATTGTCTTCCTTTGAAACTATAGACTTCCTTCGCAGCTTGTCGTCGTTCTCTTTGAACTATTGTCGTCCTCTTAGAACTTAAGACTTCCTCTAAGTAGTACTGTCTTGTTATAAGTACAATGATTGCATGGGGGCGCCATGCATCCGATTTTTTGAGGGGAAACTAGAAAGGCCCTGGATCCGGATGGACAGCAAAATATGGTCTAATTTGGTGTGGTTATAGAATAAGGTTCTGTAAAATGTTCTATAGCCTGAAAAAACTAGTCATTACCCTGGAAAATTCTATTGTGGGGACATATTGTTTACGTTTGGATGGTGTTTGTAGAAACTCAAGTGAGAGACCGATTACATGGATGAACTTTCGTCTGGGAATAAAATTTCACGCTAGCTATCTGGATTAAGAAGATTCTGGGTTAGATTAAAAATTTCAGTTAGGGTGAAAACGGAAATGGGAAAGTGAACCCATGCCAAAATGTCGCGATGGGTAATTTTGATGTTTTGCGTAGTTCCTTAGCGACAATCAACTTACATCGAGCTAATTTTTTGTAGCGCGATTTTATGTAAAGAAATCGTTCAGCCCCAGGGGCCGCGGAACCGGGTGACACTGGGGGCAGGTGCCCCGACTTTTTGTGTGAAGAAAAAAGTGCCCTTTTCCTGCAATGAACTTGCCCTTTTTAGTACAACGTTTTGTAGGAACCTTACCGTATTGTTGACTGAATGAGTAGTAAATTTCACAGCAGCATAATTTAAGATGCAAATTCACATCTTTTCTGTCTTGATTTAATTTAAACTATTCATGTAAATAATCTGTCATAGTACCTGCGATTTTTGCAAGAATATTCGAACATTTCCGCAAGGATATTCAAATATTTCTATATCTACTGGTCTGATTTGGATAATTTTGGTCTCATAAAGGGCGCTTGGAAAGGGCGCTTGATTAATGCGGGCTGGAGCAAAGGCCTATAT
>JBAHVQ010000416.1:282754-308519 GCA_036872915.1 Nanipora kamurai | reverse complement strand
CAGATTTCTCGATTCTCCTTTTGAATTTGAACGGCAAACTCTAGCCCAGTGGTTAGCTTTTCCACACGAATTGCATTCAGTTCCGTAAGCAGGACATTTGTTTTTGGGTTTGGCAAGATGCTCGCCCCCGCAATTAATGCATTTCTTCGGCTTATTAACTCGATTAATACCAAGAATTTCTTTTGCTTGGCCCCTATCGAGCTGACCCAGCTGTGTCAACGTCGCTTCATAGGTCCTAGAGACGTCCATTGCTTCGTCTAGAGTGAGAGCTTTGCCTTTTGACAACAACCGCTCTTGTACCTTTTTGTGTTTCGTGCCGATTATCAGCTGCTCAATTAAGCGTTCGTCGACTTCGGTAGAATCCCTAAACTTGCGTTTTGTAGCTTGATTACGACAATGAGTCATAAAATCGTCGATAATCTCTTCTTGCCTGTGCTTCATTTGTTGTTATTGATATCTGGCAAGACGATGATTGACTTTTGGCGCTAAGTGTCTCTCAAACCGCTCCCAAATTTCGCTCGGTTTGGTGCTATCTCTTTCATCTGACAAGTCCAACTATTATACGTCTCGAGCCCTTGCCTTCCAATCCACAACAGAATGAATGAGGCTTGTTCTTTCTCGGTCTTCTTCACGAACGGACCAGAAAAAGTCAGATTGCAACACTGTTTTAACCTGGCGAATTCGTCTGGCAAGTCTGTAGCGTGCCAGTTCATCTCGGGCGTGCGAAACCCCGTAGCGCTGGCTATAGCTCACAACGCTGCAGTTAACTTACAACTACTTCAGTTAGTTAATCGCTTATCATCATCCCACACCTGACACCATGTTATATTTCGGACGCTTTCGGAGTGCTCTTTCCTACGACTAGAAACAACTATATGTTTATTAATAAAAACAACTTACTATTATACCCTATGGAAGTCATTTGAGAATCATGCATAACTTATTCTTGCATATAATGCAATATCATTATATAAGTAATTCTTGCATATAATACAATATCATTACAAAACGTACATTTGAATGGACATTAAAGCTTAATACAGAGTGTCCCCTGCATTACATAAAAAAATAAATGACTCAGAAACACGAATTTCTCTTCTGCATTAAAATTCCCTGGCGACTATTACGTTTGTGGACAGAGGTGTTGGGCAGCTTGATTGCTAAAACAACATACATTGACATGCTCAATGAGTTTTAGACGAAGAACTATTTTTTATCCTTTTCTGATCATACAGGACGTCCACTGTGCTTAAATTGTGCAGAAATTTGTAAGGAACTCTCTTTCTCCTCATCCTCACGGCCATTTTGTTTACTTTGAATATTAATGAGATAAGCAATTCCGCTGCCCGAAGAATGCGGGAGCAAAATGTCCCCAATTTCTGGTGATGATGACGACGGACATTAAACTCTACCCACCAGCAAAGATCATCCTCCATAGTAATCCAAGAGCCAGACAAAATCTGAGCTCCCAGTTACGTGACTAATCCTCGTAATCACCGAATAATCCCCATAAACCAGGAATACAATCACGTCTTGCATTGTATATATCATATATGCAGTAACATATTACCTGTACATTGAATTTATGTTTTTTTTTGTCATAAAAAACTCATTGGATTAATATCTAAGCCAGGGAAGACATACCTGTTTAGTTAGAATCGCGGCTATAAATATAGAGACAGAAGTTACAAATTTTTGATTTCCCACGAGCTAATTCTTCCCATATCACCAGTTTTTGATCAATTTTTCAACAAGCGCGACGCCACTTAATCATGGCGGTATGACACAACATTGAAAAGTTTTAATCGGGCGACCTGACGGCAACGGCAAAGAGGGCATCAAACACTTGCGTGACTTCTGGATTTCAAGATGGCCCGAGTGGTAAAGCAAGAGACGTCTTGACAAGACGTACCAAATGGTGAAACTGTTGCCAAAACGTTTTAACAGGAATTATAGACTATCACGGTTTGCCTCATTTCCTTTTATTTTGAATCAGGCCTACATGTTCAAGTAAGTTATGTTTGTGTTTATGAAGTTCATCCATTCGACATATGTTCCCCTCGTAAATGAGGACCAAAAAGCAAGTAGGCGACAGACGTTCTAGCCAGCCGTCCTGAACCATAAAAATCAGACTAAAACAACATGAACTTCCGAGAAACGCCCGTCCAGTCCCCTCGGTTTAAAAGATCCTCTTTGCCGTCGCCGTCGAGTCGGGGTCCTAAATCTGAAACTTTCTATTGTTGAATGAGGAGGGGGGCGGAGTGATATCCTCTTTTCTTTCTTTCGTATAAACGGTAATTTTCGCGACACTGGCAGGCATTTATATTTTTTAATCAAATGAAAAAAACAAATAGTTTATTCCAAAAAACCTAATAACAACAGTATTCATAAACATTGTGTTTGCCACGTCAAAACTACTTTATCATGAATGAAATAATTGGTAATTAATTCTAGACGCAACATGCTAAAATTTAGCAGAGAATTTGAGATAGAAGATGTCAATTTTGTGATGTAAACATTAGAAGAAACAAAAGAAGAAAACTGTCTTCTTTGAGATCAACCTGGACATCATCTTATCACGGATAAAATCCTGAGCTTCTGTGGTTAAAATACCGAAGAAAGTCATAAAACAGGTTATTTATGAGATTCAGGTTACCTGCTGCATGTAATATAAGAATAGCTTGCATAAATTGACATATAAATGACTGTGTTAGCCGCAAAAGAATTCGGTAATAGCCCCAAATTTAAAGTAGAATTGGTAAGGCCGTGGCAAGTTGTATAAGCGTATAAGATCAATTCATGGTCAAAAGGATTGAATAACTGCCTGAACTTAAGAATGGAGAAACCGACAAAGGGCCTTTGCTAGAAACGTCAGTATTTCCATTCTTCATCCCAACCCTTTGATTATCTACATGCTGTTCAATACTTCCGACGCAGCACTCTACTTTTATATCATTGTTAAGATCAGTTCAGATTGCAAATCGACCGACCTTGAAGGACAAACTTGAAGGACAAGAATAAGTATGGGAGGAAGGAGAAACAACATGACATTGTCTATACTGAAGTGAACGGTTCCATTTATTATGCTTGATAGTACGGCAATGAGTGTCTTTTTGTTATGTAGATTTGTGGTTCTAGTTGTTCTAAGTTTTTCGGAGGAATCAGTGTAGCAATGACGATGAGAAGGAATGCATATCACTGAGAATCATAAAAGTGATGACATCGTAGGTCATACGGAATTCGGTCATTGATCAACAGCTTTGGCGTAACTGGCGAGATATCTGGAAGCCGTATCTTTCTCGTATCTATCTCAACCTTACTGGTAGCCTTGAATTCACTGGTTGTGTCCATGTGCTTTTCTATTTCTATCAGTAACTACAGAGCTTTTCTCTCCAAACAACATCACTGACAAAATTCTCAGCAATCAGAATGATTTTTGAGTAACTATGACTGATCTTCTTCACTAAACTCAAACACCTGCAGTTTCCAAAAACGAGAAATCACTTTCTTAAATAATTAAACAAACTAGACGAGCTTTTCGAAATAAGACGCTGTATAAAAAAAAATAGCAGGTGCCTTGAAAATAGTATTTAAATTAAACTATACGTCACTACTACAAGCTATTAACCCTTATAATTCTCAACAAAGAACTGGCTCGCCATAAATTAGGGGTCTAGAAACCGATCTATGAAATAATGATTAGGAAGTACCTGAGAAGGAGAGCTTGCTTGAAGCACTGATGTAACCAAAGAAGTAAGAGAACGATAATTTATTTAAATATTGTAATCTTTGATATAGATTTTCAATTTCAGCAGGCAGTTCCAGGCTAGAATATGATAGTGAACGAATTTTCGTGGTGGAATTGAAACATGTCTACTTAAATAAAAACGTTCATTTTATTCCCTTTATTTTAACTTCGAAATCTTTACCTTGCAATATCTCGCGCTCGACGATTGAATTCATTCTTCATTAAACTCGGACGGCGTAAAGGAAGAAAAACAGAAATCATGAGTTCAGTATTAAAGTCATAAGCATTTATGTTACAACAAATTAAGGGTCAATGTGCATGACAACCTGTCATTTGTTTGGCTTATTGAATATTTTAGTCCTTCTATCTTTCATACAACAACCCATCTAAGCACAAACGTGTTGATTTCATCAACATCCAGTAGACGTAACTCATTTTGTGTCAAGGACATTGGACTGGTTCTTTCATAAGGCTGACCTGAGGCTAACTACTGTAGATTGTTTTTTCAATTATTATACATGGTAACTTTGAGAAAAGACACGAGATAAGTTTAATTTCTGGAAGATCACTCGCAAAACAGAAAGACAAATTAAGTACCTTGAAATATTTCCTTCATACTCGGTAACGCGTTTTGCCCAATTTTGTATTCAAGTTTCACCCTTTACACAGCTTAACTCTATATAAAAGTAAATGTTAGAGCGTATAGAAGGTCTATATACATGTAGCTTGCATAAAATCTTTTAAGTTTAACGCCAGTTTGTTTCGAATATGAATTGTGCAGAGATCTGGTAGAAAATTCATCTGAAAAGTAAGAATTCCGTTAACTGTGCGAAGGTTTGTTTTTTTTCATGCGGCGATAAAGTAAACTTCTTGAGATAAAAAGGTGTGGGAATAAAAATATATATTATTAAATGAAACGACCGAGAAAGAATAGTAATGAAATTGCGAAACTCTCTTTGTTTCGCAGTGCCTTATCGATATCGTCGGTAGACAGATGTTTACAAATAACTGAATCGGCAAGGGAGTTCGGTAGCACAGTACAGGTAGTCACAATTCTACCACGTGCACAGTCTGCAGTGCGATTTGATAAAATTTTGCTTCCTAAGCAGCGCCAAACAACAAAAGGTATACTTACATTACAAAACTTTAAAAAGACAAGATACTGCAACTTCTGGTATAGGAGAGACCGTTTAAATTGCAATGTGTCAATATTCCATTAAGTTAAGTGGATCGGTTTCAAATTGTTTTTCAGATCGCAAAAGTTCCAAAATTAAAGATGCTATCCAAATGAACTGATTGTTTGACGCAAGAAATGAGATCGTACTTCATGGTCATTTAGCGTTATTCCCCTTATCTTTTATGTTTTTAAGACGATAGATGTCTCCAGAAACAAGATTATATGCTAGTCAGATCATATGCTAGATCTTTTGTTATGACGAATGATAACCAGAAACAATTATTAATGAATTTGTGAGGTTTTTTTACTGCATTTGTTAACAGTTTGAGGTGATACACTTGTAGGAAATAACTCAGTTCCAGGTTTCTTCTAAAATTTTAATATTTCGTAATTTTCAACCAAGAAATATCAAATAAATTGTAATAAACCAAAATATTTGTACTTAAAACGTTTGGCGAGCTTTCTAAAGAAACCGCATATGTCCAAATGACTACATTGCATGATAATGTAAACGTGAGAAACGTCCGTAATATTGCTTTGTGAACAAAAATACTGATCTACATCGACATATATAATTGTCATACATTATTTAGCAACGTAAAAAGTACTCAAATCAGTTCATGTGCAAGATGCTATTCGCTTTTTTCAGCCTTGAAAACAAAAAGTCAGACCTTCTGGGAAATTATTTATGCATGTTAATACTAGAAATTTATTCATTGTCATCTTTCCGTAACCACGGACGCAGCTGTTTTAACACATTTAATGTTGATGAGTAGATCGACAGGCTGCAGAACACGAAATACCTAAAGAAACCACAATTAACTAGTTGCCCGCAAGTGGAAAAGACCTTCAAACAAATCGTACATGAAGTTTTATCTTAACTCTTCGAAAGTTCTGCTCAGAGTCACCCCAATTTAACGTTATTTGCTTCCACGATGTAAACATGCATTTTCGCGTTTATTCTGCATTCTAACATAATGCCTCATGCAGCAACAACTTAACATCGATATCGTTTGCTTTTGTGGCAATAAGAGAGATGTTAGGTAAGCTAGGGCGACGAGTGCAACAAGTAGCGACCAGAATCTCGGAGCAGGTCATCACTCTTGCTCACTGGCATTGTACTGGATACTTAATGTCTATTTTTGAAAATTTAAAAAGCAATTCTAAAAGGATTTCTCTGGTTAGGTACAAGACTGTAGACAAGTTGCCAACGAAATTAAAACCATATAAAGCTAACTGGGATCACTAATCAAAGTGCATGACATCTTCTCAAAATTGAGGTAGGATAAATATTGTACTTAGTTTTGGGGAGCTACCTACTTCGAGAGGTATTCCTACAAATATTGTTATACTCTTTTGTTCTCTGGGGAGATATCCTCTTCGTGCGGTGATCCCACATAGACATATGTGGTTATAATTTTATAAGTAACTTGCCTGAAGTCTTATACCTAAGCAGAGTGGCACTCGAGAATATGTCACATTGTTTACCTGGTTACCAGCTACTTATTTTAAAGCTCCTACATTGCTTGCCGTTTTAGCCGTTCCATGTGTTCACGTTGCCCTGCGTACGTTAACCCTACCCAGGTTGAGGCTTTTTTGGTTCCCTCAATGTCGAGAGGGAACTTTTCCTCTCCCTTTGCAATTTTTTTCTTATTTAATCTAGTCTAATGATATTTGGCACGAATAATATTCAGACCGAAAGCTGCAAATCAATATTATTTTGACTGTTTATTAATGATGACGTTACAGTAACTTTATTCGATATTCTTTTGGCCATATTTTAGTTTCTTTTTCTGCTCTTCTGTCCTTTACAGAAATTTTGAAATACTTACATATACTTGTCTATAAATCATTTTAATTGTTCTAAATCACAAATATTTTTATGCCTTGCCGTAAAAAATTGTAATGTCTCCTTATTCATTCAATCTCTCTTTATACATTCAATCTCTGTTGATGTTCAAAATGTGGTTACTATGGCAACAAGTTAATAGTTACCTCACCAAATGACATTCTTAAATGATCGCCATAAAATTTTAGGGTTAAAATGTCCCGAGTGATGTTGTACGTAGATCATACGTTAGCTTGCAATTAAAACGTATTGGTTTACTTTGCTTAGCATGAAAACCTCTATTGTATGAAGGACGTAGTCGTTAAGGTTCCTGTCAATGTGTTTGCTTAATTCAGTCAAACCCCTCAAATATTCGACTTCAGTTCAGGGTGTAAGCGTTTGTATTTTGACCAACTTCCTATTCGAATGTATACCCGAAACCACTTTTTCTAAAATTCGCATGAAAGTTTGTTTAAGATTACCGTGTACCTTTAGGGGTGTGTTCCTGTCTAAATGATAAAGTACATTATTGGTGTCAGGGAAGGGTCTCTTGGTCTCTCGGTCCTTTAATGTAAGGAGCCTGTCGGGATTTTGCTGCTTGGTGAGTCCACAAGGCCTCTCTCTTAAAAATGTTTTTGCTAGCTTTGAAAATTTGCGATTTATTTTTAGAATTGAATACGTCATCTTTTTTTGCTAAAATCAAAGATTCTTATCTGACAATTTTCGTCATCCAGCTCTATAAATACTAGACTTGCCACAACTCGACCACTTTATGTTACCACAGTCGGGCAACGAGCGACGAAGTCGGGAGACGAGCTGCGAGCTACAAAGTCTGAAGTGGTCGACTTGTTTCATTTGCACGAATTTAAATCAGTAGGTATTCTAAATAGCAAGCGTGATTAGCATACGTCACATAATCACAATAAGGTCATTTGAATATGTACTTCTTATTGGCGAGACTGACCACACGCCCAAAATTATACTCCAGGTTCAAAAATCCACCGGTGAATTTGGCGTGTCGCAAGTTTTGGACAGTTCCTTCCCAGGGGCAAAATAAACTGCCACAAAGAGACTGGGAAGGACTTGTATCAAGTCCATATCAATACAGTAGAGCTGGGCAGCTTGGGTGTCAATTTAATGCTATTCAGACTAGGAAGCATTTGAGACCCGCTCCAATTTTGAAGATGTGGAATTTCGAAATATTGAAGCTAAAACCTTACCTACTTTGTTGAATTTTCCCCCAGACTCTCCTGGAAACATTTTGAGGTTATCGTCTTGTACTCGCCGACTTCAGTGCTTCTACGGAAACCATTTTTTGACAACTACGTTTAACCAAATTCACGTACAGTTTTTGTTTTGGTCATTAATATTTCTCCCATTACATATCTTTTGTTTCCGGTAATATAGCAACGATTTGTTAAGTTCTGTTTAATTATCAGTTAAATAAAGTTATCTAATGCTAATTTGAGAATATTGAGAAATTTAAAATGTGAAAATCCAAGATGGCGGATTGAATTTGTAACAAGGCCATTTCATTTCGTGATTTCATTGTTACCTAATATATTTCTATCAACAAATATTTTTCAATAACAACGAAACTTTTTCAGTCCACTTTCCTTATTTTTTAGTTATTTACTGAAACATGTTTAATGTTATTTTGGATGATGGAACCAAGATGGCGGTACAAATATGCAAATTTACTTTTAATAAAGGATTTATCTGCATAATATTTTGACTTCCAAACAGATATTCAGAAAATATCGTAAAAAGGTCCTGTTACCTAAGAAAGCTATTTTCTAAATGCTCAACACTAATCTGGTTCATGTGGGAGCGTAGTAAATATAAGACTACCAACGAACCTTCATCAAGCTCGTAACTTCAAAAAAACGATTTCTGGACCCGTGACGGGAATGGAACCCGCAACCTTCTGATGACCGGTGAGACGCTGTAATCATGTTCCAAGTCAGATGGAGAGGTTTTTGAGGGTTTTATATCCACAACACTTGATTTTAATTTTATATTTCTTCGACTGGTAAGACGGATTGTATAATAGTCATATCTAGATATATTACGATCCTTAACAAGTCCACATACACACATAGTATGAACAACCTTGATAAAATCCATTTTCAGAGTATAAATATCTTTATCAGAATAACAGACCTGTCTCAACTTTTCTTCCACCCATTTATTTCTTAGTTGCTTGCTTTTCTGCTTCGTCCAGTCAGTTTCATTATAATTTAAACAATTTTGCAAATATATGGTTTCACCATTCTTTAGACAAACATAAGCACCATTGTTATTTATATGTTCTATATTACAACAATAACTAAAATATAACTCTCCATTATTCTTTGGATTTCTTTTGAACGGTATATTATAAATTTCTTATATCAGTCATATTATTGATGATATCCACAATATCATATCCAAAATCAATTAAATACAAAATTTTGTGATCAATTTCGTTAATCATTCTATATTAGATGACTAGTGGACGTTCGTCAAGCTCGTTCTCTCAGAAAAACGATTTCTGAGCCCTTGACGGGAATGGAACCCGCAACCTTCTGATTACAGGTGAGATGTTCTAATCATGCTCCAACTCAGACGGCGAGCTAGGGTGCAGGTTCCTCATATGTACTACCTAAGCGGAAGTCACGATGTGATAATAATGATTAAAATAATTAATGCTGAACGCAAAGTTGGTTCATTTGGGAGCTTGGTAAATATCAGATGACTAGTGAACGCTCGTCAAGCTTGTTATCTAAGAAAAACGATTTCTGAGCCCCTAGACGGGAATCGAACCCGCAACCTTCTGATAACCGGTGAAATGCTGTAATTATTGAGCAACCAAAACTCAGATGGTGAGCTAGGGTGCAGGTTCGTCATATGTACTGCCTAAGCGGAAGTCACGATATGATAATAAACATGAAAATACTTAAAAACCTGCACCCTCGTCGTCTGAGTCGTGGTAGCTCAATGGTTAGAGCTTCTCACCGGTCATCAGAAGTTTGTGGGTTCGATTCCCGTCTAGGGCTCAGAAATCGTTATTCTGGGAGAACGAGTTTGACGAACGTCCTCTAGTCGAATGACAGAAGTACTATTTCCGAATCATCCTCAGGCCAATATGAAACGATAAATTCACAATTAACCTACACTGCTGAAGTCAACTGAAAAAGTTGACTCGAGCGGGATTTCAACTCCCACCTTCGGGAATCCGGTCCGCCGCTCTACCTGTTGAGCTATTGAGCGCACAGGGATTGGAGGCGTGTTATTATCCAACTTAAGTGTACGAGATTCTCGCAACAACTTAACGCTATCCATGAGAATGGATGTGCAGTGTTTCAATCCAATTTCAGAATAATCCTCAGGGAAATATCAAACGATAAATTCACAATTAACCTACACTGAGCTACCAATGTGGGTTACAAAGTCATTAAGTTGGATAATAAATCGCCTCCAATCCCTGAGCACTCCATAGCTCAACAGGTAGAGCAGCGGACCGGATTCCCGAAGGTGCGAGTTCAAATCCCGCTCGCGTCAACTTTTTCAGTTGACTTCAGCAATGTAGATTAATTGTGAATTTATCGACAGAAATACAGTGTGCAATTTAGCTGACCATTTGAGTTTCGGTACTTCAATGCTTGGAGAGCCTTACCGGTCATTAGAAGGTTATGGGTACGATTCCCGTCTAGGGCTCAGAAGTCGCTTTTCTGAGATTTCGAGCTTGTTAAACGTTCGTCGGTCGTACAAATCTGTTTTCATAAGTTTTAAACATACTTTTTGGAGTTTTTAAGTTGTTGGAGTCAAGAACCCCCATCCCAAAGGACCGAGAATAGCTTGGTCTGGAGAAAATTTCTTAGTATTAACCCTTTAAATCTCAATGTCCTGAATGTAGCGCACCAAGATTCTCCTTCAACTTTTGCAATTTTCACTTGCTTTCTGTTCGAATTTTAACTTGAAACTAACCTTGTTGAAATCTAACGAAAATTTTCAACCAAAAAATTCCATTTTCGCATGAGTAACTGGTGCCATGTTTGTTGCTTTGCTACGAACGTGCCACCAAAAGGTGTGGCAGAATTTTTCCATGTTTTTTTTTAGCATTTTCTAGACCGTTAAAGGATTAAGTAAACTATTTTAAGATATACTTTTTTACTTTGACTTGAGACATGAATGAACTAAGCGGGAGGTGTTTCCTTTTACTATTGACCATTATGTAATTCCCTATATAAAAGAACGGCCAGATTTGGAAGTCTAGACCAAGAGCACACAGCCTTGTTTTAAAGTTGACTATTGGCCAAGAGAAAAACGTTATTCTGCTTTTACGTTATGGTCTTTTTAAACAATAAAGACTTTAAGATCCACGACTTCAACTTCAAGGACAACGCCATTTTCACAAAATAATCTCTCTTTTAAAGCAAAGCGAATGAATAATTTTCAATCTTCAAAGTATTCTCTAAACCGTCATCGCTCTGTATATACGACGTCAATCCGACCATTTTTACATCTTCAGGACTAAGTCACGTCGCGAAGGGGCAAAAACTGTTGATTAAGATGTAACTTAACCCGAGACTACGGTCATTCTAGGATATCTGGAGGGTTTTAGAAGTCATAAAACAAACCGCAAGTATCAATCACCAAATGTCCAATTAACCCCAGTTTCTTTATATGCGGAATTTTTAAACGACGTCGTCGTTGAAGTAGACGTTGTAAATCTGAACGTCCATAATATATGGAAAAAGAACTGGATCGAGGACAAAGGGTACAAAATTTCCCGCAATGTTGCACCAATTACTGAATATCATGGACGAGAATCAGATTTGAAGCCGATAAGTAACATTAGGATTAAATTTAGGGAAATTATTATAGAAAAATTCAGTTTAAGATACGTTTAGGGTTCGAATTTCACTAAACTATTACAGCGTCGGTTTCTTTATCAAATTTTGGAAACTTAAAATATTCTCTTTGGGTAAAGGCTAATTGCATAAATGCCACAGTGCATCAATATTTACGCACAGCTTCAACTTCATTATTTTCAGTTCGATCGAAATAAGACAAAAGCTCAGGACAATGGGTGAACATGAATGGAATTCAAAAGAATGAAGTTGAGGTTATGCGTGGGTTATGATGCATTATGGTATGTACGCAATTTGTCTTCTTGTACTAAACTTCAGTAGATTAAGGCCCAAAAATTTTGACTCCATCAGTTTCTTTTTATCAAATGTAAGCAACCATTCAGAATTCAACGTGGCATTGTTTCCAATTGCAAGCAGCGTGGTACCATGTGCCCGTGGGCTTAAACTCAAAATATAATGTTGTAAGCAAATATTTCCTAATGATTAAAACCACAAGCTGACATCCTGTCTGGTTGCTTTTTGAAAATATTCAACAACTACAGAAGTTTTTTTTTATGTGAGGAGTCATCAAAATTTCTGTAGATATTGTATGCTTCAGTGTTCGCCATCCGTTGGTAATGTAAATTTCAATCTTGATAAAAAAATTCGAAAAGGGAACAAAAACACGGAGTGCATTTTATTACTAATGTCCCTCATCTCATGGTATGAGTTTGAAATATCGTGATACCTTTAGCTCTTGGGATACATTGAAAATGCCGTTTCTAAGCCTCTAAAACTCAAACATAGGGGAGTATGCTTCCGAACCCCTCTAAAATGAGATACGTTTGACACTGACAAATATTGGCAGCTACTTGTGGGATCACTCCTTCCCTTTTGTGTTATTGCCGTAACCTATTGGTAAAAAATTACCAGCATTATACTAGTATGATGTTTAGTACGCCTTGAAAAGTGAATTATGAATTATACCTATGGTTCTCAGAATGTACTTTGAGCACGATACCTACTGTGAATTTAGAAACCAAGGCGTTAGCTTATACATCTGTTAACTTTTCCCTTTCCATTCACCACATTTTCGTTTTTACTGTTTTTGTGAATTTCAATGTTTTGTGATCTTTTACACAGTCCTTAGCTTTAAAGTGTTGTACACACTGGATACCGTAACACTACACTGTAACGCTTGAAAATTAGCTTCATAATATTTCAATGATGTCGTCCACATTTTACTTGCCGTGCGAACGGTCCAGTGTTGACAGGTTAAGTTTGAACGATATCATTAAAATAATATGGTCGGCGTCGCGTTAATAGGCGTTCAGTGTGTACAAGTTTTATATGCTAAATTAATTTTCCAAGCAATGTTTGTTATGTACCGATCGATAGCCAGGCCAGCCACCGCAGATTGTGGGTGAAAAGGTGGGCGGAGACAGGGAATGGAGGCCCTGGCGCATATTTTTTTTACTGTAACGAAACTGCTCTTTCACGCAACTTTCTGTCAAAACATGGAATAGGATGATACAATCGAACTCATTGAAATCGTAAACAAATCATGACAATATAGTTGTAATTCATGTGCATCATCCCAAAAACTCGTTCTCTACCATCCCTTAACTTTTTCTCCTTGGATTTGGGCGAACTGGAAAAGTGAGAAATGCAAGGGATTTCCGTCGCACTGCTATTGGTGTTGCTTTTTGAGCATAGAGATACAAACCCGATTTCTCTCACGTGAAGAGCTTCGACAGATGCTTATGTGACAGTATGTTCCTTTAATTTTTATCGATTATTATTTTAAGGTTTTATATTTAAAGCTTATTGAATAATTGACCTTTTATTAGATATGACGCAGGCAAATATCAGAGTGGGACACAGCACACCAGGTGTTCACTCGACTGTAGCACCAGACGAAATCCTTCCGGACGATGCTACATGGATATTGACCAGTGCTTTCATCATATTCACCATGCAGTCTGGATTTGGACTATTAGAAGCCGGTCTTGTGTCGCGAAAGAATGAGACAAATATTATGGTTAAAAATGCCATCGATGTTATCTATGGAGGTTTGGCCTACTGGATCTTTGGGTTTGCAATAAGCTTTGGAAAAGGAGAGAAAAGCAACTGGTTCACAGGGTGGGGAAATTTCTTCGTCGATTCCGATGAAAATAACATGGGTCTTTTTGCCAAGTATTTCTTTCAGCTCTCGTTCGCCACCACAGCTACAACTATCGTGTCCGGTGCCATGGCAGAGAGGGTAGAAATAAAAGCTTACACGGCTTTTTCGTTCTTTAACACACTTTCGTATGCTTTTCCGGCACATTGGTTGTGGGACGATAATGGGTTTCTAAAGGAAATGGGAGCAGTTGACGTGGCTGGATGTGGTCCGGTCCATCTTGTTGGTGGAGTGGCTGGCTTGGTTGCTGCGGTCATGCTAAAACCACGTAAAAACAAGTTTGATGAAAATGGAAAACCCCGAGAATTGTCAATGGCATCACCTACCAATGTTCTTCTGGGAACGTTCATGTTGTGGTGGGGATGGTTGGGATTCAACTGTGGTAGTACGTTCGGTACTTCTGGCGACAAATGGAAGATTGCTTCGAGGTAAACCGAGCAGTTTATTGCATAAATTCTTTGTGCCTTATCATTAGTCGTTACCCATGATGTATCATTCATCACCCCGGAAGTCGGTTTTGAAGAATGTTTTTCTGAAACGATTAAGGGCTGATCATATGGACCAGGCAGGCGGTTAACCGGGCTACTCCGGTGGGCAGTATGCTAACACGTTGTTAGTGATTCTCACGGTAATGTCTTTTCATTTATGTTTACGCACTTTCTCGTGGGTGTTAGGATCAAGTACCGTTCGTTATCTACCTCACAAAACAAAAAATTGAACAACTATGAAGTTCTAATGCTCTAATCGAATTTTTGTTGTTTATTGGCAGCAGCATATTTCTTGTAAGCTGTCTTTGTCTAACAAATGTTGAGAAAATGAGCTTCTTTATAGAAATTGTAGCCCACTTTACCGAGATGAAACGAGTTAATGGATTTTTCATCCGGTTTAACCAGGCTAGCCACAGCTACCGGGATCCCGGCAAAACAGGCGAGCCCCCTGACCATGTAATCGGAATGTTAATAGACTATATCACTACTGGTGCTGTTATAACCAAAACTTACACTCAAATTCTCCAAACCCTGGTTTTCGCTATCAAAATGCATGTGTTTGGAATAACGTTATGGTTGAAATTTTTGTACCAAAAAAGTGTTCAAATGCATGCTAAGAGAGGTTTGGAATTTGACCATAAAGTCAGTAAACTATGCAAATTATAGTGGAAAAAATGGTCAAAACCTTTCCGATTGCATCGAAATGTTCAAATCCCTCCGAAAAATCCAACCAGGACTTTCCCTTCTAAGGATTCATAAAGTATTTTTACTAAGAATTTTTTAAGAATCTTGAGAGAGATTATTCATAAATGGTGAGTCAAAACCTTTCTGGTTTAATCGAAATGGTCAAATTGTAGGACCAATTCCCCCCTGCAATTTTATTATTCTACTCTACGGTTTTCACAAAGTGGAACCCTTTTAATTAAATTTATGTTAGTGTTCTGGTTGTGGACCTTTAACAGAGGACTCAGTTGCCTTGTTATACATATGGTGGCTTACATGTTTTACAACTGGCGCACTCCCTGTGATAATACCAAGATATGGTAGATAAGAACTGATAGTGGATACGATATTTTCGACATCTCGTTTCAATAAATAGTTTTTTCTTAATTCGTCTTCTAATACTTCAGGTGTTTCTATGGCGTCTAGACCAACCAGCATGTTATAGAACTTCGTCAAAAGGACATCAGTTAGAAACTCATTTGCCTTTAGAACGTGATTATTTTAGATAATTAAGAGATCTAGAAAATTCCCCAACTTCTGACAGTTTCATTAACGCTGAAATTTTTTTTTCAATGTCATCTAGTTTAGTAACTTTTTCCGTTTCATTAGTGTTTTTTTCCGATTCAGTGTCACCATTTACACTATTTTTATTTCTTCGTTTGCTTTTTCCAAATCACTCACTAGTTTATTGATATTACCTGTATCATCGATTATTTTGATTTTGCGTTTTGTCATTACTGTACTTATAGATTAACTCATATTTACATTTTGCGAGGTAACGAATTCATAATTATATGGATGCTTCAGAGATATCTCTAATTTTGTGTGTATAAAATTTTTTAATTCATTGATTATATCATTTACTGACGTTCTCCCAGTAAGGTTTTGCAATTGATGTTAATTGTTGGGTTATAACTATCGTGCTTAAATTAAAGTGTCTTGCTGAAAAACCTACTTTAACTATTTCACTTGTTCTGTTTTTACATCTTGGCCACTCGCACAATCATCGAGGGTAATTAGACTGTTTGTACCCTTTAATTCATCTGATACACGTTTCAATATTGTTTCCACATGGTCTGGATTACGTTGAATAGTTAAATATCCGGAATGTCTTTAAATTTCCATTCCTGGTATGGCTTGTTCCATTCATATGTTGGAAAAATTAAAATGATATAGTCGAAGTGTTTCATATAATTTTTTTCAATTAGGTCTAATAGGTATTTGGTTTTACCTCAAGATGTCCTAATATAATAGGATTCATGGTGATTCCACCAACAATTACACCTATAGAGGGGTTAATCCTGTGCTTATCATATTAAATGTTAGTTTAATTTTCTTCAGTTTCTTGAATTCCCATTTATAACAAGTGGTAAGTTTATGATAGTAACAATACCATCCCTTAAGCTTTTCAACCTCCTCATCACTAAGGTTTTTCTCTATGTAATTAAAATCAACTAGATACATCTATATTATGTCATATTATTATGTTCAGTCATCATTTTATACGATACACTTGTTATTTCTTCCGGTGTCATACGCTCTTTTATGATCTTGATACCAAAGAATACCAAAAGACACCAAAGTAGTATAGCAATTGGGGGTACCACAACAATTTTCCAAAATCTGTCTAAAAATCTAGCACCAGACTCTAACAGTCAAATTCAAAAACTATATACTTTTTCCGAAAATTCAAAAACTATATACATATTCCCAAAAATTCATTTCCGTAAATTCCAGCCAAAAATCAGAAATCTAAGACAATTCCTCACTTAAACAATCAGTCTTAAAGTCTCAAATGGATATAAATAATATCGTCCAAACAACGTTCTACTATATATTTACAACATTTTCAATCCTCAAGTAGAAAAACTGTGGTAGAGAATAATGATGTTAGATGTTACTCCGAGTGACAAACCATACCGCACAAGTAGAGGAAACTCTACTTGGCCCGGCAGGGATTCGAACCCGCGACCTTCGGTTTACTAGTCCGATGCTCTACCAACTGAGCAACAGGTCAAGTTGGGAGTTAAATCCTATCTGAATTTAAATAACTTAAGTAGAATAGGATTTAAATGTCCCAACATGGAGGAAATTAGTATATGTTTCGAAATATCAAGAGCCCAAGTAAGATCATTTCGCGACCAGCTCCCTTCCTCTATAGATTAGAGAAATATATATATATATATATATATATATATATATATATGTATACCTTTCTCTAATATATATGTACCATTCTAGTTATTCAATTATAAATACCATCTAATAAAATTAAAAGACCTACAGGTCAGCTTAGAGTCCTAATAATGTTATATGGAGGTTTAAAAACATAACGATATATAATTACAAGTAAAATAATACATAACCTGTTATAAGAATAGAAGGTAAAATTGTTATAAAGAGAGGCAGACCAATTAAGTATTCCAATAATGAAGATCGATTAAATACAAATCGAGCAAATAGGAGAAAATATAATACCAAAGAGTGGTTTTGTGATGCATGTAATAGTTTTATGAAGATGAATTCACAATATCACCATTTTAAAACAAAGAAACATCAACAAATGTTAACCAATTAAAAAATATGTCACATGAAAATTTTTTTAATTTAGTTTAAGGACGTGGCGATATATATTATTCAAGTAAAATAAAATCTATCCTATTGTATATTACAAAAGAAATGAAAGATTATAAGAATTTACCAATTAATGAACTTCTTCAACTGTTACAATCCAGAAACGTTAAGTTGGAAGCTAAGAATGTTTAGAGCCAAGAAATGAAAGATGTTATATTAGATATGGACGACGAGATTCATGAAATACAAAATGAGAATAAAGGTAGTGGATCACAATATGAAGAGGAACTTCTTATGAAGCTAAAGAAGCTTAAAAGCGTTGGGACAACTAAAGGTGATGATATGTTCAAAAAGTGGACTGAAAAACCAAAAACCGCTTATCCATAAATGAGTATTTTAACAAAACTAAAATCAATAAATAATCAGAGGAGTGTGGTAGAAAATTTAGGAAGCGTAAATACCATGAAAACGCTCCATAACGTCCAACCATCATGAAAGCTCTAAACAACAAAATGCAGACATATGAAATAAAGATTGAGAAGGACACCATAATTGAGCAGCTGCAGGTAACCAAATTTGGTCTAAAACGACTGATGGCGAGAGATCGTAAAACAGTGAAAGGGTCAAACTAAATGAGACAGTCAAGGTTGCTCTAAGTTAACGCGAGAAGGTATAGTTGAAAGATCACCATATTTTACAACAAATTCAGTGACAATTACTAGAAATGGTGACATAGAGTGGATTTTATTTCTGACTTTCTAATGCCTAAACTATCAATTTGGCTTAGTGAGGGCAGTGGATGGCAGTTTAAATCACTAGATAAGCATTATTTAAATATAATGCAATGCAACCCTCTTAGCGGGTCTTCATATATATTTCAAAAATTCATTAATAATTCACGAGGAAAACACAAAGGAAAATCATAACCGTGACGTATCTTTATATGTGATAAAGATAGGCTCGTTTTTCTTATCGAATTTTCTCGGCTTAGACAACATTAATTTTCAAATTTTCTTCGTAGATTGGCGTGTTGAGAGGTTCGTTTTTGAAGCTATTCAAAACACTCCTATTTCGTGTTTTATATCCGATAAAACACTCCTACTCGTTTTTTAAATATTACATAACTACCAAAATAGCTCCAAAATTCAGCTAAAGGACTGGTTAACATAAATAACAAAGATAATGAATGTTTTAGATGGTGTCATATTAGGCACAAAAACCATTATAAAAGATAGAGAATACGTTAGTGAGCTAAATTACAATGGAGTTGAATTTCCTGTTACAGAGAAACACTACAACAAAATAGAGATCCAGAATAAGATAAACATTAATGTTTTCGGGTATGAAGACAAGACACCATATTCAATTTATGTCTCTAAAGAAAGATTTTAAAGACAGATTTTAAAGAATGATTGTATGAACCTATTATTAATAACCAAGATTAATAAGGACGATGACGTTGTGAACCACTATGTGTATATCAAAGATTTCGACAAATTTGTGTATAATCAAACGAAACACAAAGAACGAAAGCACTTTTGTATGCAACTCCTACAGTGTTTCTTATCTAATAAGATTTTAGAAAAACGCAAACCAATTTGTATGGAGACTAATGGAATCCAAGCTGTGGAGATGCCAGAAGAATGTTCAAAAATGAAGCTTGAGAGCTTTCATAAACAATTTCCACGCCCATTTGTGATTTATGCAGATTATGAGTCTATAACACCAAAATGTGATAGTTGTAAACCAAATAATAATAAATCATACACAGAACAATATCAAAAACATGAGTGCTGTGGTTATGGTTAAAAGTTGGTATGTAGATATGATAACAAATACTCAAAACCAATCATGGTGTACCATTCAGGAGAATTCAACCAGTAATTTTCTGCTGGAAATGCCAAATGAAGTCAACTACTGCAATAAAGTGATGGCACAGAGTTTTGATAAACCACCAATAAAAATGACAGAAGATGGTAATAATAATTTTAGAGAGTCAAAAAACATTTTCATATGTGGTGGAGTGTTTACGAAGAAAAGATTATCAGAGGATAAGGAGGTGAATTACACTATAGATGGACGCTACCAAGGTCCAAGACATAATAAGTGCCTAGATAAAGAACCAGAAGATTTTAAGGCACAAAAAGTAAGCGAAAAGGTGTTAGATCATTTTAAGAAAGCAACTAATTGTTGTAAGTGTGGTAAGCAATTGTATAAATACGAATATGTTGAGGAACAAATGCACTCTAAAATAACAGGAAAGTATGTAGGCGCCACCCACAGTCGGTGGAAATCTAAATACACAATGAGTGATAAAATTCCAGTCGTTTTCCACAATTTGCGAGGACATGATAGTCACCATATGATGCTTCACTTAGGTAATACAACCAATGTATAGCCAAAAACAACAAAGGTATACTGTAGACTCAAAATTTGGAGAGGAGTATGAGATGAAAATAAATGCTATACCCAACAATATGGAGAAATATATAGCTATTATACTTGGAAAATAACTGGTATCCATAGGTAGTCTACAGTTTAGGGCTTCAAGTTTGGAAAGTCTGGTAAGTAATTTGGAGGAAACTAATTTGAAATACACATCAGAGGAGTTTCAAGGAAAAAAATCACAACTTATGAGACAAAAAGGGTCTATCCCTGTGACTATACGGATGGTTTCTACAAATTTGATGAAAAACAATTACCAATAGAGGAAGAATTCTATAGCCTCCCAAATGATAGCCACATTTCAGACAATGACTACACACATGCTAAAAAGTCTAGGACACATTCAAACTCAAAACACTAGCTGATTCCCATGATTTATACCTAAAATCTGATGCCCTACTATTAGCTGATATATTTGAGACATTTAGAAGCACATGCATGGTAAATTATGGGTTGGACCCCTGTTGCTATTTCTCAGCTCCTGGACTATCATTTGATGGTCTTCTGAAGATGACCAACAAGAACTGGATTTGATTAGTGATATAGATTTGTATCAATTCATAGAAGAAGGGTATGCATGGTGGTATTTCATGTATTACCCATAGATATGCTAAAGTAAATAATAAAATCTTCCAAACTATAATAAAGATAAACCAGAGAATTTTGTCACATATTTTGATGCAAATAATTTATATGGATGGGCTATATCACAAGCTCTGCCAATAAGTGGTTTAGCTGGTTCAAACCTGATGAAGTAAGCGCTTTTGATGTTTCTAAAATCGATGATGAGGCATCAGATGGATATTTTCAGAGGTTGACCTCAAATATCCTCAACAACTACATGATCACCATAATGGCTGTCCGTTTGCGCTAATGAAGATAAAGATAAAGAATGACATGTTTCCACCATATCAACAAAAGATTAAAGATGAATACAATATTTCCACAGACCTGCGAAGCGAGCTGTGGCGAAAAACACATTCAAGAAAGATTTCATTGGACGTATGAATAATTCAGTTTTTGGAAAGACCAAGGAGAATATCAGAAAGCGCCAATATGTTGAACTTGTAAATGATGATAAAGAATTAGTTAAACTAGCTTCCAAACCAACATTTGTATCTCATAAGATTTTTAATGAAGATTTCGTGGCAGTTCATGTTAAGAAACCAATAGTTAAGCTAGATCGACCATCTTACGTTGGAATGTCCATATTAGATATCTCAAAAACTTTAATGTACAGTTTCCACCACTATTATATGAAACGGGGATGCAAATGTCAACTTCTATTCACTGATACCGATAGTCTCTGCTATCACGTGGAATCAAGAGATATTTACAAAAAGTTCTTTCAACATAGGGTTTTATTTGATAATAGCGACTTCCCAAAAGATATCGCATATTATTTCACAAAAAAAAAAAAAAAAGAAAGTCATAGGTGAATTCAAATGTGAAGAAGGCCAAAGTTATATAACAGAATTTGTAGGTCTAAGAAGCAAGATATACTCATATAAGACATGTAGTGTTTAGGAAGGTAGGACCGCAAAGGGTGTTCAGAAAGGTGTTATCAAGAAAGAAATCAAGTTCGACGGCTATGAAGATGTGTTATTTAATGGTAAGCAACTTATGGATACTATGAAAACTATTAGAAGCGTCAATCACCAATTAGTGAGTTATGAGATTAACAAAGTATCTCTCAGTTGTTATGATGATAAGCGATATATTCTAAAAGACGGGATGACATTTATATGAGTAATTTAAACAGCCACCTTAGATGAAACCATACATTAACTTCAACACATCTAAGAGATCAGCGGCAAAAAAAACACACATTCGAGAAAAGCTATGGAGAATATCAGAAAGCGTTGTAATGTTAAGTTGATAACTGATACAAATCAATTTCTTAAAATATCAGCTGAACCGTTTTTCATATCACAAAAAAATCAGTTTAGCTTATGGTACTACCAATTGGCGATACCATATGATATTAACAAATGATAATACCATATGATATCCTAATACATAAACAAAAAAAGATAAACAACCAGATAATAAAATTTAATCCATTCAGTATAGAGAACAAAAACTCTCTGTATGGCGCATATTTTATTTTTACCAATATTTATTATACGCGTCAAATCTTTATCAAGTTTTAGGAAATAATCTCGTCGAACCTTTAAATAATATATGATATTACCAGATGAGTGCTTCACCCATGTGGTGTCTCCAAGACCTGGTTCATTGATGTATACTACCATACTTTTGACCAACCGTCGATTCGACAGGTTATACCTTCCGTACTACTACATATACATTTTCAAAACATTGATTTCAAAGCATTAAATGGATACAACTACGACCATCCTATAGACTTTCTAACTCACTGGAAAATATTAAACGGTACAAACCTGGTTCGTTTATGTAAGTTACAATGCTTTTAACACCCTTACCGTTTTGGTAATGTGCTTTCTCCTACACTTTTTCTTTTGAGGGTTTATAACAGGAAGCCCTTATTTAGGGCGCCCTAAGAAGGATCCCAATTTAGATAATACTTTTTTACAATCAACATGTGCAAATATTGCTTTATGTTGTTTGTTGATACATACTGCCACACTTTTAACCACCGTTCCATATTGGAACGTTGCTTTCTGTTGTATATTTTTAAGGGAGTTCCATTTTGCTACTCCCTTTAAATCTCTGTATTCTATCTTATAATCTTGTCATCATGAGTTATCCAAACGAGAATTAATAGGCCAACGTTCTTCCTTCCTAAGACTTACCAAATAATATGACGAACCAATCCAAAAACACCTTACATCTTGTCTGTGTTATCATGCATATCCGGTTATTCTTGGACAACTAGCCGACTCTTCTACTACTGTTTTCATTTTAAAATATCCACAATCAATACCCTTTCCTAGAGTAGTAGATCGAGAGAAACTTTTGTTACAAAAACCACATATTCTATAATACATTTTTATATGATATACAATATATTTTATGTGCAAAATGTGGAAAATGGACATATGAAGAACTTGTAAAAAACTTATAATAAGAACTTGTAAAGAACTTAAGATGAACTCATAACTAACTGTAAGATAACTGGTAAGTCACTGTAATATGGTCTCATAAGTAAATGTAAGATAACTGGCAAGTAACTGTAAAATAATCTCAAAAGTAACTGTAAGATGATTTCATAAGTAACTGCAAGATAACTGGTATGTAACTGTAAGATGGTTTAACATAACTAGTAATTCAACAAATGATTAAAGTGCGCGAAGGTGTTTTACAAATGGTAATTCAGCAAATGATTAAAGCGCGCGAAGATGTTTTACAGATGGTAATATGTCTGTTTATGGAAGTGCGTGAATAGAAGTCAGAAAATAACAATTGTCTAATAATTTAATCCGGCAAAACTGTTGCTATTATTGGTGGAATGGCGGTGGAATCACGACAGATTTTTTAATAAATAACAACACTTCTTGCTAAATCGCGATTTAAAATTCCAGTTTCTATAATTGCGGAAAATTTAAAGTTCCGTTGAAGCAAAGCTACCAAAAAATGCTTTTTTAGTTTATTTATTTTTAGCTTTGCGTTAACATTACAACGTTTTCGATCCAAGCGATCATCATCAGGTATGAATTGTTCATACATGATGATGATCGCTTAGATCGGGTATGAATTGTTCATACATGATGATGATCGCTTAGATCAAAAACGTTCGTTTTAGTTTTTGAGTTTTAATAAAAAATATGTCTTAACCTTTTATAGTATTAACTTATGAGGCGAAAGATGTTTTATAATATAGAATAGAAAATATTATCTCAGTTAATAATACAGTGAACTCTCTGTAAAGCGGACACTCTCTGGACTAAATTTATTGTCCGCTTTAGAGAGGTGTCCGGCTTAGAGAGGTTTAAGTAATTTGACACCCAGACGTCAAACAAAAACTAGCATTTTATTATTGTGCAAAATATTATTCTCTAGCATGCAGGAACTCAGTCAGTACGACTCGTCCAACAAAACAAAATATCGTAGTGCAAAACAGATGAATAAAGCAACTGTTCATAAAATTATCTTAAACAAAGTCATTTAGAAAAAAACTGTGTAATCGTTGATTGTTTTTGCTTCGCGAGTCTGGCATCTTGCAGGCGCTGTGACACCTTCATTAAGTCTACCACCATATCGTCATCCCTTAGCTGCGAGGATGCAAAGTGCTGCAAGTTGTCTATAATGGCTATGGCTTCTGCAGTCGTCTTAATGGTACTCTTAGATGGTTCGTAGTCAACTTCTTCCTGGTCACTCAAAGTGCCACTGTCTTCTCCTAAAATGTCTTTGACAGGTGGCTCATCATCATCAACTTTGCAAGGGGTGAGAGCTTGATCTCGGAGGACATACCGCCAGTCCATTCTGGATATGTCTACCCGAGCTGCTGATGTCGGAACCTCTTCGTCGGCAGAAACATGCTGCTCCGCGGTTATCCCATCGTTGATACCTTTAAGGAGGATTTCAAGTTCCTCAAACAAATCAGTGTCTTCACAAGCCTCTGCTTGACAAATGGATGGCGAAATTCCACACTTATTAAAGCACTATGTAATAATTTCTCGAGGGACGTCTTGCCATGCTTGCTTTATCCACCTTATTGCCTGCAGAATCTCAACCGTTTTCGCGATTTCGTGTGCTGTGGACCCATCGCTAACACAAGAAAGCACAAACTTTAAAAGTAGTTTTCTATGGCGGATTTTAAAGTTTTTTATTATACCAGAATCGAGTGGTTGAAAGTGCGATGTCGTGTTGGTGGGCAGCAACAATATTTTGATATTGGAATATGAAAGTTGATCGTCTGTTGGATGACAACCAGCATTATCCAGAAAAAGTATGATATGCCTTTTCCCACTACACATTTTTCTCTTCAGTTTTTGTAATACTTCTTTCAATATTTCTGAAGTCATCCAGGATTTGGGATTCGAGGAATATGTTACATTAGCAGGCCGTTTATCTGGTAAATTCTTGAAGCTCCTCGGGTTATTGCTCTTCCAAATGATGACGGGTTCTTCTTTATCACCATTGGCATTAGTAAGAAAAGCCTCGGTCATTCGCAGTTTGGACTTCTTACCACCTCTACGTCGACGTCCTGCTTCTGCTAGGCTCTTCTATGGCAACGCTCGGAAAAAACATTCAGTCTCGTCTTCATTCCAAATGTCCTCAGGACTGTAACCTCCACATAGCTCTCTTAACCTCTCCATCCACGATTCAACTGTCTCCGTTTGAACTTGACCAGATTCGCCTTCTATGGCCCACTGTTTTATGCTGTATCGATTCTTCCAGCACTCTATCCAGCCGCTCGACGTCTTGAAGTTTGGATGATTTCCAAGTCTTTCAGCCATTGCCAATGCTTCTTCTTGCAGCATTGGGTCATTTATTGGAACCATCGAGTCCCTTGCCAGGCTGTTCCATTGATAGACCGCTTCATTGATCTTTCCATATTTTCCTTCTCGTGCTCTTTTATTGTGGGATAATTGGCCCATGCTCTCATGACGAGTTCGAATGCTGGGTTCATCTTTAAATATAGCGGCAATCTGCGTTTTACCAACGCCGAAAACCGCAGCTAGTTTTCGGTAACCAAGTTTTGGATTTTTTTTTTTTGCGTATTCGAGAACATTTATTCGTTCTCCTAACGTGAGCGTTTTATGTTTCTCCGAAGTATTTTTCGAGTGCGACATTTGACCCTGCAAGAGTAGCGCAAACTGCAACGAGAGTGACGCTAG
>JBAHVQ010000416.1:262213-274790 GCA_036872915.1 Nanipora kamurai | reverse complement strand
GAATCCCTGCCGGGCCAAGTAGAGTTTTCTCTACTTCTCCGGTATGGTTCGTCGCTCGGAGTAGCATTAACATCATTATTCTTCACCCGAGTTCATCTTCTACTCTAGCAACTTAAAAGTTTTAACTATTACATGTATACACAGGGCTTTCAGTAGAAGCCGGTTACCGGCGGTTTACCGCCGGCTATAATTTAGTTATTTAGTGAAGTACTTAAATAATTTTCCTCTTGATTTTTTCCTTCTTATCTACGACGATGTATTCAGTTTTTTGTCGTTTAAAACATCGCGAAAAAGAGATGATTTTGATATGTTTCCAGGGGAAGAATTCAGCGTCGTATTGCTGAAGTGCAGAATGTCCATGGGGTCTATGCGTTGATCAACATTGTAATTTTCGGCTTGAAAGTTCAAGCTTAAGTAAAAGTAAAATCAATTTGCTGTCAATTTTTATCTGTGTACTATCTCCCAAAAAACTCTTCCAAATGGCGGGAAATGCCATTCAAGAGGGTCCAAATTTCAAAATTTTCCACACAGCCGCCTACTTTTTTCATACAGCCTCCTACTCTAAATCGTAGTGAAAACCCTGTATACCAGTCATTTGATAAAAACATACAAGGAGGAATTATTATGCTGGGTTAAACGTAGTGATTAAACTGAATTTCGTTTTCTTTCTTTTTGAATTGCTGGCACTCGGAATATCATGTGGTCGCCACGTTTTGACTTTCCTGATTCTTGATTCTTTCTTCGCTACTCTAGTCCTGAGAGTGATTTGCAGGAGAAACACGAAAGCTTAATTTTTGATGCCATCAAGTTGACTTATCAAGATTTCAAGAGGACACCGATCACGATATTTGATGTGAGCAGAAATTGTGCCTCGCCCAGAGAGCTGGAGTTCAGCTTTGAGAAAATCAGAGAGCTGTGTATGCACGAAAATGAGAAGGATTTCTGGGCGGGAGATTCTCACTGGCTAACTAATCTTGATGGAGCGAGGTAATGGTTAAAATTGTTTAAGCTTTAACAATTTTAATAACATTTAGCCTAGAATTTATTGGATATCACTTGTTATGGACCTCGTAGGTTGCTTATCAGACCTTGCTGTTGATTGGGTTGAGGGACGGGTCCAAAAATTGACGTTGGTAGGTGTAATATAGTCAGTCACGTGAATAAGGGAACGGGACGCGGGAAAAGAAGAGTGCGGGATATCAGTCTGAGAGAGATACCTGTTGAAGCGACGAAGGCGAACTCTCGAAGTGGAGAAACTGTTTGTTCATATTTAAATTAGGATTAAGCAATAATAAAGCATTATTATAGTAGGGTTGTTGTTGCGTTTGAAAAAGATGTCTCAGCTCTATCTCACTATCACGTGCCACGCGGGCTATGCACGAAGTCGTTCGAGGTTTAATTAAAGTTAATTTGTACTGCTGACGTATTTCATCAGGGGTTTGGGACCTACTTTGCTTTTAGTGTAGTTGTTGTTGCTGTTGCCCTTGTCATCGTCACTGTTGTAGTTTTTGTTGTCGTCGTCGTTATTGTGGTTGTAGTTTTGGTTGGTGTGGTCTCTTCCTTCTTCTTTATCTTCTTTTACATCTTCTCTTCCTTCAACTTCTTCTCCTCTATTTTCTTTTACTTCTTTCTTCCTTTCTTTATCTGTTGATTCATCTTTCTCCGTCTTCCTATTCACCTAAATTTTTGTCTTATTTTCTTTCGTCGTCGTCTTGGCTATGTTGAAGGTCTAGTGATCCTCGTCATCGAAGTTATAGTTTCCTCTTCGTAATTCTTGGTGGTCAGTTTGAATTTTCTGGCTTAATTTTTGTCTGATTTCTTATTTAGATGGCTCAGTCACATTCGTTCGTCCCTCGTGGCCGCTTACGCAATATCCAAGCTGATACACGAGGAATCTAAGCCGGTAGTAGTCAGAGAATTGTCCGGTCGAGACTTGTCCCTGGTAGTTACATCCCTGGCGCAGATCCTCATGGATCCACACTACCGCACCATCAGTGGATTCCAGTGCCTGGTCCAGAAAATGTGGGTAATCTTTGGCCATCCTTTTGCCAAGAGAGTTTCGCACATCAAAGTGTACAAAAGGGATGAGAAAGAAGAGATTGCCGAGTCACCAGTTTTTTTGCATTTCCTGGATTGCGTTCACCAACTACTGACGCAATTTCCCTCAGCGTTTGAATTCTCGGAAACCTTCCTCCTGGGCATCTTAGATTGTGTTTACTCATGCATATTTGATACGTTTCTCTTTGACTGTGAACGTGACCGAACTATTATTTCTAGGCAGGAAAACTGCTCCGACCGTCTAGTCAGTATGTGGGATTACATCATGGATAACTTGCCCTCCACTGAGTTTTCATTGTTCCTGAACCCTCTGTACGAGTTTCAGCACAGTGGTTTGGGTCCTGAAGACGGACGAAAGACGACTGAACAGGCCTACCTTGTTGGAAGCACTGCTTCTCCGTGTATCAAGTTCTGGACGTCGTGTTTTCTGCGTTGGTTGCCAATTGCAAAACAGACTGTTGGACGAGGACAGACTCCTTCCATGCATCTTCAGCAAATGATTTTAATGAATGAAGTAAGGTGCTTGCGGCATCGCCTGGCTCTACTAGAGACTGATCAAAAGAGTGCTAGCCTGAAAATTCTGGATACGTACAGTACAATATCGCTTGAGCGAAGTACTCCTTTGCTCACCCCTATTGGTGATTTTAAAACGAGCCTCATCACGTCCCTGACAGCACCTTTCTCCTTCTCGGAATACTCGCTGAATCAGTTAATGGGTGAGAGAAGCATAACAACTGAAGAGTGGGGAACACCAGTCTAAAATTAGTATATATATAGATTTTTAAGATCTTACCACACTAATGTATGTACTCAAGCCATACACCGGACCACTCTAATCGCGTGTACACTATATCTGAAGAGATCGCTGTTAAATGGTGATTCCTCCCACGTCGCTTCTAGAAGGGAAGTCAATTTAATGACCTACATTTTTTCACAAAGGAATCTTTCGCGCATGTTGCGTGAGGTATTTTTCATCACGCTAACACGTGCACACTAAAACGTCTTTCAATGACCACACAACGTCTATAAATAGTAGTAAAAGTACGACTAGCCAACAGTGTAAGAAATTTTTTTAAAGTTATAAGACTGGTGCGTCGTCCAAGAAGAATGCGAAAGTCAATACTGCTAAATTGGTTCACGTGAGAGTTGAATTGGTACCAGTAAATAAAGTTGTTATCCAGTAAGGTGATGACACAGTAATCTTAATGTTAAATTTACCGTACTTTCATCTCTACGGATGACCTTTTGTACAGTTGGACTATTAAATAGTTAATAAAATCAAAACGTCACCAATCCAAGTTTCATGAATCCTAACGTCCTAGTGCTTTACGACATCACAAACAAACTGACCACACTGTTGTCTTGAACGATTTTTTCATTCTCTGCTCCTTCAACTAGTAATATTGATTGTCCTCTTTCTTCGAAAAGGTCTACTTCTAAATGAGCTAAATCCTGGGCTCAACAACAAAATCAGTTTTAATTTTTAGAACTCTTTCTAATTTCTTATGGTTTATATGCGGTGAGTGTGTGTACCAAGAAAAACAAGGCACCTGGTTTCATTCACTCATATCGGCTTTCTCTTGGGAAGTAAAACGATGTCCACTTCAACGAGTATCTAATTTGGTTGTTAGACTCCGTGAAGGTTTGCACTAGTATTCTGCTGCTTTGCGTGATTAATGGTTTAGAGTGAATCAAGGCAAGAGGCGAGCTGAGAAGGAACGGTTTCCCTAGAGTACAAGCAATCGAGAGGGGTTTAAAAGCACGCGTGTGTAAAGGGCAATTTACACACCTGTGTTCCTAAACGCGCGAGGCTTCTGACGCCTCCTTTCACCCATTTTCCTAGCTGGTGTTTCAACGTATCACAAACAGACCGTGCTGTTTTCTTAATTGATCTTTCGACTCCTGGCTCCTTCCTCTTGTAATTTCGAACGCCCCATTGGAGAAAGTCAACGTGTGAACAAGTTAAGTCAATCATTCAACATCAAATTTAGTTCTTAGGAAATTTTTTTTGCTGATCAAACTGTGGAAAGCCAATGGACTCAGAAAAACTCTGAGTTCTAGACGGGACTCGAACCCGCAACCTTCTGAAGGTTGGAACTCAGAGTTTTTCTGAGTCCATGGCGTTCCACAGTTTGATCAGCAAAAAATTTCCTCAGACTTTAATAGTATCAAACTGCAACTCAAAATTCAAATTAAGTTCTGTTCCTTCAAAGTTAAGAACGCCTGAACGCGACGTAGTAAGCACCATTTTAGGTGTTATTTGACAATGGATTTTTTTGATGAGGTTCTGGTTAGTACACCAGTATGGCCCAGAGCCATAGCTAGCAGGGAGCTAGTGGACGGTTGCCATACGAAAGAAAACATATCTGTGTTTTTTCCAACTAGTTTAGTTAAAACGTTAAATGCCTGGCATTTAAGTAAAATTGATTTTTTGAAGAAATATATAGAGGATGCTGAAAATGGAATTTCAGAGTTAAAGAATTTAAAGTGGTTTTTTTGAGCGGATGGCACCAGACCCCTTTTAGGGACCATTTATAAAGTATTTACTAGAGGGGGTGAAGGATAAATGATATATTTTGGTAAATATTTTCGTACCCACCCACAACTGCCAGGAAAAAACATAATACCCTCCTAGCAGTGTTTATCAATATGGTCATACCCCCCTCACCTGCGCATACTTTCTGTGAGTTAGGATATTGTGGAGAATTTCAAAGTATCGCTATTATTCGTGCCCCCCTAGGAGAAATAGAAATTTTCATGCGCCTTCAAAAGTACTGAATGTTTTTACATCCCCCCCTAAATATCCTCCACCCCCCTCTAGTAAATACTTTATGCCTGGTCCCTTATTGCTTGCGCCATCGGCACTCATATCATTCAACTGTTCTCCCAAATGAAAAATGCTAGCTACAGCTAGTCATGCCCTTCTTAGTTTGAATCTGTAAGATGGAGTGAAAGTGCTTTATTGGAACTTTAGTGATCTAAACGTAGTCAATCGAAGGACATCATCTGGAGACTATCTACTTGTTCACTTTCATACAGAGTCATCATTCACAGCATGACAGAAATTTCGAATAATCAAAAAATCGACCAATAGGACCGTCCAAGTTCACTCGACCGCGCTGTTTGAATATTAATCGCTATGAATCATAAGATTTGTGCCAGGCTCTCAAGCCTTTCGACCACGAGTGACACCTTCATTTCTTTCTTATTCAGCCGAAAACTCGGCAAGAAAGACAAGCCAAAGACTCGGATTTCCTGAGTCCTTGAATTATCACAATTTGCGTCGCAAGATTTTTTGCTTAATTTTTACAATCTCCGAAGACAAATTAGCGAGTGAACGTAAACGTCTTGCACGCATGTATTAAATCAAAAATACTTGTACATTTTTCGGCTTACAACTTGCATACCAGACTACTTCAAATATTCAAGTGTTTTGAACAATACGCAAACCCACCGCAATTAAATACTTTTCATATTCGCTTGCTCCGAAGAAAAATTTAAAAACCTGGTTCATTTCGGGTAAAAAGGTAAAGATTTTAGCAAAAAAATGAAGTAGAACTGAATGCATGATGAGCAACCAGAAGACGAAAGTTATGCTGCAGGTTTTTATTATTACTTTGCAATTGTTAAGATTTTAGTTTCACTCCAACGAATGGCCTTCGCTCGAAACGTCAGTTTTCTTACTACTGAGTTTCGGCAAGTTCGATAACGGATTTGATTTTCTACCCGTCCTTTAAAACTGCCTACGCTGAGCACCCTACATAAAAAGTTCTGTCCGATATTTGACTAGCAGTGACTCAACAGGCGAACTCACCAACCTCGTCCCTAGGGTAATTCATTCGCATCGGCTACCTGGATCTATTTGTGTAGAACTTTAAGTCGTGATTTAGTGGCGCTTGTCTTGGTTAAATCGTGATTGAATTTAACTACGGGGTTAAACTAGGTGTATGCAGTAAGAAATAACAATAGACCAAATTCCGTTTGTTCTTCGTTCTCTTTTTGTCTTTTGCTTTGTTCACCCAATTGTTCTATTGTTGTAATATGTTGTATGACAAATCCCGCTCGAGTCAACTCTTTCAGTTGACTTCAGCAGTAAAGGTTAGTTGTGAATTTATCGTTGTATGACAACACTATGCAGGAAAAGGCTAAATACGGATTCGTTTGAGAAGCCATATCATACACTCGTCTCGTAAGTCGTGTTGGATCTGATTTCCAAACACCTCAAAACTGGTTGAAAAACTCGGCTGTCGCCCAGTTTTTCAACTCACTTCTCGGTATTGGATATCAGGTCAAACACTCCTTCTAGTGTATGATAAATGACCGCACACAAGAGGAGTGTTTCATCAGGAGACGCGAATGCCGAGAAGTAAGTTGAAAACCGAGGCGACAGCCGAGATTTTACAAAGTCGAAGTGTTCAGATATCTAATGGAACACGCCTTTCGAGTGCGTGATATTGCAACTCAGACGGATCACTATTTGAAGACAAAATCGAGGTGAACGGGGAATTAAGTTATGTAATTTCTTCCTCAGATACCTCAACCACGTATTGGTAGTGATTTCCTTTGACGTTTTTGTCATGAATTATTCATGAATTTGAGATTATAGTAAATACTGTTGAGATTATCTCTCTCCACCTCCTCATATACAAATTTAGCTAATTTACTAAAATATTTTAAAATAAAATGTACAGTACGTTTATGTATACATTGTAATTAATAAAAGTTAACAAACAAATACTAATTTTAAAAAAATATGTGAAAATAACAGCAAAAACTAATTAAATAAAACATCAAACTAGTTCACAGAGGATTCAGAGAGCACGTGTTTGGTAAATTCAAAAGTGCCATTGTTGAAAAGGTTAAAAGCACAGGAATTTCAAATATCTTCAGGAGAGATATCGAGTACTGCCATTTGTACGATTTTTTTCACGTGTGTTTACGTTCACAAACCTGCATGTTTGTCAAGAAATCGATCACGTTTTTGACCGGGTTTTGGCAGGTCTCGCCCCCTTCTTTTGTGCAAAGCGTGGGAACGTGATTCAAAGATCAACGCAACGCATCTTCGCAAAACACCAACTTCTGAAACGCAAACAAACGTGATAAAAATCGCGCCCAATGGTGACTTACAAATGGCAGTATTGCTCTCTTCAGAAGGAGCTTCCACGGAGGGTCTAGGATACCAGCACTGGGACTAATGCACAGGGGCCAGAGAGTATCATAATCTGGACGCAAATGCATCGCGACTGATTTTTACCTTTTTTGATTTTACTACATTCACCTGTCACTTCGTAAAAAAATTATGATAGCGGTGTAGATCGTGTTGAAATCAGTAATCGTGCCAAGTTTGATACGAGTGGAGTGAATTAGTTAAGAAGTTATGGCCGCCGAAAGTTTTCGAGGTTTACAAATATTTTAATGGAATATTTTGCTTGGAGGGCAAGCTCCAACGTCATATTAGTCACTATAAAAACACGAAACTTT
This sequence comes from Nanipora kamurai, assembly GCA_036872915.1. Lineage (NCBI taxonomy): Eukaryota > Metazoa > Cnidaria > Anthozoa > Scleralcyonacea > Helioporidae > Nanipora > Nanipora kamurai. The sequence continues at coordinate 267,251 of JBAHVQ010000416.1, read as the reverse complement.
GGGCGCATGTAGCTCCCCGTATATTCAGTCATTTCATTTCAAACTTGGCAAAATCACTAATCTCAATATGCTCTTTCCAGCTATGATATCTTGTTTGGCCTCCGGTGAAATTTAGAGGGTTGCGATGGGGGTGTTACAAGTTTATTCCCGCAAATTCCCGCAATTTCCACGCAAATGCTAGCCCAACCGAGCAGAAAAATTACTGGGAACCATGGCTTGGAGTGAAAACTTCCTTTCATTTTATGAGGCCACGTTTGGTGGTTGTTTTTTGCCGGTACCATCTTCACAGTAGAACAACATTTCATTCTACATTTCTTGCTAACAGGGGTTTATTAAGCTTACCCCTTCGAACATTTGTTAGTTTCAATATGCAAACCCATAAACTCACCGCGAATTCTTCTCAACCACCTTTTGGTAAGTATTCAAATTACATTTTGATTCCTAGTAATTGAACAAAAGCATGTTGTGTTCGATTAGTCACGGTATAATACGACTAATTTATGTTTGGTTGCATGGTACAGCTGTGTTTATGCCTTTGGTGAAAAACTAGGCAAATTTTCAGTTGATGCTATCAGTCCTGTGAGAGACTAATGATCAGTTGTGTTGTTGATTTTTGTCAGAACAAAAGTCTGTGGGGAGTGTAGAACTTTTGCTATTAACGGAGAGTTTGCCAAGATGATAAGTTATGCGTACTGGTTAAATTATCATACCCTACTCAGTGCAAAATGTTGTTTTTGAAGTCCTGTAGCTCCCAGTAATTTGTGTTTGGAATGGGGAAGTTTGATAAAGTTCATAGCTGATCATACATTTTGTTGCTATTTGTTGATTTGATGTCAACAATTCCCAAAAACACCCGAGATATTTTACAATCTGACTGACCAGTTACTGACATTAATGACTTGAAGTCCAGTAAGTCATTGCCGACTGAATTGTCCTTTGGTTTAACCCATTAAGGGGCAAGGGTGCATTCTGGTATTTTACTCTGGCTAACATCATTTGATTTTGCTCATCACAGGGATGGGACTGAGCATGTCTACCTCATATTCTTGGACTTTCTCTGAAGTGGTGAAAAATCCCTGGGCAAAAACTGCCGGAACTTAAGAATGCTTAAGCTATAGTAGATTAAGCATAAGCGTAGTTTAAGCATTCTTAAGTTCCAGCAGTTTCTCAAACCTTTTGACTATCTACATAGCCGTTCAGTACTGCCAATGCAGCACTCTAATTTTTATATCTTTTCCCTGAAGTTTGTTGCTGTTGGGATGATTTCACACTGTCCAGCAATCTTTCAGTTGCTTAGTTGTACTTCCTGGAGAAATATCATGTGCCATTTGGTTTCATCATATACCGTAGTTGACCGGGTAAGCGCCCACCTTCACAATGTTTTAATTTTCATCAAAAGAAGGGAGTGGGCGCTTGCACAAGCAGTGGGCGCTTACACGAGAAAAATGTGCTTTACGCAAAAAAGCGATTTTATATGTATAAAGCAAACAAAACCATTTTAATACTCTTAATATACTGAAACAAACAAAACTGTATTACAAACTATGAATTTAAAAACACGCGTTTATAGGGTATAAAAGTCTAAAGATCATGTTCATCAAACACGTCAAAGTCTGAATCCGAGTCAAACAATATGTCCCCAAGTTCTTCACATAGGTCGCCTTTGTTTAACACAGGAAAGTTGTCTGAAACTCGATCATCTTCGGTGCCGTCAAGATTGTTTGAGATGCCACAAGACAAGAAAGCATCAATCGTTGTTCAATAAAAGATTATCATAAGCAGCGTTCCACTCTCGAACTAGCTTATGATCAGTACTGAACTCTCGTGCAGTTTTCGAAACATTGTGCCCATTTTTCCGATGCCATTCTACAAAGTTTACTTTCCATTCGACAGTGTATTGTCTTAACTTTGGTGGCACGATCGCTTTTTAGTAACAAAATGATCGTTAAAGTGTTAAACTGGAACTCTTATCCAGTTTGAGGATCAAAATACGCTAATTCTCATTGGTTAATAGAAGGTGGACGTCAGCAAAGGCAGTGGTCAGTTGTACTGAGAGAATGTTTAAAAATAAACCGGAAAATTACATTTTTGTTAAACAAGGGGGATGGCGCTTTCTTGAAGATGGGCACTTACGCAGTCAACTACGGTAGGCGTTTCCCCATTTTTCATCCTCTTTGTCTCCTTATTGCATCCCATGGATAAGATCTTGTACATTCACAAACTTGTAGTTGCTTGAATCTTGCAGTTGCAATTGCACTTTATATTAACATTAAATTGCTGTTTCCCTTGTGGGTGGGCAGTGTGACACAATAAAAAAAGTATGTTTTTCCATCACATGTAGTGGTAGTTACTCAATCCAAGCAAACGTAATATTTTTAAGCATCCAAAGTGATTGCCTTTGCTTGAATTTGGAGGCACTGAGTTTTTTTATTGGCTCAATTTTCATTGCAGTTTTCATTCCAGTTTTCATTGCACTTCTTTGTTGGGTGTGCTATAACCAAAACCAAACAATCAATTCATTAAAAACGGGTTGTCCAATAACTCATGACTGCACCTATACATCAGACTTTGTATCTTTCAATCCAAACATTTTGGTCTTCAATAATGTACCACTTCCTCCTCCAAAAAATGATTTTCATCTGCTCTTACATGTTTTTTATATCAGACTTCAGAGGGGGGGGTTATGAAATCAACTATCAATTGGTAATATGGACACAATGTATTTTAAAAACCTTACAACTTTTTTGTATTATCATGATTATAGCCTCCTTGTTGGTTGTAGACCATATCAAAAGCAAGCATAAAGTTGAGGTGAACTGGGAAGATGCAACCTCATTAGCAATAAATGGGTAACACTATAATGTACTATATCTATGTATATGTATATATATATATATATATATGTATGTTTGCATACGCATTTGTGTGCTGTACACATTCAAACAGGGTTTTTTTGTGAACTACATCTAACTGTGATGTCATTCATACAAGGGAAAGAAAACAAAAATATAGAAAGGAATGGACAAGCTATTTTGTATATTTCTGATATATTTGTTCAGAATTGAAACTCAACATGTAATAGATTAATTCTCTAGTTTTTGTTGGTTCTGCTGGTGAACTGTCTTAGGTGCTTGAAAATATTTATCACTAAATGTTTTTATACCCAATCAAAGATAATTTGTTCATGAAATCTTTTTCATTTAAAAACACCAAAAGTATCTGGTAAATACTGGATAAAATTTTATCAGGTACTCTGTACCAAGAGATATGTCTGTAGCTAACAGTACATGTAGATTTTTACTGCATTTCAATGTTGGTATTGTGATTTAGCACATTATCCATACTGACCAAGATTTGCTGATGGTAAAGCAGGGATGGCGGAGTGTTATTTCAAGTGGGGGGCTAATGTTGAGACGGAGGCCTCGTGATAAAAAATTCGGGTTTGCTAGGGAGAGGGCCATGGGCTAATCTTAAATATATTAGTCTTTCTTAACATAAAAACTATAATTTATTTTTCATATTTTAACACAAGCAATTAACTCAATGTACTAATATCACTTCTGCCAAAAAGTGGGGGGGCTTTAGCCCCCCAGCCCCCCTGGCTCTGCCGTCCCTGTAAAGTATATTTAATTTATTTATGTTTTATATTGCCTTTTGATTCTACACAACAGAAATGTTGCTCTAACTTGTGACCATAGTATTGCTCGCTATTTGGCCAGGATCAGTGATGAATTTAAACTTTATGGAAATAATATTTTGCAGGCATCAGAGGTAATAAATTACAGTGTCTAAACTTTCTAAAAAAGAGCAAATTTTTTCAACCATTATAACTTTCAAATTCTAAAAAGTTGCTGCTTTTCAGGTGGACAGCTGGATGGACTTCAGTGCAATGTTCTTGAATGATTCAAAGAAATTCCAGTCTGCTCTAACCCACTTAGATAGACAATTATCTCCAGTCACGTATTTGGTGGGGAAGTCAATAAGTTTGGCAGACTTCGCAGTCTGGGGAGCACTGAAAGGTACTGTGCACAAGGTTTCTCAGAAAATTTGGGAATATTTTTTGATGATATGTCAAACATCCAAGGACATTTTCTGACAATGCAGCAGTTAAATCTTGTCAATATCTTGACCAAGCACTTATGAAAAACAAAGATGGCATGAAAGCAGTTGCAGAACATAATAGACAAAGTGTGGAATACTTTAGAAAAGAAAAAAATCCATATTTACATATAAATAACATTAAAAAATTAATGTTTCTATAATTTAAGCAAATATAATATTTCTCAAAAAAGATTTCTCAAATTAAATGAGGTTGATAACTTGACATTGTATGAATGACAGACCTAAAATTAAAGTATTGAAAAAAAAAATCACACCAATAACAGCATACTGTAATATTAAATGGTTTACATATATTAAAAGAAGTTCCTTTTATGTAAGAACAACTGTAATTGAGAAGAAAATGTTGATAGAAAACAAACTAGGATGCTCACATGCTGTAAATAATGGAGAGATGATGTGTCTGATTGGACAGTAAGATCCTGGTCTGAGTTAATCATATCCCTGGACAAATATAACAGCAGAGAAAGCCTAATAAAATAATTATGGCTATTTTGGGGAATTTAGCAGAAATTTTGTTACAGTATATTTGTCACCTTGAAAATTTGTACTGACAGCCCCTTTTTTTCTTTCTCTTGTAGCAAATGACAAGTGGGGGATCATGTTAAATAATGGAAAAGCTAGAAATGTATCCAGATGGTACAACTTTCTCTCCTCCCAAAATGGTTTTAAGCAGCATTGTAGTCCATCAACTTCATCAAACAAATCACAGGTATATTAGTCTATTTTCACTTTCTTTATTCGTTCTACTTGTATGGTATTGAGCGCTCTTTATTCTCAAGCCAGCACTACAACCTCCTTGGTCGTCATTCTTGGTTTATATACTTATATATAAATGTTATACTCTGGCAATTGGCTTTGATGTCCCACATTTGTGAGGCATCAAAGGTGACTGTAAATAACAGTTACTTTCATCCTG
>JBAHVQ010000416.1:248496-258682 GCA_036872915.1 Nanipora kamurai | reverse complement strand
CGTGTTTCTATACAGTTATAGAAACACGCTTTTCGGCCAATCAGCACGCGCGTACTATAAATGTTATATTATAAAAAGAATTATTTACTGTTTGACGGGATTTACCCAACGGAGGAAGTCAAAATGAAATCGAAAAATAAAATTTCTGATCAAATTTGAATATTTCCGACCAAATTTCATTTTGGTCAGACTTTTTGTTCGGACAATTTTTGAACGTTATTTCAGGCTCTATGTCTTGTCAAAGTTACAGTGAAAATGTTTTAGTAAGCATACCTATCAACTTTTCAAGATTTTAAATGAGGTATAGGAACTTAGTATCCGGAACTGAGGAGTTTGTTGGGGATATAGCCAGCGAAAAATCAGTGCCGCGCGATAACATCCAGATTTAATTTTCATCATGATCTCCATCCAGATAGGTATGCTCACAAAACGTAGCCTGGTGTACGCATTTGCGCTATCCAAAATCAAATTAATAAATACTTAATTAAACACTGAGCAGAAAGCCTGCTCATGTGGGAGCTTGGTAAATATCAGAACAACAGAGGACGTTCGTCAAGCTCGTTTACTCAGAAAAACGATTTCTGAGCCTTTAGACAGGAATCGAACCCGTAACCTGCTGATGACCGGTGAGACGCTCTAACCATTGAGTCACTACGACTCAGATGGTGAGCTAGGCTGCAGGTTTACCATGTGCGCTGCCTAAAAGGCTGCAGGTTTACCATATGTACTGCCTAGAAACTTAAGCGTTTCTTTATGGAGGAATGGCGGATAAGAATCGAACAAAATTTTGCTTGTTTACGCCAGTTTCGCTGCATATCTCGAAGCTTGATGAATGATGGATTAAATTACAAGAATATGCTGTATGTTTCATAATGTTTACAAATCACAACTATATCCCCGCCTTCCGGACTTTCTTTGAAATCATAAATATAACAAGGCTAATTTGTTTCATTTTGATGGGTTTTGCTGGTTTGTTTCGTGTCTTAATTGGAAAAAAAAATGAATAAAGTTTCAACGACTGGTTTCCTTTTCTTCAGCTGTGGAAAAAAACTTGCAGATGTGGGAAGAAATGAAAAAAGGAAGTGATCGTGGACAGACTTGTGCTCTCCGTGCAAAGATTGACTTCGAGTCAGACAATGGATGTCTACGGGATCCAACCTTGTACCGATGCAAACCTGAAACACACGTCCAGACCGGTGATAAATACAAGTAATGTCTATCTTGTTTTGGATTATCATTTATATTGCGATGTTTAGTCGACATATTTTACGTTCTTATTACCGAACACGAACTTAGTTCATGTGGGAGCTTGGTAAATCTCAGACGACTAGTGGGCGTTCGTCAAGCTCGTTCTCTCAGAAAAAACGACTTCTGAGCCCTAGACGGGAATCGAACCCGCCACCTTCTGATGACCGGTGAGACGCTCCAACCATTGAGCTACCACGACTCAGATGGCGAGCTAAGGTGCAGGTTCATCATATATACTGCCTAAGCCGAAGTCACGATATGATAATAAGGATGTAAATACTTAATGCTGAACACGAACTTAGTTCACTTGGGAGCTTGGAACCTGCACCCCAGCTCACCATCTAAGTCGTGGTAGCTCGATGATTACAGCGTCTCCACCGGTCATCAGAAGGTTGCGGCTTCGATTCCCGTCTAGGGCTCAGAAATAGTTTTTCTGAGGGAACGAGCTTGACGAACGTCCTCTAGTCGTTTGATATTTTACGTTATTGTAACATCTAATGACGCTTCCCAACGTAGCAATATTTTTTCAAAGTTATGGAAGAGATCGTCTAGCTGTTATAATGAAAAAAGGTTTCTCTTAGATGGGAGCAATTTATTGGCGAGCAGCAATAAATGATTATCCACCTGGATTTAGAAGCTTTTTCTTAGTATTAGCATGACGATCTTTGTACCTTTGGCTTACTACTATTATTGGCTTACTACTATTATCGGCTTACTACTATTATCCACCTGGATTTAGAAGCTTTTTCTTAGTATTAGCATGACGATCTTCGTACCTTTGGCTTACTACTATTATTGGCTTACTACTATTATCCACCTGGATTTAGAAGCTTTTTCTTAGTATTGAATGAATATGAATATTTTTCATGCTGAGACGGAGTAAATATTAAACCAATCCAGATAGAGAATGGGTGTAATTGAATACGTTTATTCCATTGGTATTATAGGCACATTGTTCAAACGCACAATTTACCTCATTAGATAGTCAGTCGACAATAAGCGCTACTGAACAACGACGTCAAAGCGTAAATTAACATTGAAGAGTCTGGATACCTTAGATAATATTTCTAAAATCAGTTTTGTGTTGAGCTCTATTTATTAACGGCGTTTATGAAAGAGAAGTAGTTAAGACGTTGGATTTTGTTGTTCCCGAACTGTTCACACTAATACAGTCACTCTACGACGTTTAAGTACGAACGTAGACGCCGATACAGCGCTCGCTGATATACTTTTTGCGATGTTTTCATTTAAACATCTCGACCTGAAATCTTGCATCATCAACAACAAGTGTTATCGGTTTTGCATGCCAGAAATCTCGCTGTAAAATCTCTCGGGCGACAATTTCTCATATGGAAGGCAAAAGATGAACGTTGTTTGGACGAGTTTTCTTAGTTATCCAACCGTACTTTCGACGTCGAAAATTTGCTTATCTGTATGAGTAACTAACGGGCACTAGCATTTGTACTTTCAACATGAAGCATGCTTTCTCCTCGCTTTTGTGAGTTTAGGTTACAATGTTAAATCTTAGAAGTATAAATCTGACACGTAGTAGTTCCTCTTTATTCACCATATTTTTCTATTTTCTCGAAGTCATGTTCATACTCAAGATCTATCTAAATTAAGTAAAAGATTAAGGTCCATTGTCTGACAGGCGATTGTGATGGAGACACGACTCTATCGTTACGATAGCTGTGAATTTGTAAACTGAGCTGTACTTTTGTACAAAGTTAAAAAACACAAAGTTAATGAACGGTCTTTTGCAGACCCAAATAGGGCGTACAGTATTTCACTCAATGGTGTTGCTGACTACCTTGTCTAAGGTCTTTACACTTGGGCCGACCACATACTTGGTTAATGAGTAATCAAAAGTGTCGTATGACTGTTTTGGAGTAAGAACTGGTGAGGGTAACTTCCGAGTGGAGTCCTGAAAATTCTGAGTAACTCATCTGCACGTTCAATTATAGATACGGTATACATTCTATTAAAACTTTGGCGTTTTGCACTCATTTTAGAGTATATCCAACATATGATTTCGCCTGTCCAATAGTCGATAGTGTTGAAGGAGTGACACATGCTTTAAGAACTACAGAGTACCATGACCGCGATCCTCAGTATTTTTGGATCATTGATGCACTAGGTAGGTACTGCATGGACGTTAATCATGAATGGCAGCTCAGGTAACAGTGGTTCATTCTTTAGCGGGATATCCTCAGTCTAAAATTTTCGACAAACTGCTCAACAAATGGCTTAATGGCCTGGGCCTTGTTTCTAGTTCAGTTCAATCTTATCGTTCATGCTGTGTCAAGAAAGACGAACTATCACGTGCGATGTTTTTTCGGGAAGTCACACCTGGTCCGAATGTGCATGGTTTATTAATGCAACCTCTAAAGCGTCAAATTGATTTAAGAAATAAGTGGATATATTTACTATTCACGTAAAAGTAAATAAAATATATTTATTATTTGGCTTGAGTAGAAGAATGAACTCGGGTAGAGAATAATGATGTTAGATGTTACTCCGAGTGACGAACCATACCAGACAAGTAGAGAAAACTCTACTTTGCCCGGCAGGGATTCGAACCCGCGACCTTCAGTTTACTAGTCCGACGCTCTACCAGGTGAGCTACAGGTAAAGTTGGGAACTGGTCGCGAAATTGATGTTACTTCGGCTCTTGATATTTCGAAACATACTAGTTTCTTCGATGTCGGGACATTTTAAATCCACTCTGATTTTAAATGGCTTGAGTAGAAGAGTGAACTCGGGTAGAGAAAAATAAAGTAGAGTTTTCTCTACTTGTCCTGTATGGTTCGTCATTCGGAGTAACAACTAACATCAATATTTATTTATTCAAAATGGAACATTTTGACCCGTCCCCTCAGAAAAGCAAGTATATTTTATCCAATCTTTTCAAACTTATTCGGAAAATATATTGAAACCTGTTTATTCATTGGGGTTAAAACTCTTTTATACCAGTTCTTTGTTCATAATTTGTTTGTTTGTCGTCAATGCGCATGCTCTTCAAGCTAGTAAATTGAGATAAGTTTTCTGAGGCCTGAAGGGAATCGAAGCTGTAACCTTCTGTGATGAGCCCATCAGAAGCTAAAAAAACTTCTCTGAATTAAGTGGCTAGGGGAGCTTGTGCATTTAAGATGTACAAAGATCTGTTTTTAATAAAGTTGTTTTTGTTGTAACTACATTATGTTTTGCCAAACTATTTTGTAGGTTTACGCAAGCCTACAATTATGGAGTTTAGCAAGATAAATTTACAGAATACAGTTTTATCGAAAAGGAAACTTACCTGGCTTGTACAGGAGAAATTAGTTGATGGCTGGTTAGTGAGTATCTTTCAAGCAATTAGGTATTTCATTGTGAATGTACCTAAGTTTGCCTTCTGCTTTGCAGGGATGATCCGAGGTTTCCAACTGTCCGTGGAGTTTTAAGAAGAGGAATGACTGTAAAGGGACTTTTAGAATTCATTTTACTACAGGTAAGCTTTGTATATTATTTTGTTTTGTCTTGAGTTTGTTTTATTTTATTGTATTTACCGTTCTTCTTTTTCTCTTAACAACTGAAAGAATGTTTCATATCCTTTTCTTTACCTACCTACCTACCTACCTACCTACCTACCTACTTACCTACCTACCTACCTACCTACCTACCTACCTACTTACCTACCTACTTACCTACCTACCTACTTACTTACCTACCTATCCACCTATCTATCTACCTACTTACCTACCTACCTACTTACCTACCTACCTCCTTACCTACCTACCTCCCTCCCTACCTATCCACCTATCTATCCACCTATCTATCCACCTATCTATCTACCTACTTACCTACCTACCTACCGACCTATCTATCTCCCTACCTACCTACCTACCTACCTACCTACCTACCTACCTACCTACCTACCTACGTACCTAGCTACCTACCTACGTACCTAGCTACCTACCTACGTACCTAGCTACCTACCTACGTACCTACCTACCTACCTACGTACCTACCTACCTACCTACGTACCTACCTACCTACCTACGTACCTACCTACCTACCTACCTACCTACCTACCTACCTACTTACTTACTTACTTACTTACTTACTTACTTACTTACTTACTTACCTACCTACTTACCTACCTACCTACCTACCTACCTACCTACCTACCTACTTACCTACCTATCTACCTACCTACTTACCTACGTACCTACCTACCTACGTACCTACCTACCTACTTACCCTATTCACCTTACCTACGTACCTACCTACCTACATACCTAGCTACTCACCTGCCAACTCACCAACCTACCTTGCTACCTAGACCATGACATAAAAATGGGATACTTCATAGGCAGTATAGAACAACACAAAAAGTCTACCAACCTTTTAATTTTTTTGTACCTTTCTACCTCCCTAATCACCGATCTACCTACTTACAGTGCTAACACCTTCCTACTAACATACTCACCTGGCTACGAACCTGCGCGTACCTTCCTACTTACTGTACCTCCTCCCTCCTTACCTACCTATCTATCTATCTATCTAGCTACCTGTCTACCCACCTCCCTACTTACCTACCTGCCAATCTATTGATCAATTACTTGCCCACTTAAACACTTACCCAAAAACATAACTAAAAATGTAATCCCCAACCTACCTATCCACCAACCTACCTAACAGCTTATCTGCGAAACTACCTATTTACGTTTCACTCTCTGAAGAAAGGCCTTTCGTGGAAACGTCAGTCCACCAACTTTTCAACTTTCTACCTACTTACCCACCTGCCATACTACTTTCTTCTGTCTTGTTTTTCTTCTGTCTGACCTTTTCTTCTGGTTTTTGCTTTTGATAAGAATACTTCACATCCGTCATTCCTTTCATTTATTCTTCACTCTTTATTTCGTTTCAAACAGGGATTTTCCAAATCTAATGTTCACATGGAATGGGATAAAATTTGGGCCATCAATAGAAAGGTGAACTACATGTAAACACTTTGTCAGTCGCCTGCGTGAAATTGATGATGCCAGATTAACCCGCTCTGTGCTTGACCTTTTATTTATTTATTTTTTGTCTCGGTTTTCTTACTCGTGGAAGGTAATAGATCCAATAGCACCACGTTACACTGCTTTGAAAAAAGACGAGAAAGTTTTAGTCAATATTCCTGGAATTGCAGAGGAGTGTGAAGACGCTGTTCTTAATCCTAAGGTACTGCACGCGTCGTAAAAAGAAACGTGCTGACAGATGGGGAATGGGAAACATTTTTCTTAGTACCATTCATAGCACTTCTTCCTGTTTACTTAATTTATTCACTAATTCCATTTATTTATCGACTCCATTTAATCATGCATTTCGCTTACTAATTCATTCTATTTTTTCTACCATTGCTTTTATTTCTTCTTTCCCTTTACACATTTATGAGTTATTTATTTGTTCGTCCCATTGATTAATTTATTTTGTTGATTCATTACGTTTATACAATTCATCCATTCAGTTCAGTTATTCTCCCATTCACCTTTTATTCATCCATTCCACAACTTATCACATATCTATCTTTTAACTTTCCTCGGCCAGATATTTCGAGCTCTTACAATGCCTTTTCGAAGGCATTTTCCCGTGAGGGAACGAAAGCAAAAATTTTTCAGCCATATGGGACACCAGCTGTGTGGCTCACGGAGTGGATCCGTCCCGGCGCCTTTGGCACAAAATGGCGGATGGTGCGAGAGAGGAAAACTTTGAATTTTTAGATGCATTGAGATGCATTATGGAGATTGCCATCCCATAAAAATGAATGAGAATAATCGCACGTAAACAACATAATTTAACATTGTACTTCAACTTTTCTATCAAACTTTCGTCATGTAATGTAATTTAGATCTTAAGCTATTGTGTATCCTTAACGAAAACGTAAGAGTACATATTTGTGTTTCAAAATTACCCTCAGGATAACATGAAGAGGAAGTTAAAGAGTTAACCCGAACCCCAACCCTAACTTTAACCCTAACCCTGAACCCTGACCCAAAGAATAATCGTCACCCTAGCCCTAGCCTGCACTTTGAAAGACATCTTGGACTAACTTCTTCGGGTTACCCGACAACAAAGATCGTGTTATTGCTTCGGTAATTATACCTTATTAAGCCACAAATCAAACGAGAACGTAAGTCATTGCAAGTTTTAGGTTGTACCTCGTTTGACCGCCAACTTGAGTTGGTTTGCGACTAATTTGAGCTTGTTAAGATTTTCAAACAGCCATTTTCAAACAGATTATAAAGAGGAAAACTCAAAGTAAAACAGGGCAAGGTACTGATGGTTTTTTTACATTTGTTGTAATATACTGTGAACTAGCAGAAGTGCAGGACTTGCGATGACAGGTATCACCGTTTGACTAATGGCGTCGCAAGTCGTCGCAAGTTGATTTGTGGTAACTTGGGCTCTCGTTTGGTAAGGGCTTAAAACAAAAACGATCTCTCTTCCATTATGAAAGAGACATTCCATGTTGATGCAGTGCAACATTCAAGTTAATTCAAATTTTCAATTATTTTTTTAATGACTCCATATCTTCTTTCAAGAATGCAGAAATGGGTACGAAGAAAGTTTGGAGGTCTTCTCGAGTATACATTGAAGGAGCAGATGCTACTACATTGTCGGCTGGCGAAAAAATTACCTTAATTAATTGGGGTAACTTTATTGTTAAAGCAGTTAACAGGTATGACAGATGCGGCTCCCTTACAAAGTATTTAAATTATGTAGAAAAGTTTACCTTCTCGATTTGGTAATACACCTCACTCGTTCGTTACATAAAGTCGAAGATAAAACTTCCCACGGTCATGTTGTGTCCTCATTGTATCACACTGAAAAAAGGATTTATTAAAATTCTTATAAAAGCACGCAAAATATTTGCGATTTATTAAATTCTCAAGTTGGAGATTATATTGATAGAAGATGTGAAATTCACCGATTAACGCTACGAGCGAGTTCATACGTCGCACTTCTGCTGTGCAGAACGACAGAACTTCCATGATTTTTCCTCTGCGTAACGATTTTTTTCTTACTGGAGACCTCCGGACAAGAACGAATTAACTGACATATTTTCATGTGGCGGATTTTAAATAGAAAGAAAATGATAAACACGCTATATTATCCATGAAAGTTTGCGTGTTTCAATCACTTGGTTTTCTAATTCATTGGATGTGTGTGAAAGTTAATCGTCTAGGTTAGTGTAGCCTTGAGACAGACTGTTGGTATTGGTGAAAGTGACTAATGTTTCGACAGCCTCATCGGCGGTCATGTTCAGAAATGTAGAGTAAATGTCGGGTTCGCCTTTATTACTACGTAGATTCATAATATACCGGTAGGCAAATCTGACATTTTCTCTTCACTTGACTCTAAAGATGACCACCGCTTTAAGATAATTTTAAAGACTTGCAGTGATGGATATGAAGAACACTTGAGTATCCCAAAGGCTCGTTTACACGTGCGATTTTGTGCCTCGCCATTTTCGTATTGATATAGCCGTTTGACTTACGGAAGCATCGAGGGTTGCCTGAAGCGAATGATGAGTAGATATCTTTTTGCATAGGATTTTTCTGGGTAATTTCATACACCGAGAAGTTAATTGCAAGGCGCTAAATCTCACGTGTAAATGGGCCCTAATTAAGGAATCAGGGAATAAAAGTTTCATTTTGTACTTCTTTGACTAAAGGCGTGCTGTAATAATCACCAGAATACCGAAAATGTAATCCAGGAACTTGAAGATTTCCAACTCCTCTGGTGGAGCATATTATCAGACCTTCCTAGAGAACTGCTTCTGTTAACGTTTTAGCCCAGTGTGCCCCCCAATCATTTTTATGTTCTGCTACCTGTTTGATTTTGTTACTGATTATCTAAATGGCAACAATCCAGCACATTTTGCGTTATTGTTAATAACCCACAGTGTGTGTTAATAGAATTGTTCAGTGGTGGAAATCCTTGTAAAACACTGGGTTTGGTTTATTAAGTATTCTTATTCGTACACATAAGATGAGACTGATAAAGTAATAATTTCTTCCAGGAATTCATCTGGCGAAATCGAATCCTTAGATGCTGAGCCAAAACTAGACGATGCGGTAATTAATCTGCAATTCTTGCATGCCTCTTACGCTTACAAGACCTTTAACCTCGACAATGTTGTAATGGGAGATGTGAAAATATGAATCCAGGAATACCCAAATTGCAGCCCATTGCTTACAAACTCTTTAATAATTTAAGAGAAAAATTAAAGAGAAATGAGTATTTTATCAACATTTCGCAAAACATTGATTAATGTAAGATTGTTTTATCAAAGCTAAAGACACTGGTGGCTCAAACTGACCTGTTTTCGCGTTAAAATTACTTGTTATTACCTACTTTATGACTTCCAAAAAAACTCTTCATCCTGTAAGCTCAGGATTTTTTAAATAAGTTAAAATATCTGTATGGATTTTTGGATGTTTGCTTCAGTGAATGAGTGTAAAACTTGGTGAATAAAGCAAACAGAGTAAGTGTAACAAACTATCCAATTTTCTAAACTTTTCGTGGGACAGAATTTTGTCACATCTACTTACTTTATTGCAAAAAAAAAATCGTCTGGACGATCTTCCCCTGATATTGTTATGTTATTCTTCAGTGGAATATGTAACCTCAAACCAATTTTCAGAAAAATTAACCGAAGAAAAACGAAGATCATTCTGATAATCTCGAAACTGTGCTGACGGTGCGACGCTATCATTAACATCTAGACTATAGACAATTGCACAATTTGACAAATATTTCATGTTTGTGATACTTGATATTCAGTTAGATATACTTTGTACTGAACTTGCAACTATTTTACAGACATAAATGGCAATGATAAATTCACATTAAACCTACACTGCTAAAGTCAACTGAAAAAGTTGACTCGAGCGGGATTTGAACTCGCACC
>JBAHVQ010000416.1:222793-236595 GCA_036872915.1 Nanipora kamurai | reverse complement strand
TGACAAGTATTATGGCTTAAGCTGTTTGGAGTCCACAAGCAAAATATTATTTGGGAAACATCTGGCCTGCCTATGCATCAGTTCACTTGGACCCCTCAATCAGGTAGGATCATTTTATGTATTTGAGAGCAAGTAGAAAGCAAACTTATCTTGTGACACTGCCACAATTCACTGTTTTAATTCAGCCTTCGATCCTTTATTGGTGAACTTGTGTGCATAAAGTTATAAACATTCAAGACTTGAAGACTGATAGCCATTCCAAAGATTGTGGTAATCACATAATTGTTGGGCATTAGACAGGGTAAGCATAAGCACTGGAGGTTGGGGGGGACTGGGGCAGTTGCCCCTCCAATAATTTAATTAGGGGGCATTGCCCACTCATGTCAGCTCACTTACCTGGTCTTGACTGGGAATGTTGCCATGCAGGTTGCAATTAGTACTATTAACAGGAAGGGACAGTATGTCATAAATGGTTTATAATAACAGGAAACTTTACCTTCAGAACATTCAAAGAAGCACTGTGGAGACTGATCACACACTGGATGCTATTTAATAACCTGGATACATGGATCAATCACCCAAAGGATTCATTTTTCATCAGTTGTAGTCTATTCATTTAGTTACTGAAGTCTGAGGTATTTCACTCATCCCAGTACCAATTTGGTTCCAGCACCACTGGAGGGCATGGTGCAATGATAGAAGACAAATACTAACAAGAAACAGTTAATTGAGAAAGTTACGATCCTTTTCTGGTAGCAGTGGGGCAGGCATTCCATTTTCAGGAGAGCAGACTTGTTGCTTGCTGGTGTAAAAAATGTGCAAGGGGAGGATATGGGAAATTATACTCCCCCAGTGGAATGCCAGCCATCTAGGCTACTTTCCCTGCAGAATGTCTTGCCTTGACAGGTAAGATTACCTGTATCTCTCACTAGCCGGATTGAAGCAGTTCGGTGACAGCCAGGGTAAAATGGTCGAATACTGATCTTGCTGGGAAAGGGTTAGCATTTACTTGTTAATATTCCTTAATGACTAAACCAACACTTTAATTATTTTTCAGTCAATAAGGCCCACGGTTTAATACATACACTCTTAATGTCCCACCAAGTCTGCCTGATTATGCCCAATGACTTTGCTAGGTTTAAGGGACGATACCTGAGGGAGCAGCCCCCCCGTCAGAGACAAAGTGGAAGAAGAGTCTGATATGAATAAAATTTTTTTCTACACACTTTTTCAGTATTGAATGATTTACAAATCTGAATGCTTATTTTGTCACTGTAGATATTTTAACACTTTCTCACTATAAATAACATCTCAATTTTAAACAAACTACGTGTATTTGTTTTTAGTTTAAAAAGACCGCTACAAGTCAATAGTCGTCATTATTCCCCGCTAAGCCACCACGCACAATCAATATATTGGGCAATAAAGCTGGTACAATCTTGAACATGCTTCGGACTTTTCATAGCCAAGTGATTTTCACGAAGACAAGTTATTCAAACATGAACCGCTCGTTGATTAGAATTGACAACGTGATAAGCAGGTATGACGCTCCGTTAATTATCGTGGTATGACAATGACTTGAGCTGCTGTTCAATAAAGCAAGTTCGTATAAACTTTATTACACCAGGGCAGCCGATACTTTGTTGTGACATTCTACAGACAACGCGAAACAAAGACACGGATTTACCAATAGCCGTTGATCCTGCTCTTGACCTTTTGTATGAACGCTAAAACTCCCGATGACCCTCTAAAACCCGATACGCGTTAGGAGCTGTACCCAGAGCCATCTCTATAGAGGGCTCTGGTTGTACCTTGTGTGGTGGCGTGGTTATGTAAATGTATGAACATAGTAGACGGTTTATAATTGTTAACTCCAGTTAATAAATACTAGCAGTATTTCAGCACGGCAATGAATGATTCGATACTTAATTTCATCGCTACGACCGGAATATGAATGACAAACAAGCGTTCATGTGAGAAGAACTGTTTGTTGCTATGGCGAGTAAAAATTGAGTGTTATAACCCCTTTAAAAGGGGTTTCTCCTTTGATCAATTAAAAATAATATCCTGCGGTCAGTTTTTCCGGAAATAAATATGGGCCGACCAAGCCCTTCTCTTCCCCCGCCATCTTGCCAAGCTGTGACAGTTCCGTCCGAACTCCGCAAAACTGTTCATGCACATTCTACAAAAACATGTTTTTGGTCTTACTTGTGTAAGAAATGAAGCGATATTGATACGTATGGGGATACAGACATTTCTATTCTGCGATACTGTGAGGTGATAAAATATTCAAAAACATGTAAGTGTTCTGGTTACCTAGCATTTGTTATGACATTTTTACAAGCGAGTTGCGCTGTTATGTCACGTTCTCCACGTTAAGACTACCTTTTTAAGCCATAATTCAGCTCCACTCGTGAAAAATTTTGAGTTAGATTTGTTGCTTCACACATCTTTGTTGTTGTGTAAGGTTCTAAAGTCATTTCATTCAATTTCAAGTAAGTCAACAAATCATAAGTCGAGAAAACCATTATTTAGTATGGATTTAAAAATTCATAATGTTTGGCACGTCCCGACAGAGGAGGTAAGAATTTGTACAGTTTACATGATATCCAGAAAACGTTGTTGAATTTTTGTTCAAGAAAACCAGTATCTTAGTTTCAATATTTTATTTTTGTCTCAGAAATATTGATAGCTTGGTGGTGTGTCTATTAACGATGTTTTCGTCAATAATTTGAATTTTTTAATTGCTTCTTGGTCTATTTCAGAGCGCGTTACTGATGTTGAGCTTGTACTCCTCCGATAAGACACTTAATGGCAAGAGTATGCCTTTGTATGGGAGCTAATATTACCGGGAGATTTTCAAAAGGTGAAGCGTTTCTAGAACAATTATGATATTTTGACAGAACGACGTCGACTAGCAAATTCTGAAGGCGAAGTACACTGACTCGTTTGTTGGCGAATGCCGGTCGAATGGGAGCGATTCACTCATTACATGGAACTCGTTCGTTGGAAAATCTCTCTCGTAGACCGAGTAAAGGTCGTTCAGAAGGGAAGAAAAGTGCCTCAAAGTTCGCGACACTACGTAAAAAGTTTTCCCGTCATCGTCCCTCTCAGAAGACGCGTTGTTACAGCAAACACATTAGGGAACTGACACAGAATTGGAATACCCATCAGATTAATGCTTTGGTTGAGGAATACGAGTCTTTGTCGGCCTTGAAAGATCTTTCAATTCAAACTAGTCTGGCTCGGCCTCGAGTGAGCATCTTGAAGAAAGATCTTCTGAGTCTGTACGAAAACCAATGCTTTTCAGATGTTGTCCTCGAGTTCAAGGGAGCACTGTTCCCGTGCCATCGTTGTATCTTGTCGTCACGTTCCCCGTATTTTCGTGATCTCCTTGCTAAATCACCTGGCTACAATACCCAAATTCATGTGAGCATCAAGACTGAGGAATTAACGGCGGAAATGTTCAGAATTATGTTACATTATTTATACAGTGGAGATGTGCCATCAATTGACACAGCTCTTAATAATCTTGGCATTCTTCTTAAGCTGGGAGAAGAATTTGGTACCCCAAATGTACTTGAACAGGACATGAGCCATATGCTCAATTCTGGTGAATTTAGTGACATGGTTTTAGTTTTTGCAGATAACAACATGGCTACTCAAAACAAGGAATTAGTAGGAGCAGAGTCTTATTTTGAAATACCTTGTCACCGTGCAGTGTTAGCCGCACGATCACCTTTTTTTCACTCCTTACTCACCAAGTTGTCAAAGAAAAGTGATCTGGGAAAACCAGTAAGACTGGTACTTGATGAAAAGGTTATTCCCAGACAATATGGACGTGTGCTCTTGCAGTGTATGTATTTGGATTGTGTTGATGTGTCATCTGTTATTCGTTGGGCATCAGGCAGCGATGAGAAAAGCACGGAAGACCCTCACAAGTTGCTTACGGTTCCTGAAGTGGCCATGGAAGTTTATGAAATTGCAAGGTTTTTGGATTTTACCATACTCGAGCAAGGTATAGATTTGTAGCTAATCTAACCATTTTAATTGATTTTTAAAGTAATTTAAACAACCAAAAACAATGGTCAACTTATTCTAAATACTGAACACTAATCTGGTTCATGTGGGAGCTTAGTAAATATCAGATGACCAATGAACATTCGTCAAGCTTATAACCTTGTTTTTCTGCAGTTAGGAGCTTGATGAACGTTTGTCGGTTGTTTGGTACTCACTTCTATATGTTATGCACCTTATTACCATGGCAGTAAAAATATACCCTACTCATTATTTGGGGTAGACAGTCTTGGGGAATAATGTACCAAGCCTTTCCCTGAGACATGTATGATCACATGTGCACACCTCCATGCACATGCACCCTGAAGATGTTGAATGAATTGTCCATCTAAACAATTTAAGCTTGTTAGAAAAACTTTACTTTTGTGCACACATTAGTGCGTCAAAAGAAAAAGTGCCATAGTTGCACAAGATTAAATTTGTATGGTAGTCACACTGAATCATAAAATCCCACATAAGTTATGAAAATGTGGTAGCTTGGTTGTTATATGATGTTTATTATATGCATGCTCAAGCTATTCTACTCCGAAAAAGTTTCTGCTTCCCTGATGGGAATCAAAACCGTAACCTTATTGCTGGTGAGATGCTCTAGCCATTGAGCTACATAGACTCAGATGGTTAGCAAAGGTTACATTTATATACTAGTTCAAATAGATGGTAGACATATGTACTGCCAGTTTGCAAGTCTTGATATGTTGTCTATTTATGTCTACCATGTATACAAACTAGTACATAAATGTAACCTTCACTTGCCATCTGAGTCTAAATAGCTCAATGGTTAGAGCATCCCACCAGCAATCAGAAGGCTCAGAAAGTTTTTCTGAGTGGAATAGCTTGACCATGCGTACAATAAAAAACATATAACAACCAAGCTACCACATTTTTATAACATCATTGATTATAACTAAAATAAATGGGTAACATATTGAGACTTGCAGACTGGCAGTACATATGTCTACCATCTATATGAACTAGTACATAAATGTAACCTTCATTCACCATCTGAGTATATGTAACTCAATGGTCAGAGCATCTCACCAGTGATCAGAAGGTTACAGGTTTGATTCCCATCAGGGACTCAGAAAGTTTTTCTGAGTAGAATAGCTTGAGCATGCGTATAATAAACACCCACAGAAGTTGTTGTGGTTGTTGTTGCTGTTATTATTATTGTTATCATCGTCATTATTGGAGGTACATAGAGAAGAAGGGTTACATGGAGACTTAGAGACTTTGTGAGCTCTGTATGTTTTCTATCAAAAGTGTTTATATGAATGCAATTATGCAAAGAACAAAAGCATACTTTGCTATCACAAAATGTAATATTTTGAATAATAATTGTTTGAATTGCAAAATGAACCCTATCACCTCAATGGAGGAGATTGTGTCAAATATCACCTTTATGTTATAACTTCTATTGCTTTCTGGCACTGGTTATTGACTTTTGCTGAAGCAATTGTTGATGGGGGAAAATACCTGACCCCAATTCAACAAGCTACATGTAATGTATAGCGAGTTTAAGTAGTAGAAAGTTCTCACTTAACAGCTTAATTCACCTGCCCACCAAAAACAAATATACGATAGCAAATTGCAGAGCTAACTTTGTCAGAACATGATCACAGTTAACAAAGTAATTCTTTCAGAATTGTCCAGATTGCACTTTAACCCACATCCAGTCCTAATAAAATTTTCTGAGGACCAGCTTGCACATCTCCAAGCAGGCTGATGGCCACTTAAAACATCTTCAAATGAAAAATTCTCAGTAAAATATACAAAGCCACTCTGTGTTGATGGTTTACATGTCAATTTCACATCACAGCAGCCGTGTTGGTGACACTTTAACAAAAGAATCTCATTACCTGGCCTCGAATATGGCACCAACATGGCTGCTGTTTCTTTGTTTTCAGAGTCTCAAGGGATTGCCTGCAAACCATTAATTGGAAAATATGATATAAAAGGTGTTGGCTGATAATGAGTTTGCGCTGGTCATTAAATGTTATGGCTAGTTGGTGTCTCAGACTAAGCCAGTACCGGTATAAGGCTGGCATTACTGTGAAAACCTTAATATGGTAATCACTGTAACTCCCTGCTGACGCCCTTGAGGAATAAATTGTCTGGCATTCGTAAAAGTAAAATTATTCAAGCCAGATACAGTACAAAAAGAATTAATTTATTTATTTGCTTAATTATTTACTTTAATGTTTGTTTATCTACGTATATTTATTTGTTTATTTATTTATGTATTTATGTGTTTGTTTATTTATTTATATATTTATTTATTTATTTGTTTATTTCTTTGTTTATTTATGTTTATTTTAAAGGTGCTGAAGACATAATTGTGCGAGAACTGTCTCCAATGTCTCTCTTGGCAACCCTGGAGTGGAGTGACCAACCTCACGGTTCGCACTGGGTTTTTAGACAAACTCTGCATTATCTCCGCGAAGAGTTTCTGAATATTGTCAATTTAGATGTCTTTCTTCATTTACCAAAGAGGTTTCTCATAGAGACATTAAAATCTGACTTTCTGCAGGTAAATATCCATTGAAATTTCCCAATCAAGGATGGAAACTTTTTATCAACTTCCGAAATTTCTAGGCGTTAGAAGACAGAATGTAGAAGTTGATGTATGGATGAGATTTGAACTAAAGTTTGATTCGACAGAATCTTCTTACATTTAGCAGCGTTAGTATAAAGAGTTTCGTTATACTAAATTAACATAATCTGACCCGTATGTTTCGTAGAGCAATGGAGTTCATGGTTTGCTCCCTGAAAAAACATTTTTGAAAGC
Organism: Nanipora kamurai; assembly: GCA_036872915.1. NCBI lineage: Eukaryota > Metazoa > Cnidaria > Anthozoa > Scleralcyonacea > Helioporidae > Nanipora > Nanipora kamurai. The sequence goes on along the minus strand of JBAHVQ010000416.1, from coordinate 229,733 downwards.
ATACGAAGTCTCGCAGTTTAAAAAATTCCGAGTTTCCTTTCCAGTATGTTCTGAATTAATCAAATATTTTTCAAACTTTTTCATTGATTCGAGATTAAGCCGGAATTGTTGCTTTTTTTAACAATCTTTCCCAGTACTTAGGGAATAACTGTAATTGTTTCGCCATTATTCAATGAATAATGGCGAAATTGACTTGTTGACTCAAGTCGTCTCCAGAGCAATTACTCTGAAGACGACCTGAGTCAACAAGTCAAAAACTCAGTATGATTTAACTAAATATTGTGGTGTTTCTACAAACATGTTCACTGTGTTATCACCATGTAAACTTCCAAGGAATTAATCAAAATCAATTTGGTAAGCCTATTTGTTGCGGTCAGACCAGAAAAGTGCTATTGTAGAAGATACCCCCATCCAACAAATTTGCATAGACCTTACAAACAGCTGGAGAATCACTATGCAGCACTTCATACGACGTAAACAGTAGGATCTACCCGATAGCGCTTTACCCTTTACTGCCAGGTAATCTTCTCTCGACTCGTAAAATCGTCTGGCATTAGCCAGAGTAAAATAATAGAAAACTGGACCTCCCGCGAAAGAGTTAATGATAAATTTGCTTTTCCACTACCTTAAAGAACCGAAGGGTTCTTTCTTATCCCCACACTGGCGACAAACATTTAATGAGGCGTCTTTTAGTCTAGAAATGTTAGGTGCACTGGCGAGTGTATTTGACGCAATTTTGTGCCCTCCGGTTAGGATAACTTTTTCACATTAAAGGAGAGCATATTGGTACTGTTTTTAAAAACTTAATGCTATCAACTATTGGTTATGACTTAATGTTTGGTACCGAAAAAGTTCACCCTACAGTGCCACATTTGTGAAAAATCTTCCGTAGTGTTTACTGCAAGTCCAAATGTATGCAATCTGTAAAATACTCTCAAACGTAGTGTCTATTTTCAATAATTATCCAGGCGAGTGAACAAGATATTTTACTAGCAGTTATTAAATGGGGCGAAGCTCGTGCTTGCAAAGCAGTGAACCCGTCAGGTAAGAATGATGCATTGAATTTCTACAAACCAATGAATTAGTTGATGAAAAATGTGAACAAGCGTACATAAGCACTATTTTGAGATAAAATGACTGGTAAAAAGTTGCTGAGTTTTGACACTTTTGAATATTAGGCTTAATTTACGTGATTTTAATCTAGTTTGTGATATTTTGCCTTTCGATGGTTAGATGCGAAAGAGCACTGTACAAGCTCATTGAAAAGAAACGGGAAACGAAAGGAAGTGGATGCGAAATGTTTAAAGCAAGTTCTTCACGGCGTTCTGTCGCTCATTCGAGTCCAGCACTTTCTTCCTAAAGATAGTCCAGTACTTCAGTCAGCGATTCAACGAGGACTTTTGCAGAAAGAAATGCCTCTTGATATCGGAGAAGGAGAGAAACAACAGAGATCATCGTGGATAAGGGTAAACGATGACAGCAAGTATGTCAAACCGAGATTGTTTTCCGCTTATGTCGATGAGGCTAAGGTAAGCACGGCTATTATCACATTTTTGCCGTATTCAGACTGCCGTATATCACATTTTTGCCGTATTCAAACTCGAGTAGCAGTTCTTCTTTCGATTGTAAAAGAATGACTATCAAATAAATAAATGAGCCGAAGCTGAGTATTTTTAACGTACCTTGAGGTATTTTGAAATTCGGGGAAGAAAACTTTTCGAGTGTTAGAGTCAACTAGCTTCATAAGCGAACACGTATTTAGACTGAAAAGTGAAGTGGCTATAAAGCTAATTTTTGTAATGATTTTTCAGCAATGTTTGATATTTACTTGGAACATACCATCAACAAAATATTCTTAAAAATTCTGTTCTCCCGCTTCAACAGCTATAAATCAACAATTATTTCAGCTAAGAAAGCGATCACTTGTACACGCGGCCAGATACTTTGTGAGTTGTTGTTGTTGTGACATCAAGATGTTCGCTAGTTCGTATTAAGATGGAAAAAGCTAGTCAGAAAAATTAGAAAGCTACAAAACACGGTAGAAGATATTACGTCGCTGGATATTCAACGAAATCACGTTCTCTGTTCTGTTGAACTTGCTGTTAATCAGACATCTTGATGTCATCAGTAAACTTCGCGAGCTGTTTTCGGGATCGGTCTCTGGGACATATTCTTTTCGAAAGTAGTCGATCAATACTTGAAAACAAAGTCTTACAATTTTTTTTTAAATAATGACAACTATGATAGTGTGATCTATGCATGCTTAACGATGAAAAAATTTAAAAATTCACTTCACATAAACCTTTCCCTTAATATCCACGAAGTTTGCCGGCAGTAGGTTATGCAACTTTATTCGTTGGTACTAACAGATTATTTTTGCTGAAGGTCGTGCAATGTAATACCTGTCTCGTCCTTCCTGTAAAGTCTTAAGCTGAACTAAGTGTTTCGTATTTGGCTGTATTTTAATGACGGAGGCATCTGATTGTTTGTGCAAAGACACGGGCTCACCGGCTTTATTTTTTAGGCAATAATGCGTGAACGAATGGTTGAAGAAATGGAGGTAGTTCGTCTTCGAATGATCCGCAGATCTGACATGCCAGATATGGTAAACTGTATCACAAGTCGCCATAGTACGCCAGAGTCTGAAGACGGTCCTCCGTCTGTTATTGGAAACGCAATTCCGTATCCTGATGCTACTACTGTGAAAGCAATGTTGAGCAGAGAAAAAGAACTGAAGTCGTACAACCAAACACAGCGAGCGTATGCCCTATCGTTAGGTTTGTTCTTTATTTATTTTTGGTTTTTGTATCATAACGAATCAAAACTACTACACTTAGATACCAATCGTTCAATGCACAGATTGTACTCAAATTTTATACGTCTATCGTTATATGCCCATTTCAGAGTATCTTTCCTCAGATTTTGTTATTCTCTTTAATTAAATCAATGGAAATTTTGCAGGAGATGGTAGGGCTGTAAATCACGAAGTGAGAAAACGCGTCGTAAGAGAGTTTGGTCTTCCTGATGTTGCTGTGGAAGTCCTCCGCCATGCACCAGAAGAAACTGTAGATGACTTTCCCGTAAACCAAGAATCTCAACCAAGAAACAACAGACCGATAAACAAGGTAATCCATTTCGGATCATCCTTGGATATCGCGAAAAGAAAGTTAAATGAATAATCATGAAATTTTCTGCTTAAGCTGGCTCCACACAGTTTCCTGGAAGTTGAGAATGCAAATTTGAGACCTGAAAACATGTGCATGCACACTTTGGAAAAAGAATAAATATAAATGTAATACATAGGAAAAAATTGTCGAAAAATATGACAAAATAAGGAGTCCCGTCTTTTCTATGGCAGCAGTCGCGTTTCGAAATGGCTCCCAATTACCATTCAATCTAATTTATTTCGAAAAAAAACTTTGATGACCCACATTTTGAAAAAGAAAAAGTGAATTTTTTAAAAATTGTTCTATTAATTACTCATCCGTGAAGAAAAGTTTTTCTGAAAACAAACTGGGCGTTACCAAAGATTTTTTCGAAATAAATCAGATTGAACGGTCATTGGAAGCCACTTTAGAACGCTACTATTGCCATAGCAACGACTTGGACTCCTATATTTGGTCATATTTTTCGATGTGCTTCTATGAATTAAATTTATTTTTATTCTTCTTCCAAAGTATTTATGCACCAGTTTTTAGGTCTCAAATTTGCACTCCCCATTTTTCGGGAAACTGTGTGGAGCTACCTAAACATATTGTATGTTTCCTGTGGCGTGAAACAATTTCTTCGAGAGCGTTATGGTTGAATATCACCTGTGTGGGATTTACAGTGTCAAATAACATCTTTATTTTACGGTTTTATGGGTTTCTGACACAGTTTTTGACGTTTGTCGTAGCAATTAGTTCCCGTTTTCGCTACCCGCTGCATGTTTCGCATGTTGGTCCGTATAATACCTCAACATCTTTGGTGTACTTTTCCCCTGCGCCATCATCCATAGTCTGATGAATGATATCATGCCACCAGCAGTCTTAAATAATAACATTGCTTAACTCTGTTCGCTCTGACCCCTGAAATATACGACATGAGTGTACTATGAAAACTTTTGTTGTTAGTTCGTGTTGGAATTTCGGCTCAAGTTTCTTGAAATTTGCATAAAAAATTGAATCAACATAGTGGGGTTTTTGCGCTAGTAATACGTTTTGGCAAAAGTTTTCGAATCGTTTTGCAATTTCCTCGGACCTTAGGTAGTTTAAGCTCCAGCATCCAAAGCCCGTTTACACGTGCGATTTTGTACATTGTGATTGTCATCTTAGTGTATGGTTCAAACTAATGAAACTATGGAGGACTAACCGGAGCGAGTCTTGAGTCGAAGCCCTCATGAATGTCCTGCTGCATAGACGGTCGTGGAATTAGAGCAGACGTTAGGATAAACCACAAGGTACAAAATCGTAGGCGTAGACGGACCTTTTGGTCAAGATACATGGTGTGATTCAATCTTCACGTCTTATTTGATACTTCGTCTTCACTCTTTTTTAAATTTATTTTTACGGGTTCAGTACAATACTTTTGAACCAGTTCAGCGTTCGTGAAGTACTAAATTTTCTGAGGCAATGTATTTTGAAACACGATGCTCTTTGGTTTGGAATACTGTGCGGGGTTCCGATCATGTAGTTTAAGGTCGAGGTTGAGCCCAGCGAGAGGTCTTACCTTGACAAGTGAAATAGTCTGGCGTTATCGTAGCTGCAATTTGTCTACGCATGCGTCAAATTCTCCTCTATCTCAGTCCCTCAGTGAATACAATACACGGTCGCGTGAAACTTCAAAATCACGGTTGAACATAGCGAGAAAAGTCTCAAAGAAAAGATATCTCAAATCACAAAATCGTTTTTTATACACTTCTAGGTTCTTTTGAACTCCACTGCTGACTGTGTGAGAGTCAGGTTCCTGTATAGTGGTATAAAGAAGCAACACCGTGACCCAGTGTGGTGTTCTTTTTTCCCATCATGGTACGTGTGAGATAAAAGTTATTGTAAAAGATTATCTCGAATTTTTACAATACACTGATGACAAAGTATTTTACTTAGATATAAAAGATGAATATATTAAAATATAAACAAGTTTGAAGGCACGTTTTTTGAAATTTGGTTCTTTTTGTAAAGGATGACTAAAGCAAATTCTTAGACCCTGTTTTACTGTCAACATTATGGATCATCTTCTTTCGTAATCCAGCTACTCGTAAATGTTTAAGTGTTGTTTAAATATTTTGTTTGGAAGCGGTGGAGTGGTCTAGTTTTTGCAATTAAGAAGAAAAGGCTTCGAATTTTGTTTATAGTCATTGACCAATAAGCAGAGAAAATTTTCAATATGGCCGACCAAGAACGCTTTGTATTATAAAACAGGGAAATTCTGAAAAACTGTGCCTTTGAATTTGTTTATATTTTAATATATTATTCTTTAATATCTAAGCAAAATGCTTTTAAGCATCAATGTCATGTAAAAATTAAAGATGACCTTAAAATAACTCCTATCTTGCACCATTATGAAGACAAAAATGGGGTCACCGTCTTTCTTCTTTTTCCACTATACAGCAACCTGACTCTCTTACAAGGTCACCAGCAGAGTTCAAAAGAACCCAGAAGTGTATAAAAACGTTGTTACAATTTTTGTCTACTTTTGCACTGAGAATTTTTTAATTCGCAGACACCGCATTTTCCATGGAAATTTGAAATTTCGCGCGACCGTTTATTCTATTCACTAAGGGACTGGGGCAAAGGAGAATTTAACGCATCCGTAGATAAATTGGCCATTCCGAAGTTGAGCCGGCGTCCTGGGTAACGAGGTTAATATTGCATCATGGGGCTGTTTTGGGGGACGGAAACAAAAGGCTCGTCCCCCAAAAAAGTCCCATAATGCGAAGTTGACTTTGTCATACCCAGGTCTCTGGCTCAACTTCGGAATGGCTAATCGCAGCTATGTTTCTGGGATCTACAAGAGTAAAATGATAGAAGCCCGGGAAAGAGTTAAGATTGAGGTAGGGCAGTTGAGCAGTTAAGCGATGTAATTATTTTAACCGTATTATTCAACTACACCTGTTGACCAACTGCGCGTGTAGAAACGTACAACTTAATTACATTAGGCAATGCGATTAAGGCTACTCCTCCGCAGTAGGAGGGTACAAGCTGGAGGAATTGTTGAAAGAGTGTGGTAACAGGGGCCGGGGAAGCTATTTAGAGGTGGGGGGCTGAAATTGTTTATACAGGGGAGTCATGCCCCCTGCTGCAAATTGGAGATTATTTTGCTTATAAACTGTTCAATCTATATCCTAAAAACTGGTAATTATTTTTTTAAAAATATACAAAATGTAATTATATATTCGTACTACTAAATTAAGCCCTCATCAAAAAGTGGGGGGGCTAAAGCCCCCCCTAGCCCATGGGCTCCGCGACGCCTGGGTAAGAAAGGAACAGGAGGAGCTGAGAGAAAGGTGAAATATATGTGCTTTACGGCATATTTAGAGAACATAATATTACCAGATTGGCAACTTTAAAAAATGGCACTGCAACCGAAAGCAGATAAACATTATCTAAATAACTATGAAACCATTACACAAGATGGAGTGCGCACGCCACCACATCAAGACTACTTCGTTAGCAATGGGGTTACTAACGCAACAATTTGCTCAATGTTTGTTGTTTTTTTATTTTATTAGGCATTAAACACAGTTTGCGATAGTGAACCGGATATAACTGTAAATGCTCCGACAACGAGAAAAGCAAGTCCCTAGTTAGCGAAGCCAGGAAGACACTGAGGCGTCCGGGAAGGTCACAAACTTTATCATTTGCTGGTCGAATGATAAAGCAAGGTGCCAATTTTAAATAATAGTACGACTGTAGTACTGGAATGCAACCAGTGTCTCCAAGGCATTTTCTTAGTGAATTGG
>JBAHVQ010000416.1:193375-222693 GCA_036872915.1 Nanipora kamurai | reverse complement strand
TCGATAAATTATCTCGGATCTATTGCACAAGACAAAGGGATACAGTCACAAATACTGCAAATTTCGATGGTTGTAATCATGACCCGACGGATTGGCTTTCTGCAATTGTTAATGTTTCTAAAATGAACAGTTCAGAGTTTCAGGGCAAAGAGAAGTCCGTAAAAAGTTTACAAAGGAAAATTTAATCGTATTTGTGGTTTTAAAACGTTTCAAATTCACGGGAAACCGCGAACAGAAATCTGACTCCATTGAGTCTTACTACCAATTCCGATTAGCAAGCGTTTACTAACCATTAGCAATGCTCCGATAAACTGGTAACCCTTTGTTTTAATGCAAAGAACTCCCCAAACAAACTGTATTATGTGAGATGTGAAAGTGGTCAATGGAATCATTTGGGTGGACGCGGGAAAGTTTTACAGGAAAAGTAGGTGGCACAGTGCAAAAATATCACTCTGAGCTCCGAGAAAAGTTTTCCTAGAAGAAGATAATATACCTGGAGCAAAGCTTTGACGAAATTATCTGAAGAATGCTCTGTTGTACAGCTGAGAAGATGGCTGAAGCAAAAACAAGGTGCAGAAATGCAGAATTTATCAAGAGGTTAGTTTCGTGTGCAAAGCCGTATCCTGCTTTATGATGACACGGAACGCAGCAATTAACTTTCTGAGACATTTTCTGTCCAGAAAACAATCAGCTTTACCTAAAATAGGACGCCAACATGGAAGTCATTTCGAAGAACTGTCCTCCCACAATATCTCACACTACTAACCACGTCAAGCTGGGGTCCAGGCTCCGCAAAGTTTATACAACAAACATGTTCCTTAACCTGTTCAACGTCGGTGTCAATGTCCTGTAACAAGTGAGTGTATCGAGTAAAACGGGGCACCAAATTTAAAGGTTGCTCTGGTGTGTAATATCATGGTTCTAATCTTTTGTTGAGGTACCTACGTGTGGAAAAACGCTGAAGTCGGAAAACTGTTTGATAAATCAACTTATTTTAACTGGGACAATGGTGAACCAAACGACAAACTCTACGATCAGCGCTTGGAAGAGAAATGTTCCGGGGAAGACTGCGTACAAATAAATCAGTGGGGTAATGTCGTGAGCTGGCATGACGTGGAGTGTTCCACCAAACTACCTTATGTCTGCGAGAAAAGTAGAGGTGAGTCTTTTGAGATAGCTTTATTCATTTGTTCCTTTGCTATGTATCTACTTATTTATTTGTTTGTTTCTTTAATTACTTATTCATTTATATATTTACCTCTTTTTCAATTCACTCACTCATTTGATTACTAACGTATTTATTTATATACTTAATTATTTATTTATTTATTTATTTACTCACTCATTTATTTTTTTGTTTATTTAATTATATATTTATTTATCTATTTCAGAAAGTCTACTAACACTAGCTGCCATCATCGGTATTTCAGTTGGCTGTACGACAATCGTGATAATCTTAGCAGCATTAGTTCAGTTTGGGTTGAAACATCGAAAACATAAAGTTCAAACACAGAAACTAGTTTTTAAAACACAAAGTTAATATACAAGCCGAATACACAAGGATGGGCCCTATGGCCACGCACAGTGAAAAGCCCGATTCCAACCGCGGGCTTGGAATAGACCTTTTGCAGTCGGTGGAACAAGAAAAGAAGAAAAATCAGATCGAGAAACGCAGCAGTGGAAAAGATGTAGAACGATAAGATTAGCGACCTTTTTCGGTTTGTTTTAGCCTTTTCATATCGCGACCAGGATCATTACCCCAGATTTTTCTCACCCAAAATATGAAAGAAACTTTAGGACATGGAGTAGGTGAATCGACTTTATTTACAGTCTAATTGTTTCTTTATTTAATCAACCAAGTTATCAAATCTCTCTAATGTGAACTTTGATAATTTAATCAATTCTCTTTTAATCAAAGAGCGACTTATCGATTAGAAAACAAAAACATTGATTTACGTTGGCATGAATTTTTTTCCTTTGTCCGATACGTTTTACAATGAACAACCTTGATATCTGGAATAACCATACATATTGAAGCTGTTGTATAGCCAACTGCTCTACAAATGACATAACTGAGTCTCAGTTACAAACTGAGGTGACTAGAAATGATTGAAATGAATGAACGTTAAAAACCATTGTTAGCAACTACGTAAACCATTACCCACAAAAATGACCAAATTACGTTCAAGGAGGTAATTACCCCGAGGTTGGCTAATTTTAGTTTATGTGTGCGATTTAGTTGCATGCAAGAAATATAGTACCTTCCTGCAAAGAATTGCACGGTATGTGGCAACTCGCGATGAAACCGTTTTTGCATGCAACAAAAATCGCATCGATCAAACATGTTTGATTTTTTCGCTTTAGGTTGCACAAGATTGCAAGCTGTCTCGAAAGTGTGCGGCGTTAACGCTGATGCGATGATTGAAATTACCAATGAAAGCTTAGCAAATGATCACGTGATCAAAATGGCGGTCTATGCTGTTCCGACTCCAACTAAAGAAGATGAACTAGCGTCAATATGAGAAATGAAGTCGCGTTTACTTAATACAACACTCACTTGAGTTATTCGGGAGAAACGCCTAAAACTCTTTTTGTTGTCAAGGAGCAATCAAGATTTGCATTTCTCGAATATTTCAGTTGTTTCTCTTCTCATTATCTTGCTTTTGGACCAATCAGATCGATTGCAAGTTCGTCATTGCCACCTTCAAGCGACACATTTGGACGATAAACAAAACGGTCTTAGCAAGTCAATTTACACCCACCATTTGGACTTTGATCTGTAACAATTGAAATCGCCAGTTATTGGATGTGTGTGAAATCTCATGCGATCAGACGACTGCGAAAAAAATGCTATGGTGTCTGTCAAGGTGTCCCAAAAAAGGAGTGACATTTGCGTGCATAAATTATCCATAATAACAATATAAAACGAAAAGCTTATGTGGGTAGTTTTTGACTAGCGACAATTCAAAACACTCAAGTATAGTATAGGGACAGTATAGATTAAGGAAATAAGTACTAACAGATTTTTTTTTTTGGGTAAGCTTATCAATCGGAATCCACTAATTGCTTGTCCATGACATAGCCTAAATAAGCCGGGGCTAATTTTAGTCGCGAACCACGTCATCGTGGGGCCATTTAGTGAATGTTCTAGCTCGTATTAGCCACAGCTTTTATTCTCAGGTATAAACGGCTCTTTGGACGACCAATGAACGTTCGTCAAGCTCATGATCTCAGAAAAACGATTTCTGAACCCTAGATCGGAATCGAACCCGCAATCTTGACGAACGTTCGTTGCTCATCCGATATACTCCAAGCTCCCACATGAATAGCATTTGTGTTCAGCTTTCAAACGGCTCTTTGTTGGACAACATGCATTTTTAGAAGGTTTCACAGTGGTCCACGCCAGCAAATAATGTGCAACAAATGGTGGATCGCTTAGCCGCTTTTGAACATCGCGAAAAGGTTTAGGGGTAAGGGAACTGCCAAACTTTGTAACAGAAAGTGAAGACCCTTCGATGGAGTGAACCGTTGAGTGATACAAAATCCAGGTGATATTTTTGCCGGTAAAAAAAGATTGTTATGCAAAGATGGCCCATCAGACGATAAAATCAGCAACAAATTAAGGCCAAGCCTACATGAATGCGTTTTCAAATCTGTCTGTTTTCAGTATAACTGAAAACGCATCAAAATACTTGCGTTCACCAATGTTTTTAGACCGTCTTGCATCCTGTCAGCGTTTTTGAAAATCTCAGTTTTGGTTCGTCCACGCCAACAAGGCAAACCTTCGTTTTCCACTGTCAACACGAAGACGGGATATTTTTAAAGTTGTCCGTTTCGATAAAGACGACTCCACCCATTCATCGTTTGCGTGTGAGCGGAAGGCCAAAACGCATGAGAAGGGATTTTTTTTCAAGAAACGAGGTCTAACTAATGAGATGATGAAAGTACGTGAGAGAAAGCATTTGCTATTTTGAACGTAAAAGGGGAGAAACCAGTGGAGTAGTGGTGGGCAAAAAATTAGTAAAATAAAGAAAAACCCACGGGAATAAAGCATAGAAAGCAATGTATTTACCCTTCCAGTATCACTATTCCATTGAGTCCGTTGCTGGCGTCATCAACACGGCCACGGCATCATTTCCTTTGTCATTTAAATCCTCAGACGAACGGCTTAAAAGACTTTATCCTGTCATTATGAACTCATTACGAACAGATGTTGTCCCAATTTATATTGTTTTTCTTTCTCGTGGGAGTGAGAAACAGTCGAAATTTGGTAATAATACTTTTTCGACGTTCGAACATATATACCTTAATTAGGTTACTGTTTGCCAGTAGCTGAGGGTGTATTTAAAACGTTTTTTTCGTATTAAAAATGAATAAACACTCATAAAAGAGACAGACTCCGCAGCTCCTAAGAAGATAACTGGATGTTTTACTGCGTGAATGGATATATCCTGTATCTGATGCGTTATATGCCCAAAGAACTGCTTATCTCAACGTGCTGCTCCAAAGACTCCGGCTCTTAAAATGAAAGAAAACGATCATTGGCTTTTTATGGATATGTATATGCAGGTAAAATTTAAGTGCTGTCTCGTTTAGAGATCTTTTTATATACCTTGTTAAAGGTGTTCTACTACCATGTTTTTCCTCCCGTCCCTTAGCAGTGATCATTAATCGAAATAATGGTGCAACATCTTCAAATGAATTAAAATCTGTTCTTTCGCTTTTCTAAACAGTTCTCTTGAGGACTAAATTGCGCTCGTTTAAACGTTAGGACATAGTACAACTTTGACTCGGAAAGTTTGATTTTGTTCCAACATTCTGCTCTAAGAACAAAGAGGTGCAACCAACGTTGGATCGCCTGCAGTGGTAAAATCTCTCAGTTTGTCAACGAGATGCATGTAATCGTTTGCAATACGTTTGTAGAAAGTCTGAGAACACGTAGTAAAAACGGTACAACTTCGTTGAACTGCTACCAGCTTGTTCTAGCAACTCGTCATCTTGAAGATCCAGACGAGCAATATCAGACTTTATGCGACAAACTGTTACAAGTCTGATGCAGTCGTCAACTTGTTACAAGTCTCCATCAACCAGTTCCCGTCTTGTCTGGGAACAAGTAGTCCAAATATCTTCTTGATATTGGTTTGATGAACTGCTTTGTAACCCTGATGCCAGCTTGCTATAAGCTGTGCGATTTTGCATGTGTACACGCTTATCCAACGTTGCGATCCAGCAAAGTTGGCCGAATTTGATCAATTAATCCCGGTTTAACCCAGGATCTGGTTGTTCAAAAGGAAAATACCTTAATCCTGAATCGGCGAAGTTTTGGTGGAAAAAAGAAAGTTGATATTTTCGTCCAACCGTTTAAATTAGAACTTAACTTGCCAAGTAAAACTTTTCCCTTTGCATGAGAAGGTAATAAAGCTTGATCGTTATTCGTGCTTTATTTTGGCTCTTCAAGATCTGTACAGAGGAAATTAAACTATGGTTTAGTCACCTCATAGGTAATTAAATCATGATTAAGAGTTTAAACATCTGGGCTTTGATCAACTGGTTTATAGATTAAAGTAAACTATAGTGATACCCTTGGATCGTTCCCCAACTTTTTATTGATAACACATACACTACACCATTCAGTTTTTTTCATTATTATATATCTCTATATAACACGAATTATATTACAAGTCTAAAATAATGGCATTGTACAACTCCACTCGCCTCCCAACTTAAATTTGGTGCCGCCCCCCTGTGTATCCAACTAATGTAGCGTGTAGGGACGAAATGGCGAACATTTATTGATATGATTACATTGTCAGTGTTGATCGTTTGCAATCAATCCACTGACATTCAGGGAACAAAGATGTGGCGGCCATACTGGGTGTGCATGTACAAGAACTGCTAATGAGATTCTTCAGTTTTACTCAACATGCCAGAAAGTTTCTAATGGCAGCCAGGTGAACGACGTCACTGTCGAACCGTCGATGAATTTTAGATCTATTTATATACATTCCAGGAATGTTCCAAATGCAAATTGCATTTGAAGTTTATTAAGGTACTGTTAACGTGGGCCGGGCCTGTCTCGTCTAACAAACATCCTTCCTGTAACAGCTGATTTGGTTCCCAAAGACCAAATCAACCAATTCTGCTAAGGAAACTCATTTTGGCTGTCGTTTAAGATTTGGTAATATCTTGATCGAATATGTCTCAGCTACTCCGACTAGCCTGGGCAATAAGTAACTTTCCACCCCTTTTCCCTTGCGAACAATCTCAGCTTGACGTGATTTACGGCAGATACACTCCGACGAATAAGCACTAAAATCTATTAACTGAATGTGGACTAATCATTTATTTCACCCAATTAATGAATGCCTTAACCGGGATTAAACAGATGACGTTTTCTCGTGGATCTATTACCACCGTTTGTACTTCAGCACAGCAATAAAAGCTTACACGGGATACCCGATTGCGGAAAGAAGGTCAATATTTTCGAAAGGAAGGAATCGCCACCCAACATTTGTCGCCTATTCTTCTCAACAAAACGTGCTTAATTTCATTGATGAGGTATGTGACTTAGAAAGAGCTATAGTCCGCATTCGTGTAGAAATCAGGTTTTCGGTAGAATTCGTTGTCTTTTTTTCAATGGAAGGTTAATCAAAAGTATTTTTTTCACCCACGCCTCCATATCAAATCACTTACGATAAGCCTGAGTATGTCATTACATTCGATGAAAAGTCTTTGGGTTTATCTATGTGTTACAGTAGCATTTGTAAAGTAGTGTTTTGAAAGATTTGACTGAAAGTTCATCGCATTTATCCACTATTTGAAGTGGCAAACTTGATTTCAGAACAAGGCGCTGAACAATACGATAAGCTTTATTTTAGCAAGACCTTTGCGTTTGCTAATAAAAGGTTTTCGGTCGTTACCTCCTAATCTATATTGTTTTTCCAATTGATTAAAAAAAAATTTCCAATAAATAGTTCAGCGTTATACCCCTCAATTTCTTGAAAGTCATCCGATATTTTCTTTTCTTATTAATATGTGTACTATTATCATCATTCCAAATTGTCGGCCGGACGACCAATATGTGGAATACGGTAATACCAGTAAATTGTACATGTTCAACGTACAGGGTGCCTTGAGTTCAAAGGTTTTTTTGCCCTTCTTCAGGGTTAATTTCCTTATGCTTGTAAGTCCGTCTGAAACAATCGCAATGAAAAGTTTAGGACGACTTGGCTGTGAACTCTACCCAATGCAAACGAAACGTAGAGGTGAAGAAATTGTACATGTTCAACGTACAGGGTGCCTTGAGTTCAAAGGATTTTTTGCCCTTCTCCAGAGTTAATTTCCTTATACTCGCAAGTCCGTCTGAAACAACCGCAATAAAGAGTTTAGGTAGACTTGGCTGTGAAATCTACCCAACGCAAACGAAACGTAGAGGTGAAGATAATTCCATTTTTACGTATTGCTTGCTACTATCGGCTGCAAGGCAGCAACGTAGCATAAAAAGTATCTCCATTTACGCTAATAGACAACTTAATGCTTATCTGTAAGTTTGTGCAGTGCTTCAGTTCTATTTCAGAATCATCCTCGGGTAGCATTTACAGAAAATTTCATGATTAACATACACAGTGATAGTTCGAATAATTGAGCGGAATTCCAACTGAAATTCAAACCGACACACTAGTTTAATCGTTTGGTCATTAATTACTGTGTGCTGGTATTCGGAGCTTTGGGTCTAATCTTTCGTGAGACCTTCTCATAATATATTCGGGGTTTGTTACCTTTTTGCAGGTATTAATTGGTATGCCATTTTTGAGTGTATGCCCGATCAATATTAATTCTGTGGTCGATCTCCGGGAACAACTTCTCTTCAGAAGACTGTAGTTGGTGTCATTCACAAAAATTTGAACTCTCGTTGTTTCTCAACAATTTGGGAGGTTGTTAATGTAAATTAGAAAATGTTGGGGACCAAGATTTGATCATTCGTATAAAACTACGTTGAATATTTTTTAGCATCTGACATCGTATAAATTTATATTATGTTTTCTTTTGTGGAGGTTAGGTACGATTGGAAACCATAGTAAAGTTATTGCTCGTATTCCACAACGTTCTAATTTTGAAATAAGATTTTATGATTTAGGGCTGTGTCGAGAGCTTCTTAGTCAAGGTAAAAATACACAGCTCCTTTAAGTCCTTCGTGACTGTATGGTTCATTTCCGAGCCGTAAAGTTTAAGTATTTCACTCTGGCTATCTCCAGACGATTTTACTCTTCAAGGGAAGAATCCTCAGAGGGGTTACGTCGTTGCCCTGGTTCATCAGACATTGATTCACAGAAAGTAGTACAATTTTGGTTGAACGGAGATAACAAAAGTCTGATTGAAGATTTGTTGCTTAAAAAAATTCTTCTCGAAAATACTAGGAAACTGTTAAAATCACTGAAATTGGCCTGTAATTTCCGCTGTCAATTTTGTCACCGGATTTATAAATTGCAGTCATTTTTGCAATTTTCATTTCATCTGGAAAAATTCCACTCTGCGAAGACAGAATTACAGTATAACGCGCATGCTCCCCTGGTTAGTCAACTCAGAGACGTTCTCTGAGCCCCAGACCGCCACTTGCGCTCATATGCTAAAGAACCCGTCTGGTGGATAGCTTCAAAGTTCCGATGTTCGACAGATCGAATAATTTATTTTTTTGTATCAGCATTTTTCTATATTTTATGGGCATCTTTCCTCAAACAAGAAAACAACCAACAAGTGGTCCGCATCCAAGATCATGGCGACTCTCGACCTTGCTTTTCTAAAGATTTCCAGTCTATACCTGGCTTTACATTTCCTTTTCGAATCACTATAGAATCTCAACATGCCAGCATGACTCCACCGTCTCCGTAGACAAGCATATGGAAGTTGTTTTTTTGTCTCCATAAATAGATTTTTCACCTGATAATGTGATAGTTCTTGTCGAACGAATGTCAAACACCACTCTGATATATTAGTATGGATTCTGCCATTTTTAAAATTTCGGTCGGTGTGCATGCTAAATAAGCAAAAACTGTAACCAGAAACTTCACATTCCAAGCAAAACAGCTAGGAAACTACTCTCTCTGTTCCTAAACCGGAATAGATCCAGAAAAACCTAACTCGGATTAGTTTCAAAACGATGCGCTTAGAGATTCCCAGAGTCCATTAGAAGGTCATGGTAATAAGAATTAGGCCTGTTTCAAACGTTGTGCTATTGCCGTGTCGATCTGAATTCAGGAATTAAATTCGACTTTAGCGCAGCAGTAGCCCGACGTTTGAAACCATTCCGTTCGGCAAATTGAATTTAGTTCACACGGCAATTAAATTCGACCGGGTCTGTTCGCACCACATGGCAGTAGCACGACATGGTTTCAAACGCCGCGCCAAGCGCGTGTCGAACTCAATTCATAAACTATGATCATGTCTGTTTATAGTAATCGGATTCCCTTCACCAAAAGTTCGCTTTTATATAATTTTGAATCTGGCGCGACTGCATTAAATTCAACGTTTGAAATCACTGTCGTGCTATAGTAGCGCTATTCCCGAGCCCGATTTAATTTAGTTTGACACAGCAATAGTGCAACGTTTGAAACAGGCCTTAGATTACCTTCCAGGGTACAGAGCGTTCTTTGCAGCTCTTGAGGCCAAAAATGTCTAGAATCAAGAGAAGGCCGGTTAGGATGTGCCATGACAAGCGGACAGTTAAACTTGACTCCGAGCTATGAATAGCCCTTGTAACCGTTGTAAATTGTGACCTTTTTATCAGCGGAGGTGAGATCCTTCCCGAATTCAACGGCGCGACAGAATCGCTGCGACGTGATACTATTAATAGAAACAGGGCTAATTTTAAAACGACACGTCGTGACAGGATATCTGTCGTAACAGCGACACGTTGCTTAAGATCGACAGGCCTTGCACAAGACTCAGTCATGTGATATCACGTGACACAATATGCGCCATGCCAGATCAATGGCTACGCCAGGCCGGCTGTAACCACTTTAGGGCAAACCAAGGCAGTTGCCTTGGAAAGAAATTTTTGATCCTTTTTTACTGTTTGAGTGTGCATAAAAGACAACCTTGAGTCCACGTCAGATGACATTTGGATTTAAGTGTGAGCTCTATTAAATGCCATGGTTCACAAAGGTGTACAAAGATGTGCATTAACGTGGTTCAAATTAAAGTGGTCTTAAAATTCACCCTACGTCTGTTAAAATTTTTTCGGGGATGCATATAATCGGATACCACCAAAACGATCTGGTACTTCATCCTCGACAGACCGCTCATGAACACCTCAAGTATGGTTTATTGCCTCAGTAAAAATTTTGGTCTAGCTTTTGAATTGATCATCGTCTATTTTTGTGCTACTATAGGTACACATGACCTAATCATTTTCATCGGTCGACGCGTCATTATTGGTTGTCTCTCCGTGAACCACAAACCAAGTCCTAATTGATTACCAAAAATTAAGTCTTCAAATCTTCACACCGTAGTGTGAACTCTATCAGCTAATTCAGGCAAACATTAGTTAAATCCACTCTAAGCTAATCAGTCATCAAGTTGGCTCGAAACTTCATAATAGCATTAAAATCACAATGCTGGCTCACTTTACACTAGTTCCTTTGATCTCGTGATTAGGTCGCCATGTCTTATTCGTGACACATTCCATTTGAATGTTGATTTGCGTTTATCAGCAAAACGGGGAAAGGTATCTGTCAACGTATCAAGAAGCTAAATAACATATTTGGCCTTTTGCTCGTAACCTCAACGCAAAGATATATCCATTTTACCAAAACATGCTTGCCTGTAGCATGAAACATAAAATGGAAAGAGCCATCTTCCGTAGCCATTACTTTTACTCAAACACAAGCGACTTATTAACAGCTCATATCCTGGATTAGGGAAGTTTTCTATAATAGACGTAATTGTGAGATGAAGAGTTGAGGAGAGACGTCAAAACCTTGAAGAGAGTGACAAAAGGAGAAAGTGTACGAAAACCCTCTTCCGAATTTGGTAAATTCAGAAATAGAGATAGACAATTCCAAATGTCGTCAACGTTGCCATGGGCCTCGGTAGTGCGAAATATTGGCCGGGCATAGTGACAGCCGGGCTAGGAGGTGAAATTTATTTGAAGCGTGTCCCGTCTGTCGTATTAAAACCAGAAAGTCGATAGGTGCTGTTGATTCAGTTATTTCAATAAGAGCAGGACCGCGTTTTATTTCACGTTTTTGTTCTTTTTTCTTTTTACCTTTCTGGATTTTCGAAAAACGGTTCGTTGCACAGCAGCGAAAAGCGAGCAGTGTGTGCTGAAGCAGGAAGGAAGGCATTCCCCCTGCAAAAATTTTTGCCTTCGGCATGTTTTGTTTTCATGTCCAAGTATGCATGGAAACCGGATTTTTAATGAAAATGTGCTGGAAACTTCCCCAATAATACTACTCTGCCCAACAAACCGAGTGACTGTTATTCTTATCTGTTGACTGTTTTCAAAATACTAGTTTCAAAATCAATTTCATTTAAACGCATCTCAAGAGCGCAGCTCCATTATTTTTTTTCAATAAATCTGTAAATGGTTTTGTGATACAATTTTCTCGAATTTAAGATGACTTGTGATGCGCAGGAGATGGGTAAAGAGAATCAAGAAAATCATTTAGGCGACTTTTAGTGTCAGGAAGAAATCTCGAGGAAAAGGTTTTAGAAATGGGTTTCCAATTTTACTCAACATTAGGACTTGATCCATTCGAGTTTTTTACCCGTGGATACAAATAGAAATTTATCCATAGGCGGTCAATTTTATATACTGAAGGAAAAAATATCAATGTGCTAATAAAAGCCAGCCAGTTTTATCAGTTTTAAAATAGCTGGACTGTCACTGGGGAGCCCAGATTTCTGTCGCCCTCAGGCCCCGACAGAAGCAATGACAGATAGCAATGAACTAATTATTGCGACGTTTTTAACATCTGGGCAGTTTAAGTTCAACTGATCAAACAACTATTTCGACGCCAAAATTCAGGTTATATGTTAATCAGGAATTGACAACGTTTGACTTTCATCATTCTTTACAATCGGCCATAGGAAATATGAAGTCAACGGAGAATACAACACAAGCCATAAGAATATATAGATATATAGATGTCCTCCCTGATTGCTTAAGAAATTCCACTCCCCCTCCATTTTCTGATCAGTTCTGATGATACAATAACTGGTACTTCAACTGGTGCTTAGTAAGGTATTCAAATGAAGTTAAAGAAAGAATTAATGCGTAATAGGAAATTCACGTTTGAGCCACTTATTTCGTTTATCAAACTGAGATCGCCAGGATTTAAGAAGTAACGATAATAAGCTGTATCTACCCAAACCAAACACAAAAGCTCTGTGTAGAACTTTTGGCTATCGAGGTGTTATAATATGGAATTCCTTACGCAGTGTTTTCAATACGAACAGGAGTGTTTTATCAAGTTTAAAAGTTCGAGCGTGCTGTGCAAGTATTTTAGACTTGATAAAGCACGTGCTGTGAGTGCTTTAAAGGAACAGCTTCAAAAACGTCTTTTTGGTACGGCAGTTCTATCGTCATTGGTTAAACTATCTGTGTTGTTGAAATAAGAAAACTTGCTAATTCCGGTGACAATTTTATCTAAAACTTCATGTTCACTGGTGTTCTTTATATAAAACGCTGATCTTAATTACTTATTCAGTTCGATAGAAATTCAGAGTTGCAAGGTCCCTATCTATGGTGTGAACCAGAATCATTGACCCAATATTTCAGCTGAGATTGAATTTAAATCATTTTGGCTTTTCAAAACAGAAAATCATGCTAATTAGGATGACATTTTTATCAAGCGCATGTACATAAATACGTACACCCAACTGGACAATATACCTGTTGAATATTTACGATTTTTTGAACTCTAAACTATAAAAGCTGCTCATCGTATATAAAAGTCGCTTGCTCAATTTAGAAACTTCGTATGTTTCTTGTGAGTAAAACTTGCTAATTGTACAGTTAACTTACCCGTTAATACTTATACTGGGATTTTATAGAACATCTGTACAAGTTTTGAATCAATTTCTTTGTATTTTGTAATTTTACGTACGACCCCGCCGGTGAAAAACCACCTTTGGAAGGACTGATGTGGTTTCCGTGTTGAAAGATGGCTAAATAATAATAATAACAACAAGAACGCATGTCTTTTTAAGTAAACTTGCATCAGCTCAAATAAACTAGTTAGCTTGTATGAATGTCATTGCCAAACGTCAACGCCCGATGCAAGCCGATGAAAGTTTAGGGAAGAGATTTTCCCACACAGGAAAATCTCCACATTTTAAACCACTCATATTTGCTACAGGTCAAGGCAAGGTAATCCAAGTTGAAATCAGCTGGGGTGTTAACGAGATACAAAACTTGTACAGACTTGTATTTTCATTTGCCTCGGGCTTCAAATATAGACAAAGTGGGTCTTCAGGTCTGCTGAGTCTACGTTTAAATAACTTTTTTTTACTCATTAAACTCCTGTGGAAATATGAGAAAAATCTGTTCTTATGAATCCAAAAATCAGTTATAGTTTACTTAGAAAATGAGGATGTTACCTCTGTAGGTCATCACTTTAGGGAGTTCAAGATAAACAGTGATTATGGATGCTATGTTGATATTGATAAATGCAACTTTAATCAACTGTTGTCACAATGCTAATTTTAGAACACGACTCGTGAACTGGTTTCTCATATTGTTGACCATATTTTTTGTGATTCTGGTCCAGACAAGCCTTTTAGAAGCATCATCATATTTTCTTCCGCAAGAGGTTCTTTCAAGGTTAAAGTATAATGAAGGGACTTTTGAATTATTTATAATCACGTGAAAAATTTAGAGTTAATTTTCGATCATAATATGGTCATCAGCACATGGGTTCCAACTTTATATTGCATTCCGTTTCATTTTCTTACAGCGAGACCGACATCAAATCTGCAAAATAAATCTGCGTCTTTGCACTGTGAGCTTGAGCGTACAGAGATTTAGGCTTAAAAGAGTTTGTCTCAAGACTGCCCTCGACTTAAATGAAACATCTGAGTTTCTTTACCAGCTTCTTATATTTTATTATATATTTTATTTATGATAAAAATCGTTTGTGGAGTGCTCGCAGTACTTGCTATAAGGATGTTTATGTCGCGACAGATGACATGAACTTCAAATTAAGAAACTATTTTCATTCGATATGGCAGCAGCTGTCCTATCAGTACGCGTTTGAAATCACTGTTACTTGTCACGCCTCTTCATCAGTTGAGAGGAGTTTGCCAGGTTACAAGCGGAAAATAAATAAAGAATGAATGATAGCATGCATTCGACCATGGTTTCCTGTATAACTGCATTTACGTGGACGCTCGCAGTTAGGTCTGTCATGAGGTTAGAATAAGGGCGATGTATTTGAAAGCCGTAGGGTTCCATCAAAGGGTCAGCAATGTACCACTTAATATCTTGCCCTCTGTTTGCACACTTCATCCTCGGATTTTGTCCGGAACAATAGCTAGGAGATCTCTAAAGATACTTAACAAACAATTTGGTTCGGTTGCTTGTTTTAACAACATGATCATATTTGTTTTGGAAAAGATAAGAATTTGATATATTACTGCGTTGAAATCGACTCTTAGCCCTGTTTGTACTGCACGCATGTTCGGTGTGGTCCTCTTAAACGTCAGTATTCGTGCCAAAACGTTTTGGAATGGCCCACTCGATTAATATCGTCTAAACAAAAGAATTCTGTTGTTCGATGACCCGAACTTGATCGTCTAAACATAAAAAGGGTGCGCCAAAGATCAGAGCTTGGGTGCCTAAATCTCATGTTCCTCGCCCAAAAAGCTTGGCTTTCGATTGTTTAACTGCGAAACGTATGGATACCCACGTTTCATTGGCGCCAGACCATTTCAAACCATTTCAAGTTTTGAAACGGGGAAAAGTAATTACCGACTACTGTAAAATACATCCGACAATAAAAAATAACAGAACTAAGTTTACAAGTATCTTCTAAGATAAATACATTTTGTTTAAAGAATGTAACGTACACAGAATTGATCTAAAGCCTCTTGAATGTAACTCAGCACGAGCGTTATTTATCGTGATGTATGCACATCGGATACTGAGGGTCTTTTTCACAATTGCGGAACTCAAATCACCAAATTTTCCCACAACAGCATATCTCGCCACCCTTTCACCCAGAAAGAGTTTTTCCGCGAATTGTTATTCGCCATTTCGTCCCCACAATGTTAAATTGCTCACAACACACCTGCTTGTGTGATATAATAAGCAAGAAATGTAATACTGGGTGAAAAAATGATGACCAGATATCACTTGCACTGCCTTAGCTGTCAACAACGATTCGATTCGTGCCTCCCAAGATATATTTGTACTTCTCCAATTGAAAATTGCAGTGCCTAGCCACTAAAGTCAAAAATTGCGAAATGTTGACGGAGATCTAAAGTAACCATTAATCGGTACTTGACTTTTTGTTATTTTTAATCGGATGTAAAACTTTATATTCTGATGTGTTTTGACAAGACATAATCGAGGATATTATAGGACCATACAAACATATGAATTTTATCTTTGAGGAGTATCTTATCTCTCACGAGCGCGCCACGCAAAGAGAGATCCAAAAATTGGACAATTAAAGTTCGTATCTCCAAGGAACTAAGAAATATTCTCTTTATTACACCTGTGTGAATAAAATAGTCACATCAATGGGTCACATGGTGGCCATGCTGGGAGGTCTTTTGACAAAAGAATCTCATTAACTAGTTGCATGTGACCTTCAATACGAACACTGTATATCGTCTTTTAATCAAAATGGATTGATCGCAACCCTGCAACATATCTTCACATGTGATTAATGTGAGAGACAAAAATTATATCGTCACTGTTGTGTGAGCAGCATGTAATGGGGAAAGATATTATTCCTCTGAATCGAAAAAATCGTATTGCGTTTTCTAGATACCTCTATATTCAACTAAATTAATCTCAGTTCTCCTGTCAGAAATTTAATAAAAGAAAGACCCGAAGTGTACATACATAATTTTAAGACATCCCGAAGACTTCTTGTGAAATTTTAAGGGTGAACAGATCCTTGCATTATGATTTGTTTATACGTTTTTCTCAATTCCTTATATTGACTGCTTGAAGATGAGAATATAATTTCAGTGTAAATTATACTTTACCAGGGGATTTCGAGGGAAGCCTGGAATTTGTTTCAAACTAAATTCAGTTTCTCCTTTCAATCTCCTTTGGGGACTCTTATTTTGATGCGTGCTTTTACGTATCGTCTAATAAATAGAGATTTCTTCATGGTAAATGCGTGCGTACAATTTTTATTCACTAGTTGTGATGTATTATAAACCGAACGAGAGAGGTACAAGCAAGTGAGTTTTATGATACATCACAACGAGTTAATATAAATCGTACAAAGGATTTACATGATTTAATTTGTTTATGAAAAATAGGAATGAGGTTTTAAAGTTAGTTATTTGAAGAACGCCGAACCCCGTTACTTAATTAACAATACTGTTACCTGATTGCACTCACAAACCGATTTCCTTATTCATTGCTTGCCATACAAACTTGTCTCCTCCACTTGGTTCTTGTCAGAATTATTCATAATGAACTTCTTATTCAATGTACTTTCCTTAAACCGTTCTTGGATAACTTTACAGTTGCCAAAACATTGAAATCCTTGGCTGAGAATCGAGTTTGACGAACTCAATGTTGTGGCGGGAAAACTGTTAGCCAATGAGAACATTGTTAGGATTTTTTTCGCTAGCGAAAAACATCGTCCGACCAACAAGAATGCTGATACGATACTTTTTCATTAGCGAAAAGGATCGTTAAGGCCAATCAGAGCCTTCTTTGTCAAGCCTTCGGCTTTTATTCGTGCCCTTTATCGTGTGAAAAACGCAATACTTGTATAATAAGTTGACTTTATTTGTCAAAATGACAGGTGTAGTTCGAAAACTGATAAATCCAATAAAAAGGGTCCACATTCAGTGAGACCGTATTCTTCGGAAAGGACAACGATAGAATTTTTTTGAAGGTGAGGAGTGTTCTTGTCTTGATTCTTCATGTTTTTTTGGTCACTTTTCGTCGGCAGCGTTTTTTTCGAATGCTATTGAGCGTGAAGGAAATATTCAGCGTTTTTATTTCGCCGGACAAATCTTAGGTAAAAATAGTCTAAATGAATTCTTAGAGGACATAATTTGAAGTTGCAAATCACGCCAATCCCAAATTACGTGAAACTTCTTTAACTTTTAAAATTGTACACAGATGAAAAGAAGTTTGATTCGTTTACAACATAAGTTGCGAATGTCAGCTAAAACATATTTCGTGTCTGGGTTTGGTTTTTTGTCAAACATTTTCGTTTTCAAATAAGCCGATTGTTGTTTCCATAAACATAATAAGCGGTATGTGTGCATAGTTATCCAGACCTTGGCAAATTTAATACCGAAATACTCTTTTATTTTGTTTTCCTCTTGCCAGCGTAGCGAAATAAGCGCCACGTATTGCTCGACGCCAAAGAAAAACTATTTAACCCCTAATTAATATTTACCACGGCTTCGTCTCGGAAAATTTGTGTACCTCTATTAGTTTCGACTCTTGTGACTCCTTGTCATATACTAATGATTTATGCACTGAAATTTGAGGAAAATTAATTCCTGGGAATTTGAATTAAAGTAAAAATAAGTAGTGTATTCGTTTTGAAAAGCTGGGAATGCAATTAGGCTTATGGGTAAGAGTGCAAAAGCTTATTTCATTTAGAAGATTGTTCAGGGACATAAAAATTCTCAATTTTTAGCCTTCAAATTAAGGTGGCTAGCTAAAATTTTCTAATATCACCATTGTAACAGTAGTGTTGGAAACTTGGCATACTTTCACGATCATCGCAATTAAGATACAGCATCCTCGGTAAACTTTTCTGAAAAATAACAAAGCAAAATATTACGGCCGGCTTGTCGGTGAAGATTTTTTGCTATAGAGTCTGTGAATTTTATTTTTTTTGTCTTATTAGATATGTTGTTGCATTGATATCTTGGCTTTATCTACCACGTTTTCGAAATTCACTGAAGGAAATATCTGGCAAAAATTTAACATTTTTACCGGTGCGAATGGTGCTGACGTGCTAGATCAATGATTCGACAATGCATGCCACACCATGGCCATATTCAATTATCAATTCCCTATTAAAAATTATCCCAGGGTTTTTCCTTGAGAACATTTCTTATCTTAAAGTTGAAAAAATGTTCCTGACCAATTATTTAGGAACAAAAGAACTTTTAAAATTGAAGTAAAACATTCAATGAGCGCCGAACTATAATGGTATTCGAGGCAAATCGTTGTAAACCCCATTGGAGATAAAAGCCATTTTCGCTGAATAAATCGAAGATAAAATTTATGGAAATCAGGAACAGAACAATTCTGTAATTTGTATTCAGTTAACGTTTACTAATTAGACAGCCGTTTTTTCATGAATTAATAATGAGTGCTATGATATATTTTATTAAGGTTATTAAAGTCAAGGAATAATATTTACTTTACGTAATTCGCGCAACAAATCTTAACTAAGCATCAGAAAATGAGCTCTTCAAAAATTTACCAATTATAGAGTTATGTAGTCTGTTTGACGAAATATGTTTCACATATTGATTACAAACTCATGTTAACTTTACTCGTGCAAGGAATAGCACTCTAAAACCACTGACGTGCTCAGCACAAGAAATATAAGCTACCTTGCATTCATCAATAGAATTTTCGTTATTTTTCTTGTTCTAATTCTTCCTTTTCTGGAATTCGTGATCGCTTGCTTTTTCAGCTGTCCAATAAAAACAACTCTGTTTTCTAACAAATTAAGGAGAATAATTACAATATACATTAAATATATATATATATATACATTTAAACATATCGGGAAAATTCGTCGACAAAGACAATTGCCGGAAGACTCAGTTTAGTTGTCTGAAACAAGGAACAGTCGTCTATTTAGTATCCTGTGTTTCTTGATCGGAGCTGGCATCAATTTTGCAAGATGAGTTGTATGACACAGTATTTTTGGTAGGCGAGTCGAGACTCGTTAGCAATGACGTGATTAAATAGAATAGGTTATATATTATAATACGATGAAGCTCACCGCATGCCAGACACAAGAAAAACTGGGAAGACTGACGGGATGTGAAGTGTTACTATATGAATGCCGACCCTACTTTTAAGCTTGACCTCTGAGACAAAAATTTAGTTAGAGTCCAGCTTTGCTTGATTTTAAGTCAATATGACATAATTCAAAATGACAATTCTAGCTAAGCAAAAGAGCATCTTAATCAGGTAGGATCTCCTTATCAATACGAAAATTACACATGCATATTCATTTACTCTGCACGAAAATAGTTGAACATTTATTAAACATTTCTCGCCAGCCAACGCTCGTGGTATTCGTCTTTCCCAAGAAATTGGAGGTAAATGGATGTCACTGATATCATGCTAAACTTTAACTCTTTCCCGGCGGCACCAGACTTTTCTATTATTTTACTCTGGCTAACGCCAGACGATTTTACTTGTCAAACGGAGAGGCATTGCCGGAAAAGGGATAAAGAACGATTTGGTTTAAAATTGGACCAGATTTCTAAGTCAAACTTGTGTTCCATGTAACATGGAGTGCAAGTTTAACCTATTCGACGCTGAGAAAGAAATCTTATCACCAATTTATAAGCAAAAGTGTAGTAGTTATCATATCTTGGCATCGACAGAATCCACTACACTGACGAACTACAATAAGAGCGAAACAGCTGTTCGTGCACGCAGTTGCTGGTTGACCTGGAACATGCACAGTTAACAGTTTACCTCAGTTAAAACTACATGATACAGTATTTATCTGCCACAGAGACAACTTACCTCCTCCGAAGTCAGGTCAAATCCTTTGCCGGTAATTGACATTTGACGTTCGATCGTGCGTGGGAAGAGTCCGTAAAATCTCTGACGATGCTTGTGGGTTGTTCTCCGGGTTCTCCAATATCCTCCTACAAGACAAGAGTGGGTTCAGAGTAAAACTACTCTTACAAACTATGAATATAAACATTTTAGGTTTGGTAGTAAAGATAATTATGAAAAACTGACGAACTCGGCCACAGAAGAAGCTGTGATGGACAGTAACTCGAAGAGATTTCCACTTACGGTTCGTATAGGCGGTGTGCAACCAATCCCTCGAGATTCAAAGGACAAAGATATTTTCGCCATGTCGGATAAAATTATAATTGCAGGTAAAGAAAAGCCTTTGTTAAGTTCATCCAACATGGCGGCCATGACGTAACGTGCACACCACCTGTACCGTAACAAACAACATGATGTCGTAATCGTTGCTGAAAACGGCTGTTTACCAGAATACATACAGACAAGCAATGGGCACAGACGATTGCCTCAGGTGCTAAATTAGATAATTTGGAAATATGATTTACCAAGAATATTATACAAGTGAAACGTCTAGAATGCCATGGCTGTCAATTAGCATGGCAATATTCGTAACAACTGAGAGCTTTGAGCTTTTGTTTGGAAGTAGCAGATATGATATATTGATGAAGCGCTGATAAACTTTAAATAGCTAGGTCTCTTAGTACATCTCTCGAGCACACGCATTAATTAATAACAAGCATGTGTTAGCTTGGAGTTATAACAGAGCAGAGTGAACCACTGCCACGCATGTGCGACTATCGAGTTGTCAGACTGGGAGATGCGAACGTTTGCAAGGATCAAATTCTCCGAAATGTTTCTCATTTACTTCGCTTTCCATCGATGGCTCAATCGTTACGCCGTCTCACCCCTCCATCAGATGATTACGGGTCGATCCTCATCTAAGATTCATAATCATTGTTTTAAGGTCTAAACGTTTCGAATATTCTCGCATCTTTCACCATGCGACTTTTTGAACTGGGCCCGGTTCTACAAAAAGCTAATAAACTATGGTTATGATTAGAAGCCAATTTTAGCCAATCAGACTCAGAGGATGAGAACTTAACAAGGTTTTAATTTCGCCGGATGGGTAATTGTAACGCGACAAGGAGTTTTATGTAACCGGGCCCAGTTGGACTTGTCTCGCTGTTCGTATAAATTGACTCGGTTTTCAGACCACTTCATGCTTTCGTTTTGTACGTATTTCATTTTAGTCGTAATGCTCCGATCCGTACTGCGGGCCAGTATGACGAAGCTCCGACGGCTTACCCAACGGATAAATGCCAGCAAACAGCTCTGTTCATACTTTGCATGACCTGACTTAAATTTTATCAACTGAATAGCATTATAAGGGGAAGGACTAGTGATTCGGCGAATGGAATTTGCAATGGCGGTTAGTAATAATTGCAGTCATATTTTTTTGCAAGAACCGTTTTTACTTACTTCCATTGAGGTTGGCCAAAATTTTAAGAACATGGTGAGAATATTTCCAGTCCGAGATATAATTAGCCCTTTACTATCTACATAGGTTTGTTACGAGTTCCAAATAAACGTCTAAATGAAAATAATATGACGTGAAACAACCTGAACGAAGGTAAGACATACCCAGTTGAGTACAAGATGCTAGAACACTTATGAAGATGTGATCAAGGGGTTTTTCTTGTAGCAACGTATTACTGTATGAGTTTTTTATTTAAAATTACCGTGCCATTTAAAAACATCTTAAGAGCGTTTTGAGGCTTAAATCAGACCCCCCAGAGTGAGGGGAGAGGCAATTGGAACAGCTTTCCTTGGGCCCCTAACTCAAGCCTAGACAGACAAATGCACGTGCAAGGTAGTGTATTACATTTGTAAGAGGGGGGCCCAAATTCCTATTTTGCCAAGGCCCCCATGGGGACTATAGGCGGGCATGACTCAAATCGTCTGATAATTTAAAAAACGTTCAGTTTGGACCACTGAATAATTTGGACCACAGCTCAAAAATTAGCTGTTCTTAATAGAAAATGGCCTAGGTTGCTTCTCCTGATAAATAGTATGCTATGTTCAACTTTTTCACACTATTGATGTATCTCTTACTAAATAATCCATTCATTCGGACATCAGTGTTCTGGAGTGCAAACCAGTACCATAATGAATCATTTTACGTCTACAACCTTATATTCACAATATTTTGTTGGTTGTTTGATTGACAGCTCGATCAGACTATCTACCAGATTATTTTCAACAAAACTCAGACCATGGCTTATATCTATATTCAACCAGACAGTTGAACAGTTGAGCTGCATGGTTTCTAATCTCTAACGCTTCATTACATGGGATCACATATCATTTATTAAGTATTGTAAGACTGTCAGGATAAGGCCTCATAAGTTTGTATATTTACAAAATATTTTTATAAATTTGTAGCGCACGATTCGACCCTTGAATTTGGTATTTTTTTCCTCTTTTGACATTTGTTGACATGCCATGCTAATAAACATTGCACTTTTTAGGCCAGGGAAATATATGATCATTTAGGATTGATCGATAGATATATAGTTGTCAAGTAATCACTTCTCAGAGAGAAGTGAAGCAAAGAAGTGAAGCAAAGAAGTGAAGCAAAGTAGAAAACGAATGTGCTTGCTACTTGTAAGACTATAGATTCTCATGTCCCGCGTGGTTAAGATTGCAATCTTGGAAAGTAATTCAGCCACCAGCTGTGAATTTTAAAGTAAGTCAAGAGTTTTGCCTGATGTCAATTTTGTCGTACGAGCCTGTTTTGTTCCAGAAAACGAAGGCTCTTGGTAAACACGAACAAAAGCTTAAGCCGCGAACGTGAAGTTAAAGGCAAAAGGTGAGACAGCTTCTAGTATAACTGTTTGAATGGCATTAACGTTTCTAGAGTTAACTTTCGTTAACTTGCCTGATGACAAGAACATCTTTGCATGATAAGCAGTTCTATGAAGTTCTAACTTCTTATTCAATTTCTGCCTTTGAATTGAGCTATCAGGGCAATAAATCCAAAGTTTAAGCACCAAATCCAAAAACATTTCAATTTCTTGTCCCATCCCAAATGTCCTTTAGAACTAAAGAATTTTTCCTTGCGATATTATTCTGCCATGTCATTTCAGGTGTTGACTATTCTTAATCATATGGTTAGTGATCTAACTTCCATATTATGTGCTTTTGTCATTTTTCGGTATCTTTTCTTGCCCTCCATACTGTCAATTATCTCCCAGTGAAGATGTAATGCAAAGGCAAGTTTGAGACCGCCAAAAAACTATATCCTTTAAGTCGTCAGATTATGAGGAAAATCGCTTTTGAGTTTAAAAAAGCTATAGTAATATCTTGTCATACAAATTCGCCGATGGCTTACCAGCAGCTGAGCTCATACGATTCGTAATAATTATCGAGATAGTTTCAACGAAATCTCGTCTTAAATCGCAGAAAAAGCAAACTGGGTAAATAAAAGAATCTGTATGAATGCTGTACTTTCTTCTGTCCGTTTGTATACTGGCTTACAGTTTATAAAGTAACAAGACTTTGGTCTTACACATTACTATAGCCTCATACTAATATTACAACACTTTAATTGAAAAGAAGTGTCAGCTACAGATGTGCTAGGACTTCATATGGACACACACTAAGTTACGTAGGAAATTTTGTATATGTAAACAAACTTCAGTTTTTTAATAAATGAAATTTTTAAGACATGTTTCGATGAAATGTTTGTGCGTTCGTGGACGTCAGCATACGAGTAACAATACCTTATTGATAGCTTACATATCGCGATTAAATATATGTAAAGTAAATAAACAAAAGTTAAACAAAGTAAAGAACATATAAAAACCGCCTTTCTCGAATCTAGTCATAGAACATTTTCAGGGAACAACCGGAAAAACTCTCGCCCAGCAGAAATCATTAAAACTAATTCAAGATTCCTACCTCCTCCAGCAAAAGAAGGTTGCAGGTGAAGTTACAGTGGAACTTTTAAATTCCTAAAAAAAATTCATGACTAACTTACCAAGTTAACTAAGCTTGGGCTTGTATTATGTTTTGCGTTGTTTGCCTTTTTTGTGAAAATTTGGTCGCTAAAAGTAATCTTGCACTTGAAGAACACTGTTCTTTAATTTTTTTGGCTTATCTCCACATCTGCTTATGTGAACAGTATATCAAACACAAAAATATGTTTGGAAAATATTTACTCAAGGATCTTCGAACATGAGTGCCTTGATTGGTAATATTCGAAAACACAAAACTAAACAAGCAAACCTACGCAACGTTGGTTGGTTTCGATTACTTGAAGCAGAAGGCTCGTATAAGAGTATGTTGTTACTAGGTTAAATCAACAGTTCAGAAACTTCCTAAAATGGAGGAATGATACTTGGGTGATAACAAATTGCAAGCCCTTAAGGGATGAAGATAAAAGTTTACAAATTAGACTTCAAACCCATGGCTATTTTTGCCATTTTGCAACGGCAAAAATATTGCATAAACATTACATTTATTCGAGTATCTTTGCGATTTAAATTGGCTACAATATATCTTGAAAGTAGACTAATTACTTGAGAATTCATTGCTGATCTTAGCAAAGGGATTGTTTTCCCTTTTTCAAAATGGTTGGTAAAGGCTTTTAACCTTAGTGAAACGTACCAAATTTAAGAATTTTGCTTGTAAACAGCGGTTACAGAAGTTATCCTTCTTTTGTTTCTTTCTTCGCTTTCATCGGAGGTAATCTCGGCAAACGTTTTTCAATGTCTCGTGTAGCCATTTGTACGTCATGGCCGATTTCACTCTCGAGTTTGCATGACTGCCATGAGTTATCGATTTATCACTCACTTATGAAACATTCCATGTGATCCATGTAATTCCAATTCAGTGACTGCGTCCACCATTCTGGATTTTGTTTCAAACGCTACAATACGTTTGATAGATGCTTATGTCATTCATATGTATTTTGTTAAACCATAATGAAGTATACTGTGAAACCATTGAACCATGTCATCCTTTGACAGCATATGTTACAAAACTGCCTCCAGTCTCCTGGCTAGTTTGTTGCTTTCGAGAAAAACCGATATCGTGTCTAACCGTTTCAAAAACTCAACGAAGGATGATCGTTTAACTGGCATGTGATGTAGAGGAACGAGATCAGGGAATTTACTGATTGCGTTTCGTATTATAATATCAAATCCGGCCTTTTCTTCCGGTGAGCCTATACTATCCTAAGAACTGCTAAGAGGCAGAATATCTATAATTATCCAATATGTGGGAGAAGAGGAAGAACTGATGGGTTTTCGGTTTTCAAGGAAGGAGATTATTTATAGGTGTTTAACCGCATTTGTACGGTACTGTGTATCAGGAAATGCATCGAATTATGGGTGTGGGGAGTCATTGCCAAATGAGTTTTTACTTAGATGAAATTAGACACTCTGTCGACGTGGGTCAAAATGAATGTGCAAGTTGGTTGGCCACAAGTTACGTCACAGACGGGAAAGTAACATTGTACAGATCAGCTGATTGAATATTCATGACAAAGTCGAGTTATTGTGCGAACAAAACATCAAGAAAGCGACAACTGAGTTAAAAGTCAGAGACAAAGTTTTGCACCACCTTCGTCACTTACTTCTGTTGGAGAAAGGTGTTTTGTTTGTTCTGAGTGTACATGGTCACGAGACCGTACAGCTTTGGTTGTTCAACTATACGCTCAATCAGGGTAAAACAGCTTTGGTATGATTATCTTTTGTTGCTTATATTAGTACGCCTTGTATTCTGATAATACACCTTTGGGCTTTGGTTGTATGTTTGGGTTATTTTTTGGTCAGTATTGTTATGTTAATTTAATGTTTCATCAAATCATGCACTTTCGACACAAGTTGAGCGAGGATCGCTTTATCAAGCTTGTCGTCACGGTTAGGTAAAGACGTTTTGTTGTTATGATGGTTTGTATGCCAAAAAAATCAATCAACGAACTATTCATTAACAAAAACAATAAAGTAGCTCCAAATTAAACGTCTTGTAACTCGTTATAGCAGCTTTCAGAGTCGTGTGTTGACGAACGATACACGCGATAAGCAAGAGCGGTTCTGAATGATTCCTTGATGTATTATGGCTACCAGACTCAATTAGATTTTCTATTCAGATTAGGTCAACAAACTTATAAAAAGACTCAACCCAGGATTCACAACATGGTTAACATCCTGTTTGTCGGGATTGTCCTGGTTCTCCTTTCCTGCAGAGACGTGTTCGCGAAGCAAAATTGCCAATTTACCTTTAGACAGACAGCTACGACAATTTATTGCAAAGGTTCCAGCATTACAAGTTTTCCAGACACAGGGAATGCGACCACCGTGTAAGTGTATCATGATTAATACCTTAAAATTTTGTCTTCTCAGTAGCAGGGAGAT
Source organism: Nanipora kamurai (assembly GCA_036872915.1). Lineage (NCBI taxonomy): Eukaryota > Metazoa > Cnidaria > Anthozoa > Scleralcyonacea > Helioporidae > Nanipora > Nanipora kamurai. The sequence goes on along the minus strand of JBAHVQ010000416.1, from coordinate 196,329 downwards.
AAACGTTGAAAAGAGGTATGTCGAAGGTATGTCAAAGTTATTTGATTTTAGTGCATTAAAACCAATTAAGACGAAAGATTTCGTGAAGACCCGTTAACGTAATTTCTAAACGAGCATCATTATGCCTATCTCCGAAATCTGTATAACATTGTCTTATAATATCGAACTGGTCGAAGTTCAAATCACCTAAGGGTCTCTTTAGTTACCCTTCTAAAGACAGATTGAATTACCCTTTGCTTGGTTAAAAGCCACATGCTTAATTTAGGTATGGTTTCGGAACCGAATTTTTTTTCAGAATAGTCTCGGAGCATTCGATATCATTATCTCTCCTAAATAATGGCAATGCTCCTTCGTTTCGAGAAAACATTGTGTACCTGGAAAGTTTAGCTTCCAGCAGAAACATTGCCTAAAGGATAAACTTAAGCTAATCTCTGTTTCAGGCTGTGCACAAAAACATTGGTGCTTGACCGCTTTTGAAAGGTGGCGGGTCCTTCGTCTTTGTCAGAGGTTTTGGCAGAACCGTCGATTTCCTTAATAGTTAATAGCTGCCTGCTTGCTCTCAGGGGTATAGGAAAGAAGTTTTGTAATTTGGCACTGATGATAAATATTCAAAATAATAACATTCCAAGACTAGCCTGAATCCTCTCGGAAATATGAAGCATTTATCAGTCAATATAAAGCGATGGTCAACTGAGAACTTCTCTCCGTTTTACACTTGGTCGTCGAACTCGAAATACGTCATCAGTTCTCCGAGTTTTATCAGTAACTTAACGCTCCATAACAAAATTCAGTCTGGTCGATGACTGGAAGCAACTTTACGGATACTAACCGTTCTTTAGGATATAAATACGAGGGTACAGACAGAATAATACACAAGTCCTGTTGCCTCTTAGCAACATGCCCTAGTTTTTTCATGTGTTAATTTTTTAATACGGGAATTTTATCAAGGAAAGCAGTGGTCCTTTTAGTTAGCGGTCTGCTATTCCAGCAGCCATTTTAAAATGGTTTTCATTTGATCAATTGCTTTTACAAACACAGGAATTAGTACGTAATCAGAGTGATTCCAGCTTTTGTGAGAGTGATTAAAAATTTACAATATTTAATTAAAGCTTATTCAAACTATATAACAGCTAAGAAACGCAAAGGTTATTCAAGAATGCATGCAAAGGGTTCTTGTGGTTATTTTTGAATTCGTAGCATTTGTGCTGGTTGATGTATGTTTTTGCATTGACGAATTGACCTAGTATTAACAATTGACATACCGCCAAATTGGCAGGATTTTTGACAAGAAAAGTTTTGCATAAACAAGGCATATTTTCTCAGTTTACTAAACATCCCATATTTTATTATTGAAAGTAGTTATTGAATCGAAGACAAGGTAGAAGTACTAAATGCGAATAATGCATAAATTGCAGAAACTGCATGTAAAGCAAAGTCGCTGCCGTCGTAGAAGAAATAGCGAACTTAAGCAGTCGATTGAAAAACAAATGTATTAAAAACATATTACCGTATCAGATGTTGACATCCCGTCGACGTGCGGATGTCGAAAAGAAAAGTTGATGACGATGGCAATTGAAATATATCATTTATATATTTCATTGGTATATCAACGCTAAATTACTACCGCAAATACCGAATTAACTAATGTCCCAAAGTAACTTGATCATGATGAAATTAAAGCGTTACAAAGAGTTACGAACATAGCTGTAAATGTTTAAGATTTCTGGATTTAAAATCTTTGGAATGATTTGAAAACCCCATTACATTGAAGGCAATTAACAATGTAAGATCCCAACTTGCCGCGAAATATTCATTGCTGTGGCTGATAATGTCAAGGCCTTGAAGTAGGATTTGTCACGTAGCATCAACAGATTTGGTTTTCACTTGAACTAATGCCAATCTAAATATTTCAAAAACACTGAATCGAGGATATATATCGGAAGTACTTAACGAAAACATCTTCAAATGTTATGAAGCCACCGCGGTTTTTGGTTTCATCGTAAATTAATAAAAGAGCGACTCCTTATTTAGGAATAATCAAAGATTAATTCTTAAAGTCGTTTTAATCAAAAATTGTTTGATTGGTTCTGTCAAATATCTTCTTAATTTTTTTATATTGTCTTATTTTCTCCCATTAAATTTCTGCAGGGTCATTGTCGAAGCTGACCTTACCGGACTGGATTTTGAAAACCTCACTCTAACTTCTCATGTGGAAAATCTGTAAGTTAAAAAATTAGCAAAGTTCTTTTGCATTTTGGGATACCAATGTTACTTCTTGCGAATTCAATGCAAATTTAGATACCGAGTAGAAGACGTTGGCACGACTTAAATCTGACAAATTCATCAGTTTGCCTAAATGGGTGACAATAAGTCAACTTTCAAATATCGTAGTTTTCATATTTTTTACGTTTGATTTGTTTCGGTGTTATCGAAAATCAAAACACATTTCAAACGTTGGATCCGTATAGGGACGAGATTTTGAAACTATATAATCATTTGGGACGAATTTGATAGAAAAATTTCACAACTTTTGGTGGCAATAATGCGCACCCAAATTGTCTTCGTCGAAGTCGGAAGTTCCAAAAGTTGGAGAAGAGCTCACACATACAGGACATTGGGTTTTAAAGGTTAAGGAAAAGCGATATAGACAAATTTAATCGCTTTTGATTAAAGTCGCTAAAATTAAAGACTTTCTTTATAACCCCTTCACTGCCAAAGGGACGTACTTTTTATTATTTTACTCCAACTAACGCCAGACGATTTTACTCCGACTACCGCCAGACGATTTTACTCTGACTAACGCCTGACGATTTTACTTCGACTAACGCCAGACGATTTTACTTCGACTAACGCCAGACGATTTTACTTCGACTAACGCCTGACGATTTTACTTCGACTAACGCCAGACGATTTTACTTCGACTAACGCCAGACGATTTTACTTCGACTAACGCC
>JBAHVQ010000416.1:144469-193275 GCA_036872915.1 Nanipora kamurai | reverse complement strand
GACGATTTTACTTCGACTAACGCCAGACGATTTTACTTCGACTAACGCCAGACGATTTTACTCGTCAAAAGGAGAAGTCCCGCAGTTAAGGGGTTAAAATGGATGATTGTGCAACGTCTTAAACCAAGTGTCCTTGTTTATTTGTGTTTTTATTGTTTATTTGATTGTATTGTTTAACATAGTTTACAATGTTGTCAATATATGAAGGTAGTATTGTCGCCATCTTGAATCCTCAAGCATGTTTTTAGAGCGCTACTTAAGCCTAGTTAATGTTTCGTCGCTTTCCGTGCCAAAACCATTCGAAATTTTATTCAGTTATCGTACGGAAACTATTCACCTTTGCTTTTGCCTTGCAACCATTCGATATGACTAATGATAATGGAGCTCAATCAAACGCTCCTAAAATTGTCTGTAAATGTTATACTCAAAAACTGGCAAGTCCTAAATGTATCACAATATACCAATTGCATTATACCACAATGCATCATTATAAACGCATAGCCTCAATTTCATTCTTTTGAATTCAATTGATGTTCATTCATCGGGCTGAGCTTTTGTGTTTTTTAAACAGAATTCAAAAGAATGAAATTGAAGCTATGAGTGTACAATAATGCATTGTGGTATTTATGCAATTGGTCTATGGCTTACAACATTCATCAAGGCTGTAGAGATTCCCAACAAACAAAATAAAATGTCATCAAAATGCCCTCCTTATAAGTCCATGTAACAGAATAGTTAAAACGTATTACCGGCATGTATTACTTGCAATCTAGTAGCATTATTATCAGTTATGTAATTGGCTCTGTACGTACAAAAGCATGCCCATGTTTTTCGCACCTTTCGCAACGTCTTCTGGCACCGTAACCTTTCAAGAACATACAATCAACATTTTGCAAAAAAAATGTCGCAACGCAAAAAATATGCATACTTATTCAGGAACAACCGTGAGCCGTTAAAATTCACCATATGCCCAAACCGCCTTGAGTTCTGAACAACTGGTTTCCTCAAGACATGAGATTGCACGTTGGCGAATCGGTAGGAGGGCAAGCCCTGCACTGTTTCACGTGACACACTTGGGTTCAAACTGCTGACCTTATACCTTGGGGTGTTAAACATGCTACCGTCACCTGATCTCTGGACCAGGAAGATGAACGGTACGTCACGTTCTGTTTTCACAAAACCGATCCTGACTGGCAAACTCACGCGCGAAAATTCAGGCTGTATGGAAGTAATAAAAGCAATTCACGACTATGGCAATGAAGATGGATTTATTTGGGGCGCGCTTTTGTTACCACTCCATACTGCCAAAATGTTTTCCCCCTGAGCGTACCGTTTTAGTATTCTTACGAATTAACGTTCAGGAAAAGTTTAAGGTAAAAGCCAGGAATTCACTGGATGCTGAGACAAACTGCCGAGAAGACGTCTCACTACCAATCTGGTTTTGAGTTTCAGATTAAAATCTAGCCGCGATTATGGACTGCATCATTGGGGTTTAGATTAAGGGTATAAGAGTGGGGTAAGGGTTGGTGGTGGGGGTGGGATTGGGGTTGTGGTTTGGTGGAGGTGAGAGTAAGGGTTGGTGGTCATAATTTGCACGAAGGATTACTAGGATTACGATTAAATGAAAATATTGTTGAGATTAATCTGAAGATAACTATTTCTGCCCAGGACAAAACACGAAATATTTAAAGCCGTTGAATACGTAAAGCAATTAATCGAATCGACCTGCGGTTTGTCGCATCTCGCAACAAGAATTACGACTTGGAATAGGATTAGAGATGAGTTTAAGGGACAGGATCTGCGATGAAAGTTAGGGATTGTGTTTTGTTCAGAATATATTCATATTGATGGATTGATTGACAACTTTATTTAACGACTGACAGTGAACAAATAGACTTGTCATCCTAAATATGAAGATTTTGTAAAGTTTGGTTCGTCCCATTCCGAAAATTATAGCTGGAAATAAGTTGTAGCATTAAAAGTTTATAAAATCGAGCTAATCGAAGTTCGAGCATCTATACTCCGAAGAGTTTCCTGGCTTGCTTTTTGAAGATGGATTGTATTACTCTTTGTTCGGTTAAAGCTTTGAACAGTGGAAGACATATGCCGTATTAAGGTTAGATTTTGCATCAAATTTTTAAACAGTCACTGAGTATGTGACAATTATCTGTCTCTAGGTTTCGAGGAAGACGCGAAACAAGGTGAACCCGGAAAGTTCTGCTTCCAAGTATAAACGTTCTCTGAACGATAGATATAAGTCAAGCTCTCTTTCAAATTGTTGACTAAAACGTTGGCGCTTGGCAGCAAACAGTGTTATTTGATAAACGTTGGCGTTCTTTTCGGTTTATGTTTGCAACATATTCATATATGGAATCTGGGCACAGCCGGAAATTCTAGCTTGAAATAAATTGTTGGGTGAAAGGTTATCGCATCCGCTTTTCAGCATGGGTTTACCGAAGGTCGATGCTCAAACTTTTCTTAAAAAGCTCAAAGTTTTAGTTCATGCGGAAGTGTAGCTGTATATTTTGATCATTGATTGAATTCCATTTTTCCTACCCAACGCTCATGTTACCTTCCTTATACACGCACACATAGTTTGTTTATTTTTTACATTGTTTATTGTTTACGTTGAGTGTCACTCTTGTTTGCTTTCTAATGTATGCTTGTTTTTGAAAAAAACACGAGACCCAATCAATGATTTTGAAAGTTGATACTTTAAATACCACAAAATCACGAAATGGTGTTGAAATTCCAGGAGCTATTCTTGCCACAACACAGCCACACAGAGCAAACAGAGCAACGATATTACATAATCCAAATAAATGAATAAAGTTATTGCAACGAAAGAGATTACGTTTAATTTGCGTAATACTTACTCCACGGTAGGCCAACGTCACTAGTATGTGGGCTTAATCTATCTATGTAACATAATCAGCTCACATATGGAAACACTCGTTTTCCACAAAAATAAATTTTCTCGCTTGACCAAGTTTTGTTGACCTGAATAACAATAAGGTTGTCATGTGTCAATTTGTTCACTTCGTTAAACCTAATAACTGTATTTTTCTGCAAAAACACATCTAATTGTAAAGGCTCGTTTACACTGGCGGTTTTCCTACGACTTTACTCAACCTGACCCACATAATCGGATGGACTCACTCGCCGTGATGTTGAATCATATATATTATTTTAGTGAAAAGACTGCAGACATCAAACGAGACAAGAAACTTCCCTTTTGAAGGACTTCCCTTTCCCTTTTCTTGAAGAAACTACAAACCTGACAACATATTATTTTGCACAAATGGTCAAGTACTTTCGTGAGTTCAGTGGCAGCCATTCGATCGCATGCATCAGGATGAGAAATATCACAGTAGAAGTTGCCAGTGTGAAGTCAACAACGTATCTAATTTTCGAAGTTTCTCTTACAATCCATTAAGTCTTTTGCAAAAAATCTACCTGGACAACGTGCCCAGATATGTTGTTATTTTATTCTTTAATGGAATATTTAACCTCACACCAATTTTCAGAAAAATTCACTGAAGAAATCCGAAGATAATGCATTTTAAATGTGATAATCGTAAAAATATTCCGACGTTCCAACGCTATTATTACCACTTCAAGGATCTAAAATTGCACAGTTCGGCAAATATCTCAAGTTTATCATGCTTCTTCTACAGTTACACACACTTTGTACCGAACTTACGACTATTTTAAAGATAGAAGTGCCCCTAAATTTTGACGGTACTAATTATATCCTGTAAACATAGAAATGGTAGGGAGCCACTTTAAGAGAGCTGTTGAAAAACAACTCTTGAAACCGGAAATCGAACTCTATCTTTTCTTTCGGGATTTCCTCGGGAAATTTTTCTGGCAGGAAATATTTATCTGTTGTTCCATATCAAATATAACATCTACACGTTTCCTGATGAGGCTGGCGTAATTCCCAACCAATGAAGCGACTATTTAAAGATTTCGATTGCCTTTCCCTTCCGAAAATGCTCTGATGTGTCCTGTCGACATAATAGATTGCTGTGTACAAATTTAAAGCAGCTGTTATTTTTTCCCCAGTTATTTGGATCTGTGATCAGTAATACGCATATGACAGCCATCTACGACATCCCACTCTCTTAATCCAAAAGACTGAAAATTTCAGCCATTTTTTTTTTCAATCTTAATGATTCATTTTTTTGGCAGGAAAGACAGCTTTCGCTCTAAAATCGATCAAAATTTAAATCTTTCTACATTAATATCATCAATTTTCACTTTGGTAAAAGATTGACTACCAATTATAAACATTTGGTCCCTAAGACCAAACTAGAAGCACTGTAATTACGGACAAATAGATTGAGATTTCAGTCGTTAGAATTCAGAGGGCACTGCCGCTTTAATAATTTTTCATGGTTTAGTGCGAAGGTTTAAGTGGACATGGGTAGCAGAATTGTCTGTTTTAGAAAATAAAGCCAGCTATTGGCTTTGCGATGTCAGTGAAGATACTAATCAAGAAATATAAACCATTTTTCGTGTTTCCATCAAGTTTTAAAAAATAATACATATCATTTTAATTCAAAAATTGAAAATTTCAGTCCTTGAAGTTACTGATCTTTTTCAACCTAAATGATTTACTTTTCTTCGGGAAAGACAACCTTTACTCTAAAATCGAGCGAAACTTAAATATTTTCAGACTGATCATTTTAATTTTCAATTTTGGTAAAAAATTGATTACCAATTGTTAACGTTTGGTTCCTAATACCAAACCACGGAAGACTGGAATTAGGAACAATTTTCAATCTATTTAGGTTGAAATTTCAATCGTTAGAATTGACAGAGTAAAAGCGCTTCTGACTGGGCCTGCTTATTTTCTCACGGAGTAAATTGACTGGTGATGTTTTATTTCATATTATAGTATAGAGGCCTGAATAAAAATCCTGGGTTACTTTATGAAACAAATATAAAAAATGTCTTTCTTGCTTCTGTACTGGTGATAGAACCATTTATATGACGCCATTTTATCCTGAAAAAAATACCTGAAAACACTCGGGAACGCTTCGAGTTTACGTCGTATGTTTTCGGTAGAAATGACGTCATTCATGTTTCTATCGCAGCACCGAGAAGCACAGAGACACTCAAGCAACTTTTCCACATGTTAAATATAAACAGGAGTGGAAGTTCGGGAAAGCGAGTGAAATGGCGGTGGGAACAAGCGTTAAAAAGGCAACTGTTTCACCATTTAGAGTTCTCCCAAACTTTCCCATGTGTTTCTATAACTCGACAGGAACACGAAAGATGTGTTTATAATACTTTGTAAGTGAAATTACCAGCGGAAATGGAGGAAATAGCACTAATTTCTACAGTCATTTCACCAAACTGTAAATTCTCTTCACCGTACATAATGATTTATAATATGATGGCTCCCGAGTTTCTCCATTTCTCGAAATAAATGTCGAGTAGCGTAAGGCAAAAGAAAAAAAAGGTTCTACATAACATCAACAAGTTAATAATTACCCAGCCCTCCGTGTTTTTTGAGGGCTTTTTTCAACCCTTCAATTTTCATTTATGATGAAGAAAATAAACCGTGCTAACTATGGTCAACAGAAATCCATGCCTGGAAAACAGCTGGATACCTTTGTCCGAGAGGTATTACGCCGTATAATCTCTGGGGAAAATATGGTAAAATAAATATGAATGTAATTAAGGTTAAAAAAATCGCTCAAGGTCTGGAGACAGAAAACATGAAAAAACCCCAAAAAGTACGATCGACCCGCAAGTTTCAAATGATGCACATGTCAATGAGAAACGTAATCATATTTCTTTTTTTGTCTAAACGCAGTTTTCAGCCACGCGAACTTTTCCTAATCTTTATCCTATAATCTTGCAAAGGAACTCTATTTCACTAAAGCACCTGAAGATTTTTGCTGAATGTAGGAATATTATTGACTATGTCAATTTCTTTGGACGACCAACCAAGGTTGTCAAGCTCGTAACCTAAGAAAAACGATTTCTGAGCCCAAGACGGGAATGGGCTCAAAAATTGTTTTTCTGAGGTTACGAGCTTGACGAATGTTCGCAGGTCATCTGATATATACTAAGCTCCCACGTGAACTAGGTTAGTGTTCAGCATTTAGTATCGATTTCCTCGTTACTTCATGCACGTTTAGCACAATGTACACATTTCTCTGCCGCTTCTTGTTTTTCGTATAATATACGTAAATTTCTACTTTCTAGGCATATCAGGCGTTCAAAAATCAGAAAGGTTGGGAGATTCAAACGTCACGAAAAGTTGCTGAGTTTGTAAGTAACAATTTCTCTGGATTTTATTTATTTAAAGATAGAGGTATAAGTATTGAAACTCATACAGATACAGGAATAAATATAGATACATATATGTACATATATATTCATATATATACATATAGATATACACATATATGTATAGCTATTCATGTAGATATAGATATAAATATAGATAAATATTTCTCAAACTCATTAATAATTCATGAAGAAAACGCAAAGGAAATCAGGTACCGTATTGGGCGATATAACCAGGAATTGTTGTAATTCTGTTGGTGTTACATTTTTTGTAGGGATCTAGGAAACAACGAAATCACCGAAATAACACCAGGGGCTTTTGATAAGCTCGACAACCTGGTCATTCTGTAAGTTCTAAACTTAGATTTTAACTACGTTTTGGTAATAATGAACAGGCCCTCCGAGTTGCTTTTAGAATCCAAGCGCCCGAACAAAGCCAATGGTGGCTTAGGCACAAGAGACTAAAAATGATTTAAAACCCTTAAAATGATTTAATTTTCAATGTCTAATATTTTTATAACTGTAGTTTCCTGTTTAGGATTAAAATTACTAACGGGAGTGATGTGTTCCTTGTTTTGAAATTCTACCCACTGACGCATCGAGAAGGGCTGAAGGAGGGACGGGCAATTAAACCTGGGCACCAAAGTAAGGGTTTGAATTGCATGGCATAATGCGCGACCACTTTCAGAATCAACCGATGCTCAGAAATGAACATCAACTAGTGGTCTGCTTTAAATCACATTGGTCGTTGGTTCGTAAACTGCAGAAAAATTCCGTGTGCTTCATCTTTTTTCAACCATGCTGATATCTTAGTTCAGGTTATCGCTGTCCTCGGGAGAAAATATTTAAGGACTGTTGAATTAAGTCTTTAAATTCCCTTGTTTGGTCAATGTCAAGCCCTAATCAAACCAGGACGCAAGTCACCGCAAGTTTACTTGTGACGGGTTGCAATGCCAACAGTCAAAAGGTGGTGCAATTCGCCATGTAATTACAGCAAAGTTAGGGGTTTAAAAAGCTCATCAGTACCTTGTCCTGTTTTTGTTTGAGTTTTTGTCTTCATAGTCTGTTTTAGAATCGGTCTTAAAGACGTCAAATTTGACGCAAAATTTGAACAAACTCAAATTAGTTGCAAACAAAGGCAAGTTATCGCGAGTTAGCGGTCAAATGAGGTACGAGCTAATACTCGCGGTGACTTGCGCTCTCGTTTGATGAAAGCTTTAAACAATAAAACAAATTTTGAGTTGCAGTTTGATACTGTTAAAGTCTTAGGAAATTTTTGCTGATCAAACTGATCAAGTAACCTTGCTCTGCCGTCTGAGTTCTGGTGGCTCAATGGTTAGAGCGTCTGGCTAGCATTCAGAAGGTTGGGAGTTCGAGTCCCGTCTGGAACTCAGAGTTTTTCTGAGTCCATGGCATCCACAGTTTGATCAGCAGAAATTTCCTAAGAAATAAAACGCTAAGTCAAATGCATACTTACCAAAGCTACCGTGAAAGGGATTGAAAATGGTGAACAAATCGTCTACCTCTATTGCAACCAGAAGGCTGACAACCATTCAAAATAAAATATGCAAAACTGACGGATATGAGATCTTATTTTGTCCGTAAGTTTCACTCCCCCAACGCAGTCATTGCATGAATGTCAAAACAATGATTTAAAATTAGAGTGCTGCGCAGGCACCATTAAATGACTTGCAGAAAACCAAAATGGTTGGGAAACTGCCAGAATTTAGGTGTAGGAAAACTGACGTTTTGAGCAAAGACTGAGTGAAACGTGAAATTAGGCCTAGCTACAAATATCCGGATATTTTTTTAGATATTTAGAAGCTCCTGGCATATTTAGAAAATTCCGAGATATTTAGAAAACAAATGATTCAATTTGGGATTTTGCTAAGGTTTTATTACTTTTATGAGTTCACACATGTTTTTTTCTTTAAAACTTGAGATGGAATTTACTTTGAGGCTCAATTAAGTGTCAGCAGCGGTCCGGTTGACCTGTTCAGCGGTTTTCCTCACGAATATTACATCCCACGAGTCTTAGTAAATACACCCTGAACAAAATGGCAGATGCTGAAAGTTCGGCTGAATTGTACCCTAACATGCTGGATGTTGAGTGCATATCACACTTCCTCGACAGGGTAGCCACAAAATGCAAGACGCCAATCCTGAAGCAGTTTATGACATCCTGGAATTGCATTTTCACAACCAGCATAAGAAGAAGGGTAGTTTGGAAGGAGATTGCTGGGCGGGCCATGCCAAGGTTTAATGCCACCCGATGGTGGAGCTACTGGGTAGCCGCTAAAGTCGTTTTCCAAGAATGGGCCAGCATCTCCGCCTTTCTTCAGAGCGACGAAGGGTTCGCCGAGGCATCGAGGCAGCGGCTTTCCGATTTGATAACACAAAGTCCTGTACAACTGAAGGCGGAGCTAGGAGCGCTCATGGAGCTCGAGAAATTTGTTAAGGCAACGTATACTAGAAGGAGACGACCTCGTGATCTTCATAGCATTCCAGAAGCTTGAAGAACTCAGAGCATTCATCCATGTGCAGAATTTTCCATTTCTTACGCACGATACAAGAACTGTTCCCTCTCAATGTCCAGGAACGACAGCGTTGGTACCAGTATGGGCTAAACGAGTGTTTGGCGCCTGCCTTGCAGTACTATTTGCATACTTTAGTGAATGATCCCATTGTCTTGCGGAGTATGCTAGTGTTCCGTGCTGCTCAACTGTTCAATCCACATAGTGTGAAAACCAAATTGCCAAACGCAACTGATCTGGACAGGATCAGAGATGTGCCCTTCCTGAACGATGCCATGGTCATCCAGTCACTGAAAGACGAGCTTCCTGCGTACATCATGAAAGCAAATAAGCTGAGGAACGACTTCAATCCAGAAGTCAAAACGCTGCAGTGGTGGAAAGATGTTTCCCCGGAATTTCGCTTTTGGTCATCAGCCGTAACGAAGCTTGTGCTGGTACAGCCTTCGTCAGCGACTGCCGAAAGAGTATTCTCATTACTCGCTACGATGTTCCGAGATCAACAACACGAGACACTGGAGGACTATCTAGAGGCAGCCCTAATGCTTCGAGTAAACAATCGTTAACTGATTGTGGGGAGACAGAGGAGTCGAAACAAAGGAATCAAAGCACATACAGTACCTGAGCTAGCCAGAGCAGATACGCTGTTTAGCTTGAATTGAACCGAGTCATAGTTTATATTTATCACTTATTTACTGGGCCCGAGGGAAACAGTGTGTTTTGTGGCTCCGAGACCGCCGTTGTTGCCCGAGGCGATGCCGAGGGCAACAACGTTTGTTTCCTTCTCGCACTGTTGCGAGGGAGTCAGCCTAATTTGGTCTCTCTCACGTGATACCCTGTCGACCAATGAAACACTAGAAAAGGGGGACTTTGACTATTGGTATATAATAATGTTGTTTATTTTTTAAGAGGTTAAAGAGTATAGCATAGAGATGAATGTCATACCTTCATTGTCAAGCAGGGCAGAAAATGCTGCTTAGCGTCAGTAGCGATTTACTGAGCACGTTCACATTTACTTGTACGTCTTGTTGTCACTTTGTAGAGAGTGACGCATTCCCGTCTAGCCAATAAATTAAGTTTTTGATCAGTTTATGAAGTCGTTATCGTGATATTTATAGAAAAATGTTAAGAAAATATTTGGGATAGCGAGATATTTAGGAAAAATATCAGGAATTTCCGGAAACATATTTAGGCGATTTTACGTGATATTTGTAGCTAGGCCTACGTGAAATCGTCACGTTTCACTTCGACGAATGGTCTTCGCTCGAAGTCTGGCAGTTTCCAACCCTTTTGGTTTTCTACATTTGACTGTAAGAATGAGATTAACGGTGCTGAAGAAAGTAGAAGAACAGATAACATGAATATAGATTGTTGCCTTAACTTGGAACAGGTGCACACAATTTTTTTCCTACTATTTCTCGAGAGAAGTCCATTTGCAATGGACTAGCTACATTTGAAAATCGCGAAATGAGATTGTCCTCGACATCTTCTTTAATTTCTCTTTTCCATGTCAGTTTCCCAAAATTTTGTTTTGCCAACACAAGCAATTTACTTTGTCAAACGCAAGGTGATTTTACTCGACTACGGGAGATCTCTGAACAGGACAGACTTCCGTCCGGTTTTTGCATTTATCGAATTATTAGCTGTGAAAAAAATCGTGCAACCAAAATACGTGCTTTTGGTTTTTTATGTTAAGTATTGTCGGTAATTCGGGATAGGAATTGATATGTAGAATTAATGTCTAGATTATTCCACCATTAGTTTACCATAAATTTTGAAAAATGAAACTTGAATTACGTATATCAAATTTTCTTTTTCGCTTCAATAGAATCGACTTGTTTCGTTTCTCACGTGAGGAGGAATTGATTAAAGACGAAAAACCATTTCTATCTTTGTTCTTTTAATGTGATTTCAATAATCTGCTATTTCTAATTTCGAATTTTGTCGAAACAATAAATAAAATTTGACCTTACTAATTCGAATTTCGTTTATCAAAGTTTCAGGAAAACAACGCGTATTAGAATTGCCCATAAAGAATGCACCAATGAATCCACCAGAATTTGGTCGAATATTCGTGTTTTTAATGCTCCTTGAATTTTTTCTGCTTCCTAGGAATTTGAGGGGAAATCATATAAAAGCCTTCCCAGTTTTTAAAAGCTTTAATTGGTATATGGATACCCTGTAAGTATTACCTTTTACAAGTTTGGAAGTGAAATCCTAACGTTTGTATGATTAGATGAAAAAGGCTCACCAGTTTTTCACTTTCATCCAATATATCTTCTTAGATATGTAGATGACAACAAGATCTCTAAATTGGAAGAGCAGTCAATGAAGTTCATTCCTTTCATAAAACACCTGTAAGTAAACAAAATTTTTAAAGATAAGGTTACATGATCGTATTTAAGGTAGCTCGATGCAGTTTCCTGAAAAAAGGATAATTTAAATTTGAAACTCAAAAACATGAATATAAATATGTCGGGGGAACTGATTGATTTAACCCTTTGACGATTAAAACGATTGAAAAACTTTTGCTAAGCCTCATGTCACAGTTCGTTGCTGCGACAAACCGTGAACTATTATGCGCGCGAAAAATCACTTTTCTGACTCAACTTTTGATGCAGATGTTAAAAAACTTAGTTTTGAGCCCGAAATGCAAACAGGAAGTTAGTGACAATTGCAAAGGTTTTCATGGTGCACTCACGTCCTATATTTGATGGGTTAACCGAATAGAGTTAATGACTAAATTTTTTCTACTTAAACACTGAACAGAAAGTCTGCTTATGTGGGAGCTTGGTAAATATCAGAACAACTAGAGGACCTTCGTCAAGCTCGTTTACTCAGAAAAACGATTTCTGAGCCCTAGACGGGAATTGAGCCCGGTTAGAGCGTCTCAGCGGTCATCAAAAGGTTGCAGGTTCGATTCCCGTCTAGGGCTCAGAAATCGTTTTTCTGAGTAAGCGAGCTTGACGAACGTCCTCTAGTTGTTCTGATATTTACCAAGCTCACAGGTAAGCAGACTTTCTGTTCAGTGTTTAAGTATTCGGTCATTATTATCATATCGTGACTTCCGCTTAGGCAGTACATATGACGAACCTGCAGCCTAGCTCGCCATCTGAGTCATAGTGGCTCAATGGTTAGTGCGTCTCACCGGTCATCTGAAGGTTGCGGGTTCGATTCCCGTCTAGGTAAACGAGCTTGACAAACGTCCTCTAGTTGTTCTGAATTTTTTCTCTTGTTCTTTGTGTTCTCTTTGTTTTTGCTTTTTTCTTTCGTTGGTTCTTTTGTTGTTGTCATCTTTTGTTGTCGTCATCTTCTGTTATCTAATACTAGGCGTTAACGGTCTTGAAAATCTGCCGGTTAAAGCGTTGAATACAAATACATTCTGATAATCAAAAATTATAATAAAATCAGATTTTCAGTCGGTTGCTATCGAAACAGTGACTCTTCAAAATAGCGCCTAATGACTGTAAAATCTAATTTATCCAAAAAGGATTCCATGACCTCATATTGTTTTTTTTGTTAAAACTTTCCTTTCGGAAGAAGTAATCAACAGGCAGATCCTAGAGATGCCGGAAAAAATCCAGGTTTTCACTCATGCATTTTTGTTATTATTCGATTGATTTATCTAATGATATTCTAATTCGCTGAAATACTGCCAAGTTACCGGTGAAAAAGGCCTGTAAATAAAGGTTTGCCCACGTGCAATGACTGGGAACGTTGGTTTGTTGCAAATTATATTCTGCTCACGTGAATTAAACTACTCTTCTCGCTTGTCTAAATGATCCGCGCAAGTTGTCAAATAAGATCTACAGGCAGGTTAGAAATACATCAAAGTTATAAAGTAAATCGAATTGAAAAACAATTATTAAACTTCGTTACTACAAACTATCGTGATTTTTCAGTATCTAATAGGTCAATTATTTGCTTTGGCTTTCGTCATCGGCAAATAATTGATCCGCTTCTCTCTTGCCACCACGATATGTTGCTCAACTGTGTTCAATAACTCTCAATTTATTGCCGCAAATTTCAGATATCTCAAAGAAAGTTTTCCCCTCCATTTTTACTCCGGAGCAGGAGGTCTGATGCTGCCATTGGTTAGGATACTGTAGATTAGTTATGGTAAATTAACGGTTATTCATTTCTTGTATTTTCAGATATTTGGGGAAGAACAATTTTAAAATTATTCCGAACAATTTCTTCAGGAAAGAAAGTCTGATAGAAGTACTGTGAGTGCCAAGAGTTTGTTCTTTTGTCCTAATTTCCAATTTTGATCTACATGGCGTTTCATTCACTTTAAATTAAATTTGCTAATTCATTTTTTGTACAAGTTAACGTTTCCTTTTGCAATCTTTTCTCACTCAGGGATTTTACAAACACACCAATTCGGCTGATTGAGGAACATGCCTTCGATGGTTTGATCAATTTGAAAAACTTGTAAGTAAAATATTATTTTAGAACAAGACATTTATTTACCCGGTAACTGCATCTCGCCGTACATTTTACTCGTTTCTGATTAGATCTGTTAATTTGCATTTTCCTTTCCTTGCATTTATGTGAGGTATTTAGAAAAAATACTTCATGTGGTACTTAGAAAAACAAACAATACCACTCATTGGAGAAGTTTCATGGGACGGGAACACTTTGTCGTAAGAAATATATTCTTATTCGACTCGTAAAATCGTTTGAGATGGAGTGGACGACCCGTACTAAGACATCACGTGACCCCAATTGTCATAAAACAACAGGCAAAATGCAAGCATGCAAATACAGGCTCAGCAGATGCAAACACGTTGATGTTGTTAGTACCAGTCTGAAGTTTTGGTCTTTAAAACTTGCATTACCTTGGAGTAACTGGCAGATTTGCAGCGTTCTTATCCATGAAGATCCTCTTTCAAAAGAAACTTCAGCTTTTAAACTACAAAAACCCAGTAAAGAAAAACTATTGTTTTGTCAGAAAAACAATAGTTTTTTGATAAATTAATGGAAAAGTCGCACTTGTGTTTGGCGAAAAAATTCATTATACCACAAATTTTTACTAGGTTAATTCTCTGGAGTGTGCTTCGGATTGATTTGTTAGATTTGGTCAACACTAGCAGTTTTAGAGGAAAAGCTCATGTTAAAATGAGAGATACACCATGACTTGTATAGGACATAACACTGTTCGAGAAGAATAAATGAAAAAATCGCACGTGTGGTTAGCGAAGTAGTTATAATACCACGAGTACGTAGCACGAGTGATATTACGAATACTTCGTCAAACACAAGTGCGACTTTTCCATTAAATACAGTACAATGGAAACTCCGTAAATAGAAATCACTTTTAATTCTCTACGTTTCGACTATCTTGTCGCCATCATCAGGAATGATAAATGCTGTGTGATCTATTCTATTTACATTGGGAGAAGATGGGCGGAGAGATATCAAATTACTGTAACTAATGAAAAATGACCAGTTCTTTGGAGGCTTTTGTCCCGTGGTTGAGCAGTGGGGTTTTTTTCTCCTATGTAAATAGAATAGATCACACAGCATTTATCATTCCTGATGATGACTACAAGATAGTCGAAACGTCGAGAATTAAATATGATTTCTATTTACGAAGTTTCCATTGTATCGTTGTTTAATCAAAATACTTAGCGGTTACCGAAACTTCTCCATCAATTTATCGAGAAGGAGCATTATTTCCTTTTAATTCAATCTCAGTTGATTTTACGAGTCGTAAAAGAATAGTTTTCTTACTAAAATATGCCAGGTGTAGTATTCTTCTTCAATACCACACGTGGGTTTTTTCTCTAAATACGCCAAATACGGGACTTGAGCGTGTATCTACGGAAAATCCAAAGTGAAACAACTAATTAGAAACGATTAAAATTAATTGGGATAGAATTAGGCATGTAATACGAGTACATATTTTACGAGTTTCAAATTTATTTTTCCCAGTACTGAAAGGTAAGGAAAAATGTACGAAAAAAGAAAAATCCCGACCGTAACGCCTGCCAAGCCATCTAAGAGGACGTTTATAATATTCTCAAATGACTCTTGCAACGCATTTTTTCAATTAGTTTCATTCTGATTTTCTGGGGGAAAAAGCAAACCACCAAAGAAGTCAGATTGGATGTAATCTGACTGGATGAAATACAGTGCTCCATATTATCCCGATTCTAAAACCGTTAAAACTGGTGTACAGTGCAACACAGCAATTTACTGTGCAATCCTATCTTTGCTGAATTTTTTGCAAATTCTATTTTTGCTGGTTCCTTGACCTTAAATCCTGATCAAAGGAGGATGATTTTGACTCTCATTTTCCCCGATCTATACCGTGCGAAGTAGGTTTCTTTATTATTCCATTTCTTGTTTCAATTAGCAAGTTGTTTTTCTCACTCAAGTTGCTTCCCTTCTTCGTTCTCTTTCCCTCCTCAGACTTGTGACTGTCCGAATCATTACCCAAAACCTCACTTGTCGACGATACGTAATAATATTTTCTTTTCTGCTTCCGTTTCCTATTATGAATCGCGACGACTTTCGTCGACCCTCGTGCAACTCTCATGAGCGGTCAAGCAAGCCAAACCTCTCATCGACTCTCATCTCAAATTTGAACCGGTTCGAAGTTGATGAGAGTTCATGAGAGTGTATAAGAGTTCATGAGAGTTCCCGGTCAAATGCGAGCGAGTGTTTCGACTGTGATCGACTCTCGTGCTTGTTTGAGCAGGACCTTAACCGTAAAAATACATCTCAGCCATATAATCAATTCATTTACCGGAAAATAGTTTTACTGGGATAATTGTATAAGAGAATGCATAATCCGAAAATAAACTTCTGGTAAATAAATAAAGATATGAGCTTATAAACAAGACAAAAAACATGATGATGATATTTTGACTTTATTTCAAGGTCTTTGTCAGATCATCTAATTACGCACAATATATACGACCCTTAAATAGTCGCACTAAGTAGGTTACATCATGGAAAAGATTATACTATTTTCACATTTATTAAAATGCCCTTAAAATAGGCTAAATTGAAATAGCGTCGTTAAAATTTGATTACTTAATCAACTGAATGTATCCTTTTTTGCATAGCAAATGGCTCTGGTAGAAATGACATTTAAAAATATTGAACATTGTTAATAATTGCGAAAATGGAAGAGTTTTTTTTGAGGTGTCCAAATATTGAGGTATCCAATATATCGAGACTCAATTCGAAAGACGTTTGCCAACATGTTCCAAGCTTTCAATACATGAACAATTTCTTAACTTTTTAATCACTACCGGAAGTAAATAGATGCAAAATAATCTGTTCACTTAAAATAACAATTGAAATAAATAGATATGAAAATATACTATATCATAAGCCACTAAGCATGGCAACGGAATTCTTCCCAATATTTTTCTGGTTAATCTTGATGAAAACCTCAAAGCACATTAATAAACCCAGAACATACAATTTTATATAACGTATATGTAAACGAATCTGAGCAAAAACAAGGAGAGGATGTTTTGTATTAACCCTTTCCTGACCGAGGACTTTCCCCTTGACGAATAAAATCGTCTGGCGTTAGCCAGAGTAAAATACTAAAGTCTCCAAAGGTCACTGGGGGCCTGTACGGACAGGGAGGAGTTAATGAAAATTTATTAGCCACTTGTTCTTCTTTGCAGAACTTTAGATGGCACAGACATTGATGGTTTCCCAACAAAAGGACTTCAAAAGCTAGAAGTTGTGAATCTCAGAAATGTTCGCAGATTGACCACTATTCCTAAGAATCTACCTCGCATTAGAGAAATCCGTCTCGCAGTAGATAAATCATTTCTGTGCTGTAGATTTTACGCTGAATATTTCGAAGATAGATCTAGACCAAGAACAATAATCCCTCTGAATCCCTCTAACATCTGGACCACAACCACGCCTACTACATCCACAGCAGATGGTCAGTCAGCGGCAAAATCCAGGATGCCAAATAAATCTGAAGGAAGAAATACACCAGAAATCGAAATTATCCCTCCTGATCCTAGTTTCAACCCATCACAACCGTTTATCACTCCCTCCAACGACCCAGTCGTGTGTACACCAGATCCCACTGCCTTTGAACCATGCGAGAATATCATGGGAGCTGACTGGCTGACAGCAGTGTCGTTCGTCATCGCACCATTTGCCTTGTGTGGCAACTTCTTGGTCATTGTTGTCTTTCTCTGTTCACGGCGACATTACAACGTCTCGAGGTTCTTGGTAACAAATTTAGCCGTTGCTGATTTGTGCATGGGTATCTATTTGCTTTCACTTGTTGTGGAATCTGTGATAACCGCTGGAGAATATTACAATCATGTGGAGCGATTTCAGCATGGATTAAGCTGCAAAGTGCTTGGATTTTTGGCGATGTTTTCCAGTGAACTTTCTGTATTTTCGTTGACTTTGATTACAATCGAACGCTACCTTACAATTATTTATGCGATGTACCCCAAGCGGAGACTAGTAATGAAGAACGCCGTTTTGTTAATGGGAATCGGTTGGACTGTTTCCATTGTTATTGCAATTCTGCCAATTTTTGGCATCAGCAGTTTCAGCAAGGTGGCGATCTGTTTGCCGTTTGATATTGAAAACGGCGGGAAATGGTACCTTCTTTTTGTGTTATGCTTCAATGCCATTTGCTTTATATTGATCACCGGACTTTACTCTCGGATCTACCGATCGGTTTTTCTGCCCAAGAATTCCACGGCTACCAGTGGTCATGACTCAAGAGTTGCAAGAAGGATGGCTGTCTTGGTGTTCACTGACTTTGCGTGCTTGGCGCCGATTGCAATAACGGGACTTTCGGCCATGTTTGGAAAAAGCCTTGTTGGTGTGCGGGAGTCCAAATATTTATTGGTCTTCTTTTTCCCTCTAAACAGTTTCATGAATCCATTCCTGTATGCATTAATTACCAAAAGCTTCCGCCGAGATCTCGCCGCACTTCTTAAAAGCTGTTTTGTCTGTGGTGGAACCTTAACAGAGTACCTCACGACGCTTAATAATCGCTCGTTACAAAGCAACAATGATCACCTCAGTCGAACGCGACAATCAATCGACTTCAACACCATGGAGAGCGTGGGATGTGCTGGGAATAATCTACAAGTGTTAAAAGAAAACGCCATCAATGCTGGGTATTCGAGATCAGAACCCGAATTAGTTAGATTCAGCAATCTATCGTTAGCACCGGCTGATCCAAAGGAAACGTAGCATTTACTATGTTGTATTTCGCTGGAGCGTTACCCGGTCATATGAAATACCTCACTGACCTGAGACATGGCATGTGAAATTTTGATCTTGAGCGCATCAGCCGTGAAAAGGTTTGATAAATTTAAACTGCGAAACGCTGACTCGAACAAAACGCCGACAGAAAAAGCTGACAAGAAACAAGTAAATAATGCTTGTATATATTTTTAAAATATAAAAATATCTGGGGGGAAGAGATTTCTATATAATAACCCGTTGGTGTATATTTAGGCCGTTTCTTTGAATATACTTTATTACATGAAATTTTCGCGACATCAAATTTTTCGTTTTTCGTGATTTTTTTTTAAATAAAGTAACTTAATTTCCAAAGTAAGGTGACATGGTTTCTAAAATGAAGTGACTTCTCGTTAAATCGCGATAATTAAGTGTGGCGAAATATCGCCCTTTCAAAATCACAAAATTAAGATGTCACAAAAATTTCGTGAAATAAGGTTTTGATGCGACCTGCAATGCGAAATATGTCATGACCTGCTTTACATTAATTCCTTCCCGGCGGGATCTGGACCCAGTCGCTTAAAACCTTCACTTAAGTAGAGACTCTTTCCATTCACGTAATGGGAGATGCACAAAGAAGTTCGTCGTTTTGGAAAGCATAACAATTGCGGGTTCATTTAAGATTTTCGTGATACAGAAAGATTTAACGGGTAACACATCCGCAAAAATTATCACCTAAATCTACGGGACCTCAGTAGAGCCTTGATGTGGAGTTATTTTTACTTAGGTTTCTCCTTTATGAAGGCTTAAGGTAATGTGAACGCCTGCACGATCCTGTAGCCTGTTCACTTCTAAGGATGGTAAATTTCTTTGGGCAACATCCCGCCCCGCTTAAATCGCGGGAGTCCCATTTATAATGAGACCCTTAAGTGGAGATTTTATGTCGCCAGGCCCAGACTTCTATCATTTTACTCTGGCCAACGCCAGAGGACGTTACACCTGAAAGTGAATAGTTCCGCAGCGAAGAGGTTGCAAGATATAGGCACGTTATCATGCTTGAAAGAAATCCCCCTTTTCTCTTCCTGAAGAAGGAGCAGAACATATGATCTTGTCCGTTCGTTTCTCAGCGACGCATTGGCAAAATTACATGACGAAAACCTCTGATGCAGTTTGATGAAGGTGAAAAAGACCCAGAGGTGAACACGGAAATCTATATAACTGGATAGAAGGTCCCGATTGCTTTTGCGTGGCATGAAACATGTCACGAACTTGTGGATTCCCGTCCAGTTAGCCACATTGGCTGCCTAGAAGAGTCGATTGCATGGTAGATGTGGTAATTTTGGTTGTCGTGGAGGTGGTAGTGGTAGCAGTGTAGGTGATTGTGGAGGTGGTGAGTGGGTCTTCACAGCTAGGAAGTTGTGATAATAATTTGGTCAAATTATGGTGATAATTTTTAAGTTGCTGCTTTTTGATTACATCAAATTAAAAAATGATTGACATTTCATCACAAGGCGCTATTGGACAAAGTGTGTAATTTTTATCTTTGTTAACTCATAACTGCCGAGGAAAAAATTACCGGTAGAACAATTGGAAAATTAATCAGCCAATCAGGTTTAACCATCGAAAACCTTTTCTTCAAAGCCAAATATATACCGTAATTCTTGACTTCCTGAACATTTAACCTAAAATCTTTTATGTATTTCCGCATGTTAACTCTTTCACTATCGTTTTTTTTTAACATAATGTTGAACCCAATATTATCCATTTAGTCCGAGCTAATCTTCTCATAACCTGTAGGTGACTATCAGGCAAAGATGTCTGAGATTTTGGTTGTTTCTGGGTTTTGGTGATCGGGGCTAAAATTCGATGGGATTTTGATGTCGAGTTTGAAATTTATCTGGGAACCAATGGGTTGAAAATCATTTAACGATATTCTTTTCACCTGACCGTGACAATGAATGCAGTTATCGATATTTAGGGATGCTCGGACTGTCAAAATTCACAACGCGGTCTTTCCCAACAAGACGACAAAAATTAACTAATATGCTCCTGGGTTCATATAATTTACAGTCGACCTGGAAATGCTTTAAGAGATTGTCAATCTTAAAGATTGCTTTGAAGATTCATTAAATTGCAGTGTCAATTTTAAGAGCTAGTAAATGCGTTTATAACGTTGTTAATCTCGGTTTCATACTATACTAACGAAATGCCTTCTTGGCCAAAATTTTCGCAGCTTTCGTTAAGTTCACTGATTTGCCGTGTCAAAAGTTCGTTCCGTCCTCCCAATAACATAAACACAACTTTGGCAAGGCATTTGTAACCTCTTGAAAACTATATTTAAAAGAATGTTATTTGAACAAATATTTCTTTCAAAAAACTGCTTCATTTTTTTGCATACACAATGCAGTAAATAGAAGGTTCCCATTGGAACCCTGTAATTGATGTTCTCTAGTCTTTGAGAATCAATTCTCACGGCATTTTGTCCAGCTGGCGTGTTGTTACACTGAGAGGAGAGAATGAGTAAAGTATTGAATAAATAGATTTATTTGTTTAATCACTTCGATAATTGTATAAGCAAAATTGAATCAAGTGTTACTTGTTGTAAATATCGATAAATTATGTAAGATAAAGATAGATTAAATAAAGGAAAATTAAATCGTTAGCAAAATTACTCCAGGATTTTTTCTTCTAATGGGACACCATTTTGCGCGCGATTTAGCACATTGAAGAAAATTGTAAAAACGATTGAAAAATTCTTGCTAAACTTCATGTGACGTATTACGTGCGCGAAAAACCACTTTTCTGACTCAATTTTTGATGCAAATTTCAGAAAACCTAGTCTTGAGCCAAAATTCGAACAGGAAGTTGGTGAAAATGGCAAAGGTTTTCATCGGTTTCTCACGACCTATATTTTAGGGTCGGACCGAAAGGAGTTAACACTTTAACGCTTAATTTTTTCTTTTGTTATTTATTCTTCCTTTGTTTCTGCTTTGTTTTCTCGTTTGCTTTTTGTTCTTGGCGTCCGATACATATGACACTGGGCGTTAAAGGATTAACAATTAGACGATATTACGGAAATTCTTAATTTTAAAGAAAGCGACCACGCACGCGCACTCCACCATTACTACTTCCCGCGCGAACTTCCAGAACAAAAAAAACGGTGATTGGACGAACAGCCGCAACTAACGAATTAACAACCTTACACTTATCTGTTACCCTTACGACCTGTGCATTTCGTTTTCATACATCATTCTTCTTCTCTGTTTTTTTTCTCCGTTTGTATATGGTGAACGTCTTTGTAATGTTAAATACTGATATGGCAAAAATGTATAAATTTACCCTTTGCAAGTAATAAGTGAGAAATTAGTAATACAAAGCATTTTGTGCACGATTCATGTCAGTTAATTTCAAACAGAGGGGTTCCTTTGAAATGAACCTCGCCTTTGCACCAAATCCTGCTAAACTTCTGTGTCACAAATATCGTCTCTCTTGTTCATTAGCATAAATGGATGACAGCCATATTTATGGAGTTCAAAGCATTATATTTCAAATTGGCTTCTATGCTTTCAAATATGCTACGGACTCAAAGAAATGAAAAAAGCTAGAGCTGCATGACTATTTTGCTTGAAATATACCCCAACACTTTTTACTTGATGGAAAGCTTTGACTAACTTAGCATAATTAATGTTGATGCATTAGCGGCTAGATTATTCATGATGTTACAACTTGAAATCAATCGTCTTTCACACTTCAATAAAATCTTAGGTAAAAGGAGGCTAGCCTTACTAATTAACGATTATTACTATGCAAATTGTCGCAGCTTTATAAGTGAAACTTTGAATATTGGCATTACTGAAACGGCATATTTATATTTTGAGAAAAACATTTTTTATTGCCAGATTGCTGAAAATGAACATTCAAATTTTTAAAACTTCATTCAAGAGTAATTCACAGTGCTAGGTTTAATTTCAAAAAATCTGCGTCGTTAGTTCAACAGCTGACAAAAGAAGATAACATGAACAAGTTAGTTGAAAAATGAATGTAAACTAAGACGAGTAGATTTATTTCTTTGGTCGTAAAAGGGAGACTGCCAAGATTTTTTTTAGTACCATTAAGGTGTATTGTAAGTCTTGAAAAGTCCGGATAGAAGATAACCAAACGGAAGGCAAAGATTCCGAGAATTGTTCATGGGCTATTCTGCGTCGTCAGCCTCTTCTTCTTCTTCGTCATATTCTCCAACTTCGTCAACGGTTGCGTCTTGGTATTGTTGATACTCCGACACTAGATCATTCATATTAGATTCCGCCTGAAATATTGAAACATATTTTAATGTAATTCTGTCATGTCGGTATCCTTAAGATGACGCATGCGTCTCAAGAAGTAATGGAGCTTATGTGCGAACACGTCACTTTTGTAATAATCACTAAGCCTTGCTTTGGTTTTACGAAACACAAGTTGAAACTCGCAGGGAATTTTATTCTCCTTTGACCAAATGGAATTAATTTTGCAAGTCACCTCGTATTACTAGCGCATAGATCCACGATGAATGGGGAAGAATGAATCAGAACATATTTCTTCATATAAATGGGACGTGATGAATACAAGCGCAAAACGTTCATCAGGAGATCACGTATAACGTTGATATCATGTAGCAATGGCCTCCTCCCTATACTTCAAGACATATCTGCCACTCACCTCTGTGAATTCCATTTCGTCCATTCCTTCACCAGTATACCAATGTAGAAATGCCTTACGACGGAACATCGCCGTAAACTGCTCGCTCACTCGCTTAAATAGCTCTTGAATCACTGTGTTATTTCCAACAAACGTCGCTGACATCTTGAGGCCACGTGGTGGAATGTCACAAACAGCTGTTTTTATGTTATTTGGAATCCATTCAACAAAATACGAACTGTTCTTGTTCTGAACATTGAGCATCTGTTCGTCGACTTCCTTCATTGACATACGCCCACGGAACATGACCGCTGATGTTAGATAGCGACCGTGGCGAGGATCACAAGCGGCCATCATGTTTTTCGCGTCGAAAACTTGCTGAGTCAGCTCGGGCACAGTTAGGGCGCGATATTGTTGTGAGCCACGGCTGGTCAGCGGTGCAAAGCCAGGCATGAAAAAATGAAGACGTGGAAATGGGACCATGTTGACCGCAAGTTTACGGAGGTCGGAGTTCAGCTGTAAAAAATATCGCATTATTTCTTATCAAATGAAAGTAACGGAACAAATGAACGATCCAGGGACGGACATGACAATTAGAAAACCATTGGTATGGTCCATCAAGACATAGTGTGATTATGGTATATGGTGTTGGTGTATGGTATGCTTTCATGTGATAGGTACAGGGCGCTAAGGTACGATATGATCCATATGATGCCGTAATTTATACAATATGATATATACGCTATTTACTGGCTGGAAGGGTTGTATTGGAAAAATATTTTTTGAAGTTTCAATAACGGTTCGAGGCCGTAGAACGAGAATTGTCATTGAGACCGAGAGGAAATATTTTTCTATACGGATCGACCAAAAACGGTAAATAGCATGGTTATTTTTTTCATTCTGTGTAGTCTTAAAACACTAGCTGCTGGAAGTCGAACGGAAGACTAAGATATTTGTTACTGAAGCAGACCTTTTATTTTCAGGACTATTAGGTAAAAAGATCATTGAAACTTTTTCAGTATTCTTAAAAAAGTAAAAAACTCGAAATTAAAACGCAGGCAAGCAGTCAAATGAGATTTGGTGGGAATTTCGTTTACCGTGCTCAGATATCGCAAACTAAAACTGCCCGCTGCTACAACCAATCAAATTGTAGGAATACCCCAGGATTCCCCAGTATATGTCATAACAACAGCCTGTGTTTATTTGCAGCTTATAAGATGACTTCTCAGCAAAAGTCTTAAGAGTGCCTTTTACAGGCTATGTCCCATACATGTCCATTAGCCACGTGCCTTAAAATGATAATTTGCGAATGATGAACTTAAAGAAAAGATTGATATCCATTGTTGTAGGGCTTCTTCAAAATAGAAGCAATAGATGCTCCAAGCGGAAAACGAATTCGAGTTAAAAATATGATGGCCCAGACAATATATTTAAATAGAGGTTCATTAAATATTTCATAATATATGTCTTTGTTATGCCTCTATTTAAATATATTGTCTGGGCTATCATATTTTTAACTCGAATAGACTGATATGGTCACAAGTAAACAAACATTTACCACAGGGCAAATATTACGCCGGCGAAGGCGGTTTTGGGTTAAGCCAGGACAGACACTCACAGATTTGTGGTTAAAAACGTCGGTCTAAAAACCTATCGGTTCTTTCGTCTTTCCATCTCCATGCTTTGTTCGTTTCAGTCCTGCCGGTAACGTTTTTCATTCCGGAATGAAAGCTCGCACCGCCTTTACATGACTCCAGAATAAAATTTCACTCCGGAATGAGAAACGGTATGAACTAAATCCAGAATGAGCTCCATTTCATTCCGCATTCATGTAAACAGTGAAAGAGATTTTAACAGAACCGGTATGACTTCAATCCGGAATGAAACTCAATCTGGAATCACGTAAATACCCCTAAGTCACCCTCTGCATCTCAGTTTATTCGGAAATTCAAATTTCCTAAGGGTGTGGTAAAGGAACATTTAATGGGAAAGATCGCACAAAAGAGTCCGCTAGATGCCGTTGAAACTTATTGTTCCTGTCATCACGTGACTACGGGCATCCAGTAAGGATTGAGCGAGTATGGAATTTTGTTTTATAGGACTGGGTTGACTGGGATCAGACGTCCGTGTGTTCGGAGTTGCGGCAGGAAGAATTTCAGGACGGTCTAAAATATTAGGTTGGCCTTAAAAGAAATTGTATAAAAAATTGTTTAGCCATTACGTAAGAAAAATTGCTGGCCATGTTGGGCGTTTGAAGTTTCGTTTGAAGTTTTCGCTGTACTCCCATCCAATGGCTGAGATTCTTTTGTGTAACCATACCCTTCTATAAATGAAAAAACATGAACGTCGCCAGAAATTTTGTGGTATTTACCATCAGATAGAAAAGCCGAAAGAATTTTTCTTTGACTCACCTTTTTCCCAGGATTTGGTTTATGTTCTAGCTAATGGTTATGTTTACGCCTACGTCCATTCTGATCTCAGATCATAGTTCGACTCTGCTTCGAACCCAATTTTTGGTTCAGTCTTTATTATGGCTGTCTGGTTATGTTTATGTTTAAGTGAAACCAGGGCGTATGCACTTAATCAATAGACCTCTTTAGCTTCAATGTTTATTTCCCCCGTTCAGATCATGTTATTTTATTGAGGAACACTGCTACTTTGAAATTTAAAGTGTTTATGAAACGAGCTTTTTTTGAAATATTTTCCTGATTAATATCCGTTAAAAATTTATTCCCAAAGGTATATAAAGATTTTTTACTGTTTTAGCTTTTTAGTTAAGTAAGAATTAATCAATAGTCTCCAGTGTGATAAAGAATTTAAAATTGCAAGTGAAGTTAACGACCACGAGGAGCCTACGGCTCCGAGTGGACATTCAAGCTTCCCAAGCGATGTTAAATTCTTTATCACACGAGTGAACATTGATTAACCATCTTATCTCATCACTCACCCACAATTACATGGACTTTTTGTTTCTTTACCATGAAGAAACGTTGGTTGTTAGAAATGACATAAGTTCATTAGCATGCGATGAGTGGTTATCACAGTGTTTTCAAAAGAAGGCAGTACGATAGCTAATTATCACACTCCTGAATACTGATGACTTGAATTATGCAAAAATCAATTCCCATTTATCTCAACTTAACAACATACCTGAAAACTGTACCTTTAAATAGTTCAGGGTGAAAATCCTTTAATATGCAAACTCACTAATTTTGTTCACCAGATAGCTTTCTGTTTCTTGCTTTTGCTGCACAGATAAAGTTGTTTAAATGCTATTTTCCACTTCAACCGTACCGCAACGAAACGTAGCGTATTCATTTGTCTTAAAATCATTAGTTTTCCCCGAGAGCTCAGTAGACAAAGGCAACCTTCACCGGAACAGGTACACTCACTGATAGTGAATGGAATTCAGGTAACCAAACAAAGGATCTTTTCTACTGGGATTACATCCTCACCTCAATAATTCAGATGAGAAGGGGGAAAATACACAGTTTTAAACGCTTTGTCTGCGATAAAATTTACCCAGAAACATTCAACTGTCGTGTGGTAAATACTGCTCCAACATAAGGGACAATGAACTTCGTATCTATCCGAATACTGTTGAATAGTACAAATTTGAAACAGAGCAATCATTAGTAAGGACGCTGAATGGCTATTTGAACGAAAGATTAACTGTTAATACAAACGGCGAATCTTGCATCAAAGATGTGGATTTCATAGTACAAGAATCAAATCAATTCAGGATGGCAAAATGATGGCACTCAGTCTCCAGGTAGAATAGGAATGCAGCAACGTTTTTCTGTAATTCTGTCACAGTATAAACATGGTTCTTGTACTGAGGATTTTCTACGTAATTTGTCGTTTGGTTTAATTTGACTACCAAAGCGAAGAACAGCTTCGTAACGAATGAACCATAAAATTGTCGTTTTTTTGGCTTGTCTTGTTTATAGATGTTTTAATTATCGAATCTTTTTAATTGTGTAACCTTGGTAATGGAGTACAGTGAACACTATGGTAAGCATATGGGTTATTACGGCGTTATATTATACGATATAGGGTCTTGCTATGAGTCTAAGCGAATGCATTTACTTTTAGGTGAATGAAAATCCCATTCTGTTGTATAACACAAGGAAAACTGTGTCGGTTGAATTGCCGAGTAAGGTAAGATAATTGGAGCAGTAGACACACGATGTAACGTTAACCTTATCTACTACGTCGTGCGAAATATTGACGGATGCGCTACAAAGCAAGAGTTTTTACTTCCAGATTAAACAAAAATGGCTACAATGGCCAGAAAAAACACCAAAAAAACAAAACACTATAGCTGTTGATGTTCTCTTATTTATGGACGAAGAGAAAAGTCGTTGGAAAAAAAACTGTTGAAGTTGGGTGAGAAATTCGTATGACAGAAGGAAAGAAGGCATGAGGTTATTGAGATACTGATTCATAGAATTGAGGATGGATGTTTCATTTTAATCACCTCGTAACACTAGTCCTCTCATTGATAATGATACAGAATATGGCATGAGAGAAGCAATTTCCTTGGCAGGAACGGCCACCCAGCGACTAGTTAACTGTCGCTTTGTTTGTTGCCGCTTCTAGCAAGCGATTAACAAACTATATGCAAAAAAACTTGATTCCTCAAGGTTGATTGCTACGACAACATTGGGTGCAATGTTGCAGTGCTGGTGGAGACACGATGAAAAGTGCAAGAAATTGTTGCATGCAATGTTGTAGAAGTAGAACTTCATTCTACTTTTACAATATTGCACGAAAGGTTGCACGCAATAATTTCAGATCCGAACGCAAGTGCAATGGTACATCGTGTGGCTGTAGTTTTAGGAAATTGCTAATTTGTTTGCGGGTTGACAGCTTCATTTCCGCTAACTGTCATGTATTTCAACTTTTGGGTGCCCTAAGTCTGCGTGAGCGTCCACGCTGTTTCAGCTACTCCTTCCCTCTTCTACCTCATTAACACGCATGAGGTAGAATCACAACGGTCTCCATGCTTAGGAGGAATATTAGAGATTAAATGTTCCCGTGAGAACAAAGAAGATTCAGATAATCTTGGAATTATATAAAACATGCGAGTGTAGTCAGTTAACTCTTTGATACATGCTGGATTTCCCTCTGCTAGTGTCGTCTGGCATTAGCCAGAACAAAATCTTTAAAGTTAACATATCATTCTCAAGTGTCAAAAGGCAAATGTACAAATCATACCTGACCGGGAAATCGTAAACATGTCGTCACTCCACTCATTGTCGCTGACACAAGATGATTCAAATCTCCGTAAGTGGGTGTGGTCAACTTGAGGGTACGAAAGCAGATATCATAGAGAGCCTCGTTGTCAAAGCAGAATGTTTCGTCCGTGTTCTCCACCAGTTGATGCACAGATAACGTGGCGTTGTACGGCTCCACGACAGTGTCTGACACCTTCGGCGACGGTACGACGCTGAAAGTGCTCATTATCCGATCGGGGTATTCTTCTCGGATTTTTGTTATGATCAAAGTTCCTAGACCAGATCCCGTCCCGCCACCAAGAGAATGTAGCAACTGAAAACCTTGTACGCAATCACAGCCTTCGGCTTCCTTGCGCAAGACATCCAACACGGAGTCCACAATTTCAGCGCCTTCGGTGTAATGGCCCTTTGCCCAGTTGTTGCCAGCTCCACTTTGACCTAAAACGAAACATCAGAGGTAAAATCATTTAAAAGCCAAGTTACATCAACGTAAGTACTGTTCTGTCTAGATTCTCCAACATTCAAATAAAGTTTTTTTCCGATTTAAAATAACTTCAAAGTCCTCGTTTCACAAGTACTTCACAACATTCGCGTCGGTGTTCTATCGGATTTACAATCACTCCCCTTCGGCTCGTGGTTGTAAATCCACTAGTAAAATACTGTAATTGGGAAGAGAGCGTGTAAGCGATGTCACAAAAGATGACGAGATCTTTCGAGGTGTACTGACTAACTCCGGTGACATTTAACCAACATGACAATTTCGTTTGTCTCCCTTACCCGAGTGTACAATGTGCTAATTACACACAACACATACATCGACACGCAAAGATGTATTAAAGTGACAGTTACTCTGATAATTCTTGTGTTAACTACGTTATGACAGATCATGTATTGATTTTTGATCCATCAAGTGATTTAATTATATTCGTGTCATTGACTTACCGAAAACAAAGTTGTCAGGACGAAACAGCTGTCCGAAAGGCCCTGATCGTACCGAATCCATCGTCCCCGGCTCCAGGTCAATTAGAACAGCTCGTGGAACGTAGCGACCACCTGGCAAAATAATCTTGAGCATATTAGATTCCATGCTTTGTTTCCAGTAAGCTGGGGACTGAAAATCATGTTACCATCACAAGTCACAGGGTCAAAATAAAGTTGTCCAGTAATTAAAACTGACGTACACAGGAAATTACAAAAAACCGAAAGAGCCAAGCAATCGATTCATTAATGCTTGTTTGACAAGTTGTTTGCTAACACACTTGTCGATTCTCACATTCGTTTATTCATTTAGACGTAACTAGCGGTATGATAAGGATGTACCCTTCATCTTGGGATAAAGGATTGATTCCGCATGGTATCGTTCAAATCACCCTCCCACACAAAAAATGAAGGCGACAATCTGAACAACTCCAGTCATATGCATTTTATATTCTAACTGCCTATCCCAAAACAAGTTATTTCAACACGTTGGTCTCAATGTACACGTTAATCTGTTTCTTGCCTGTAACTTCGTTGTAGTACACATTGATTCGTTCTAACTGTAAATCAGAGTCACCATGGTAGGTTCCAGTTGGATCAATGCCATGTTCATCAGAAATCACCTCCCAAAACTAGTATGAGAAGAACACTCTTTTAAAATAATTCGTCTTTTTTAATAAACTGACATGAGCATTTTATGGTAGATAACACAGACACTATTGTTTCACGAATAAAGTGACAATATCGGACAAATGACCGAGCTTAAACGAACGAAATCTATAACATTTTTATACCTTTGCTCCCATCTGATTTCCGCATTGTCCAGTCTGAATGTGAACGATTTCTCTCATTCTAAAGTCAAAGAAGAAGTCCTCTAGCCTTACACCTAAAAAAACTAATCAGTGGAGTCGACGTTTGGACGAGTATTGAGACCAAAACGGAGATACCGTTGCTATGAAAACAAATTTAAAAAAAGACTGACATAGTTCATTCTTATCCTGTTTTATCCGCTGTTAATCTCTTCACCAACACTAACAAGGGGTCGTTTCAGTGACCAAACAGTAAATTCTACGTCTGAATGGACAAATACCAACGTTTTTAAACAAGCTTGTTTAACTTGAACTTAACGCCATGGGTAGTTAAACAGAATATTAACAAAAAAAACAAGCAATCAACTTACTCGGTAGAAATATGCCCAACAACTCGTTATCGGAGGTAAAACGTTTGAACAAGTTATGCACAATCTCTCCATAGAAGCAAGCAGTCAACTTACTTTACAGGACAAGAAATATGTCAAAGGACAAGAAATACAGTAATTAAGACGTCAGCAAAGATTTGTAGGCGATAAAACTAACTTAGTATAGTAGCCATGCTATTTGGAGAGCTCGAGATAAGCTCTATACTCCAGTTTGCGGGACAAGAGATGAGACTCATTTGCCAAAATTTTAGAAAATTTCTATCTGTCAAACACACCAAGCAGAACCGATTGTAAATGACGTTAGATCCAATTCACATTCAGGAACTTAACCTTTTTTAATTAACTGTATGTGCCTTTTTACCAAGCCAGCATTTCAGCCACTACTTAGCGTTTACATTTAATGTTTAAAGGTTTACACAAGGATAAAACTGTCTTTCACTGGTCGTTTAGTAATGTAAAAGTTTAAACTGGGTAAGTACCAAAATGGGAATGGTACGAATCAAGTGACGTTCAAGATGGTTTAATGAAACCAGCTTTAAACATATTTAAGATTTGACTTTTGAAACAGCTGTTAGAAAGGTTTCAGTCTACTTACGTTGAATTGCAGGCGCATGACAAGAACTGACGTCAGAGCGAAGTCTTGAATTCTCATAAATGCTCCGTTAAGAAAAAACTACATTTGGTTAAGAAATGTAGAAGTTTTTCGAGGTGATAATATAATAAACTGTGTTACGTTTGTGGAACACCGCGTTTTATTTTATCGCTAAATTAAATGCCGCAATATTTTAGCTATAAAATAAAGCGTGGTGTTTCACAAACTTAACAAAATTTATTATAAATGTAGAAGTATATAAACACGTTAACAAATGCAAGTGACTGAAAGAGTAATTTATCCCAAGGATAAATTAAATTCTTCTTCGTCAGGGGCCCATCCGAAGAAGGAAACAATATGTCCGACATCAACAACGACAATAAAGGTTAATCCGAAGTATCGACCATAATGGCAGTAATCAGTGGCATATTTGGTAATAGCTTTATTGGTTAAAAAGCTATGTTTGCGCTATCTTTTCTTCATAGCATAGAAACTACTTTGTTGGCATAAAGATTTAAACTAAAGATGTTTTGTGAACAGAGGTTTACAAATTATCAAAACGAGAGACAATTCGGCTCTGGTTCATGTTTCCGAGCGCAGCTGTCGTTATTTAACAGATTGGGGAGATTCTGTTTTTGAAGACTCATTAGTGCGTTGTATAGTTGGCGTGAGTGGGAAGACTAAAGCGAACTTCAGCTCAATCCTGCCAGGTGCGCCCGCAAGCATGTTAACCCGCACCTCACTTTTATCAGATTTAATTTTACCGTGAACAGGTGAATGAGCGTGTTTACAAGCTAAACTCAACACTCGGCTACAAAAATAGTAGCTTTCCCTTACCATTAAGCTTCGAGGAACTAAGATATAACCCTTTCACTCGCTATTCTCCCTTTGGTGAGTAAAATCGTCGGTCGTTAGCCAAAGTAAAATCATAAAAAGTCGGCCATGGTTGACTCTGATACTTATTGGTAAGATTAATATCGTACGTCGAGAAAGTTCATGAGTAACCTGATTTGTGAAAGTCAATTAAAGTTAACTTGAAGAACATTTCGTATCTCAGTTCTATCAGTTGACTTATCGAGTAAACTGAGAACAGTATGCTCATTGAATCGAATTAAAGTGCACAATTTAAAGCTTATCCATTCTGAGATAGAATCTAAACAATGCACATTCTCATCAGGGCAATACGAAGATGTTTCAGAACATTGGGGCTGACAAGGCAACCCTAGTCAACAGACTATTTTAAGTTTTTTATTTTTAAGTTGAAATTTTCGGATCCTCTTTGATTAATTATCTTCAACTCCATGCCTATTTTCAATGCATGCAAAACCATAACACTCACTGCCATAAATACCCCAATATTTCAATCCCGTATTCACTTTCTTCAGCACTTAGAATATGAATGAAATTCGGACTATGACCTCCTGCCCTTTTTCAAGAAAAATGTTGTCTATAGAATCTTCGTTTAGTTGACGTCTTCAAACTGCTTTGGTTACAATCGTGTTTGTTCAGTGAGAATTTTACAACGCATTTGAGGTTAAAATTCCCGTACTTCTATTTCGTTTGTTTTTAACTCTTCACCTTTGGTCCAACCTGATTACCGCACTGTCCGACTTGAATATGCACAATTTCTCTCATTTTGTCCTTCTCTCCACTTTTCTCGGGCAATGCAGCGTAATTTCAGCTAACATGCTGTGTATATTGCCACGGAAACATATACCACGGCAAGATCTTAATTCCTACATAATCCAAAGAATAATTCCTGATACAAGAAAACATATCCCCAAAATCTCGTAAATCCTATTCCGATTGAAGAAAAAATTCACTATCAAGCCTCATATCTTTGCTGGTATTCATCCATCTACTTGTCAAACATCGCTGTTTGTCCCCCAAAATGTACATATTGACATATCGAAAGTGGCGGTCATTTGACGGCTTACTAACATTCATTCACCCGCTGCGAATGAAAAAACATTCCAGTGAAAATATATTCAAATATCTTAATAGGAAACATATTAAATATATCAGTGAAAAAAATAGATCAGTAGAAAACTATTCACATATCTTATTCGCACAGAATAAAACATAATTTACTCATAAACGTGTGTAATTTATTTCTAAAATTATTCGTTTTCTTTATATCTTTTTAGTATTATCAGTTTCTGCCCAATATGAAATCCGGCAATAAGTAGCAGATCTGGCTCAAGTGACATTCAAAACTACAGCACCATAATAATGGTGTAAATGATAAATATGTGATCTGATGACGCTGATGTGACATCAACTATTTCGTTACCAAACAAAATAACTTTGTACATATTCTACACTCACAATATTTTGGTTATTTCTTAAGTCTGTAATCACTACCAGCATTAAGTTAGCTGCTATAATGGAATGTTCTGAGCAACCGAAACATAGCAATTGAATACGCCCAAATACCATCAAGGTAGCTTTCTGTAGCGAAGCTGGACTATTTTTTTACTTAAAAGTTTATTACATGGTTTTAGCACTGGATTTGATGCTCGAGAAGTTTATGCAGAGGGCATTTATATTAGAAGAGAAATGTTTGTTTCAACCGTTATATTGTCATACGAAACCTCATTAGTAATTTACCTTTTTTGTCGCCAATCCAAATAAGGTAATGAATATTAACAATCGGCTATTTTCTATTTTGATACCTACGAGTGGCTGCCACTAGTCACCAACAAATAATGGTTTGATCAAATAATGGTTCGATTATAAGCGTTACTGAGTGACTTTACTAAATTGCAAGTAATCCAGCTGAAGATCAGACGGTAAGTCTCTCCGTTTGCCGGGCTTCAACATATCTGTTTTGAGAATTTTTAAGCCACAAACGTCTGATCATTACAATTATATGGGTACCCGATTTTAATAACACTAAAGCCTTCCAAACGGCGCATAAAAGTCGATGATAGTTTTCCCGTTTGATGGTTCTTCAACTATCATCGACTATCATGCGCCGTTTGACCAAGGCTTAGCCCTACACAGTTCCCACTTTTTTTTTTCCCTTTGATTATCTACCCTGAATAAATGCATTGGTACAGAATAAAAATCGTAAAACCAATTTCTACGCCATTGCACACAACCTTCTGATGACCGGCGAGACGCTCTAACCATTGAGCTACCAAGACTCAGATGCGGGTTTGATTGCCGTCTGGGGCTCAGAAAGCGCTTTTCTGAGGAAACGAGGTTGACGAACGTTGGTTGATCGTCTGATATATACTAAGCTTCCACACGAACCAGATTAGTGTCTAGCATATTTAGTATGAATCGTATTATGTCTTTGCATGTAGGGAAGAAATGAGAATTGTCGAATCAGTGCGTGCGTGAGACACGTTTTCTTTTATAAATGTGACAGACAACTTTAGTCCAATAGCTAATAGCTTCATCACAGCCTAGAAGCCCATGAGCCCCTTCAGGTTCCATATATTTAACGACCTGAAGGTACAATAATTTCAGGTTGCTCAAGTCAATGCAGTAGCAACAACAATTTCTCCTTAATTACTTTTGAGTTCTGAATGCTGGTCCCAATTTGATTAAAATGCCAGTGCGACGTACAGCACCGCACCGGCAGAAATCTTATGCATCAATTATTAAGTAAAAATGTTTTCAAACGACAAAATCTAGATCATTCTTGAACTCTGATACAGTCACTACGTTAGACTGCTAAAGAGTAGGTCACGATGGTGACGAAAATTCGGAGACAAAAAGTCCTGATTTTCCACCGTCTTTTTCCTTCAGGCGAATATCGCTAATGATGATGTCCTTCGAGACGCTTTTACACATGTCATAAACCGTCAACGCAGCGACACTGACGGCAGTCAGAGCTTCCATTTCGACTCCAGTTCTGCCAGTGCAATCCACCCTTGCTACAATGCGCACGCTAGATGTCTCCTCTTCCAAAATTAATTCAACTTTAATGTTCGTGAGTGAAATGCTGTGACAAAGAGGGATCAAGTTTGGTGTTTGCTTTGCCGCCATGATTCCTGATAGTTTGGCAATACTTAATACATCTCCCTTCTTTAGCTTGCTCTCTTTGACCAAGCCGAAAGCTTTTTTACCAAGATAGACCGCTCCTGACGCAACACTATAACGACGTGTCTCCGCTTTGTTTCCAACATCAACCATGCATAGTTCACCGCCCCTGTCGACGTGTGTTAGGACTGGATCGAAGTCCTCAGATTTTTTATTGCGTTTCTCAAAATCTGGAGGGCTTTCACCTCTTTTACATTTTGTTTCAGGCGAATCTTCCTTCAAATGGGCACTGCTAGTTGTTTTGAAATGGCGATAGTACACGGAAGTAGAAGAATTACTCGAAATAAAAGGTTGGTATTTTACAAAGTTTATCGTAGATTTTCCAGAGTTTCCTAGTTTATTGGCCAACGAAGACGTCCACGTCATCCTTCCCGGTGATGTCTTTTTCCAAATGAGGAAAATATGAAAATAAAAGCTATTTACGTCGGAGAAGTATTTCCTTCCTTCTTCTGTCTTTACTCTTTTAGAGCAGCAACGATACAACAGGTTTTTTAAATCAGTTGTGAAGGGTAAATCTGGCAAGAAAAAAAATGAAAATACGATTCAATAAAGTACACTGTACTTTTATTTACGCTGGACAACCGTATGATTATCTTTACTTATCGGACAATTTCGCGAGGAATCGAATCCTCGTCTCACAGACGAGTGACACGTACGCTTCCGCTTTCCCACCAACACCACTTTAAAGAAACTTACGCTCAAAAAATACCATTTTAAATCGGCCGTGGGGTCATGAGACATTTGGGAAGTTGGCAAACTTAACCAGAGGAAGCCCACTATTACTCATACCTTATCTTCTAGCAGGTCATAAAATAGTTATTTGTTATAAACGATGAATAGGATACCAAACGACTAGAGGACGACGTTCGTCAAGCTCGTTCACTCAGAAAAACGATTTCTGAGCCGTAGACGGGAATCGAACCGGCAACCTTCTGATGACCGGTGAGACGCTCTAACCATTGAGCCACTACGACTCGTGGCGAGCTAGGCTGCAGGTTCGTCATATGTACTGCCTAAGCGGAAGTCACGATATGATAATGATGGAATACTCAAACACTGAAAAATCGTGACTTATGTTCTACCCACATAATTGTGCCAACGGATTTCGTGAATAATTTTTTACTGGAGATAGCAACTTAATGGCCAAACTTCGTTTGAGTCGCTAGTGAAAGAGCAACCTCCTTTCAAGCCTTTTTTGTCCTCGTCCTCTCTGCCTGAGACTGGTCAAGTGCCTTGACAGATTGTATTAGTTTATAGTAGGGGTTCCCTGCGTGAATATTGATGTATTTTGTTATTGACACTTCGCCGCCCTCTGCAAATTTGCCTTTTAGCCAGCCGGGGTTTTCTCTCCTGCCGAGAGGACGGGGGAGTAAAAAGGCTAGGAATTACGTTGATGAATGTGAATATGTAATTAAAATTGAAACAGAAAACTGGTTCTATACCTACTGTATTTGTTTACCCACCAATAAGAATCATGGGTCTGTTCGTTTGCTTCACGATATTAAACATCCCTTAAAAAGCAGAAAAACAGATGACATCACGATATGAAATTATCCACGATTAGTTCCAGTCACTGGGGACGTCAACAGAAAAATTTAGTTTAACGGATTTGAACATTCATCATCAGGTGCTCTGCCAATTGAACTTACCAACCTACTTGGAACTAGCGTTCAGTGCTCTAGAGATATATTCGGAACAAAAAGAACAGAAACACTTGAAATCTTCTTGGATTAGCGTTGACTAGTCCGGAGCAGAGCCTGTTCTTGCCATTTAATTTAACTCGGTCCAGAATTTCGAAGGAGGACTTTCAGGTCCAAGCACGTAAACAGCCGACATGGGAGCATTTGGATGTCAGTTAGCTTGTTGATCATTGTCAAACTGACGGTTAAACAACTTCACACGAAACTGACGACTAATAAGTCACAATCTTTGCCGTTTTTCGGCTTCACTCTGGACTAGCAGTTAACCTTGCCCTTATACTAGAAATCAGGGGCTCTTGCCTTCTGTGGGTTCAACGCAAAATTCCGCAGATCCCTTGTTTTTTGTAACGAAGCGTTCCCTCGAGTCCCACCATGCCGGCCTTGGGCTTCACACACAAGACACTATAATCCTAAAGTTTCAAATAATGGCCTTTCTACAGAGAGTGAAACATATTCGAAATCAGAAAACAAAAAGCAGCTGTTATAACATTAATCAATAAAACCCGACCAACAATAACAAAGTAATGAATAACGATGGAAACTCGTTTGCTACATATTTCTTAAAAAAAATTTAGGCGACTTCTCAGTGTAGCAAAAATCATAATTTTTCCTCTTTATTTCCGTGAGGATAATTCTAATTTGAAATACAATCAGTGCGAAATACACTGGACATAGCAAAGCTGATGGACAATTGTTCTTAACGCACCAGCATGCTTTTTCTTCTTTCGTTGAACAGCCGCTGAAATAACTTCTATGAGATCTTCCTCATTGGCTCCTGACCTCAGGCTGTCACGCAAGCTAACTTCAGCACTTCCAAACAAGCAAACCTAAACAACACAATTTCGTCATCCATGTTATTCCACTCATTACCAAGTTCAACTATAGATTTGGTAGTATTTCAACGAAGTTTAGAGAATCCTTCAAAAACTGAAATAACGAAGATAGTTTACCTTTAAATTTCCATCCGCTGTGATTCTTAATCTGTTACAGCTACCACAGAAATGCTCACTCATTGAAGTCACAAATCCAAGTTGACCAAGATAGCCCGGGATCTTGTAAGCCTTAAAAAGACGGTCAATACATTTTAGTTCAAAGAACAATTAATTCAATACCTTTAAAAAAAGAAAGCTTCAACAGCCTACCGACTTGACGAGTGTCTTGTAGCGACGAATTGTTGGCTACCAAGCTTTCACCTTTTTATTTAGGTGTGAAGCATTCTGAACCTTATCTTTGCATGCATATATTGGCCACTTTCACACCTCCCATAATACAGTTCGTTTGGGGGAATCTTTGCATAAAAACAAAGGATTTCCAGTTCATCGGAGCTTAGCAAATGGTCAGAGAAATGGAAATGCTTTGTTTTTCACGCAAGGAGCCCCCCAAAACCAAATGCAGTATGGGAGATGTGAAAGTGGTCAATTATTACTGGTAAAACATCACCGTTATCATGCCGTGGAGCAAAGGTTATATCGTTTTTGAAATGTTAAGACTTTTTGATATGTAAATAACATCCTATATTACTGGGTTTCATGTGACGTCCTGGTGGCCATGTTGGTTGGGTACAAAACAATTTTAAATTAGATGATATTGTGACTGCCGTGCCTTTTTTCCTCTGCGTCTCAGAAGGTTGACTGCAACCCAACAATATGTCACACTGCATGCTGGCTTGTTGCACAATAGCCGGTTCCCCTAATTACGTCAGCTGAATACAACTACCAGAATTGTTTGCGGCAATTTCTCTCTCAAAAAGATTTTTAATTCCCAATGAGAACGGATATTCAATTAAACAGATTAACATCACAAACAAGATTTCGAACAGCATTCTGGTAGTTGTATTCAACAAATGAATATGGGGAACTGGCCATTAGGGGTATCGCTGAGGTCATTAAAGCATTACAGGGTTAAGAATGTTCGAAGTTAAGATTGCTTCTCAAGCTTATAAGCTCAGAAGATTCAATAAACTTGAGGAGCATGCCAAATTTCAATTTACATACACCAAGCTACCACACACCGCACAACATCTACCAGTATTGTTAAGAATGAGTCGGTCTATGTACTAAACAGTCCAAGTAAGCAAAAGAAATCCGTCATGTTAGTACAAGTTCATTTGTAACCTGTTTAATCTAGGTGCATTCCCAAATAAATATTTACCGCTATTTTGTCAACAGAAATTAAAATAAAGCAAGGTAATTAAAGCAAGCAGAGCAAGCTCAACAACATATCTAATTTTCAAAATTTTTCATAAGACAGAATTTTTAAAAACCACTATGTCTATTGCAAAAAATATACCTCGACAAGCTACACTGATATTTTGATATTGTATTCTTTACTGGAATATTCAACCTCACACCAACTTTCAGAAAAATTCACCGAAGAAATCCGAAGGCAATGTGTCTTAAATGTAATAATCATGAAAATATGCCATGTTCCGTACTTACAACTATTTTAAATATAGAAATGCCCCAAAATGGAGATCGTACTAATTGTATCCTGTAAATATATTAACTCTAGGGAGCCACTTAATTGAATTAGCCGTATCTTGCTATTCAAACCGTGGAATGTCAAGGCCTCAGAAAAACTCTGAGCTCCACTCGAACCTGCAACCTTCTGAATGCTAGCCAGACGCTCTAACCATTGAGCCACAGTAACTCAGTTGGTAGGCCAAGGTTACTTTTGGTATTCAAACCAGGCACGAGTTCGTCGTCAATAGCTTGCTGGACTTCAGTCCGTTAGATGTCGGTAAATCTCGGTAAATTTTCGGTTAGATGTTATACAGGAAACTTGTTTATTTGATTCCGGAAATTGCAGTTTGACACTGTCGCAACAAACCTTCGAGGTGTCATTAGCGTGGTCGTTGAGCCTTTGAATGTCTGGCCATTTTGTTTTGATCATATTTAACATTTCCTGGTAAGAAACAAATTTTTGGAAATTCCATTTGTTTCCTAAGACAGAAGAGGATGACACAGTTGTTGAAAAACCGTACAGATAAAATCAGGAAATCTTAAGTTGAAATCATCATCGAACATGAGATATTATTTTCATATAAAGGCACTAAACAGGTACATTCAAGGAAAATCTTACCATCAAATGGCATGTATTCTATGAATCGTACATCAACGGGCTGCAGTAAATGGAACAAAATCGGCATGTAAAGTTAAAACGATAGTGAAAAGCAACATATAGATCGTTGGAGTTTTATTTCAAAAGTTCAAAAAATTTGAAAATACCTTTTCCTTAGTGAATTCCACAAAATCACAGATCTCGTCATCGTTTAGTCCTTTCATTACCACGCAATTAACCTAAAAGTTAACAATCAAAAATTCGCATGTACTTTTCACTGAAATGCAGCAGAGCTAAAATAGGCCACTTACTCTAAGACATCACAAGGCCTTAATCTTCTAAAATTAAAACCTCACCAAACGCCTACAGGGTAACTTTTTGAATTATATTCTGGGTTTGGGTCTTTAAAGCTTGCATTTGTTTGGAGAAATGGGCAGTACTTTTGTTTTTCGCGTGACCAGAAAGTTGTATTTTTTTCTATCCATGTAAAAAATCTCTTTCAAAATTGACTTCTATGTATGAAAGTGCAGAAGTGAGGATTTA
Organism: Nanipora kamurai; assembly: GCA_036872915.1. NCBI lineage: Eukaryota > Metazoa > Cnidaria > Anthozoa > Scleralcyonacea > Helioporidae > Nanipora > Nanipora kamurai. Next base: position 153,202 of record JBAHVQ010000416.1, on the reverse strand, counting down.
TGTTTTTCATGCCCGACAAAGGTATTTTTACCTTGCAAAGCATTCATCATTCCAGTCAAAATGCGGCAAAACCAACATGAAAACGACTCTTTCTTCCTGTTTCTTACGGTGTAAGTTTCAAGTCTGCTTATAATGGATAAGAAATTCACTGTGGTCAAGTGGCCGCCAACACATTTGACCCATAACCCAAACCAATGCAAGTGTTGAAAAACGGAACTCTAGCACTTAATTTAAATCACTATCCTGTATTGCAATTTGCTGGGTTCATAACCCCACATTTAATACTTTAGAAGGGCGGAGATCACGTGACATGTCATCGCAAGTGACCGACATGCCATTCCAAGTGGTAAGCGGCCTGGGTTCATTACCCCACGTTTAGTACTTTAAAAGGGTGGAAATCACGTGACATGTCACTTCAAGTGGCCCATTGAGAGAGAAGAAAACATTAGGAAACCCAAAGCCTTGTACCTTAACTGGATTGTAGCCGAGCTTTATTGCCAGCTCTATGGATTTCATCACATTGTGCCAACCTGGAGAAATGCAAACGTTCTTTTATTCATAAGCATTCACTTAAAAACACATTTTGCGGTGACTCTTCTTTTTCAAAATTAATGCTTTATGGATCAGATACATGTAGCTTATAAGGGTCGGTCACAGCAAACTATAATCATACGATAACGAGAGAAAATAAACCGTTCATCAATGAAACGGGTGCCGTTCGTAACAATGACACGATGTTGCCAGCGACATCCTTGAACGGTAACAACTGCGGCTAGAAAATCGCTCTGGCAAGCGGTTTTCTTCAGGCAGCACGATAACGACAACTGTTAATTATTTTGTATCGTATCATTAGTTATCGTTATCGTATCATTATAGATTTTATCATTCCAGTTCTCTATGCTTATCTTCTTTATCATATTCACACTGGCTGACGTCCAATGTCAATGTCTTTTCCTTGGATAGATGCATCAAAGATCATAGGGCTTTCCCCTCCCCAGAGACTTCTGTTTTGAATGGGTTTTTAATTGAAAAGCCGGGAGCAGGAGAAGAATTACCTAATACCTTCTTCCTGTAATCCACCGCACGCCTTTTATTTCTCTCGCCAACTCATATAAACACACCTCTGAAATTGCCTCTGCGGAAGAGAGAGGTCACAGGGGCTTGATACTTAAAATGCTTAAAAGAAGGAGGGTTAAATCGTACATACGGGAGATTTGAGAGCTGTTGATTCCTTTTTGCTCGCTTCAAACTCCTAGTCCGGATCCATTACTGCTTTTAGATCTGCGGATAACAGATCTAAGTCGCTGATGTGCAGCTTGAAATAGGAGTTTTTAGTAATAGATAACTTCTAAAGCATTTGTAGCTTCAACTATTTTACCTTTTCTTCGAGTAATGAACTCAAATTTTGATGGCACCAGTGTGTCCAGGCTAATGTTCAGTAAATTCAGTCCAGCCTTTTGTAAATCTGGTAACACCCTGGCTAACGTTACACCATTTGTCGTCAAAGCAAGCTCCTCTAACCCGGGTAGATGTTTAAGTCTCTCTATAAAAATTTACACAAGGAGATTGTGACAAATTTTATTCCTCTACTTGGGCATTGCTTGATCTCTCTATATTTGATTCTTATAAGATAGCTAAGATTTCGTTTCATAAAAGAAACTGTCTCAAGCTAATTATTGTGGTGTAACCTTGTTTTAATTTTCGGTACAAGTCTTCCAAGTACGTCTTTAGATAATGGTGAGGAGTGAAGTTTTATGAACAGACTGGCTATCAGAGTTCCTCGTATTTCAACCATTCGACACCACGCGACGATTTCACGTTGTAGATCCAGGTCGCGGGAAACCTTCAGCAAAATCGGCAGCTTTCAATGACTTCTCGCCACTGAGTACCTGCATTGTTCCGCTTCTTAAGCCTCGCGGTTCCTGTCATTCAAGGCCCCTCAGATATCTTCCGAGGAACCTCAGGAATGCCAATAGAACACAGATGTTCGTGACTAATAGGCCTCACACTGGTTCTCCGATGAAATATACGCTGGCTGTTTTTTGAAGATAATCTTAAAGGTATTTCAGTTATAATTAACCAGGCGAAGTTTGCAAGCGAAAAATCTTGAAATCAAGGTTATACTGTACATATGAGTAATTTAAATTTTGAGCATCACCACTACACTGTTTGAGTTTGGTTGAGTTTGGAAAGAATGACTCAAGGGCTCCCTTGACGTCATTACCGCAATACGCTTGACTCTGCATGGTTTTTGCTGAAGCTTTGACATCACGTTTGCCTTTTAAGTAGTTTTAGCAAGTCTTTCCACTTCAGTGGTGGCATCTGAATCTCAAACTTTGCACAGACAATATAACCATTACTTCAAGCAACTTCGAAATGAAACTTCACATCATTACAAGTATTACGGTAACATCTTTAACTTAAGTTCATTCAAAATACTGGTAGATGAAGTTCTCGTCGGAGAACCACTATACTTCCTGCTGAAGTATCATCAGTGTTGCTAACAGAAGCATAGCAAGAGGGTTCGGGGCTGCAGCCCTCCACTCTTTGATACGTGGGGATGATATACTTTGGTGCTCAATAACTTTAGACCTTTGGACAAGAAAATTATTTTCTGGAAAATTCTTTTTTTTAGAAAATCTCATTTCTCATTGTCCGCATAGATTTTATGTCTCTCTCTCTGTCTCTTTCTCTCTGTCTCTCTCTCTCTCTGTCTCTCTCTCTCTGTCTCTCTCTCTCTGTCTCTCTCTCTGTCTCTCCTCTGAGCATTTAGCAATACAAACCATTCAGATCAAGTGGTTGGTAGACTTATATGGATTGAGATATCAAATAACAGACTTCCTCCTAGGAAGGTGTGACCAGGATGACGCCTGAATGCCTTTTACCGACCTCATGCTTCCCGTTAATTTTTTGCTAGCCCTATTAAGCAGCTATCAGTACATCATATTCTAACCTCTAACCATTTGGGGCTCTTTGGGTTTATACTCAAACCAACAATCTTTGTCAAGGCTTTTGGGTCGACAGTTTGAGGTCTTGAAGGTCTGACATTGTTTGCCATACCTTAAGACGGCAACTGATTAACTATATGTACTCTCTTTAGTTTGTTGGTTTTCTGGGGATGAATTTACAAAGGAAAGAGTTGTTATTCTCTCAAGATATACTGGCAGTACTGCATAGTATGGTAAAGTTTGTGTTTTTCTCATTCTTATTTCATTCACCTCATAGCTCTAGGATCACTCTCGGATATTAAAATGAAGAAATTTTCCAGTTTTGGGTCTAAAATTTCAGGTTTAACTACTTCCCTCCCAAAGCTTTTAACATTTTTGTACCACCGGTTGTAAATTGACAACAAATCAAAATTATCTACCATGCAACAGTTTTATATTATCTTACTTACCACAAATAAGTACAATATCTTTCCGCAACAGTGGTTCTCCACCAGTTAATCTGATTTTCTTTACACCTTCATCAACAAACAACCTGCTCAGATTGATTATCTCATCAGTAGTCAACAATTCATTAGTTGGAGTCAGTGGAACACCACCTTCAGGCATACAGTACTGGCCTAAAAAAAAATTTTCAGGATCAATCTTAATGACTGGTTGTATGACAAAGTTGCAGGTTTGGATGTTCCAGTAAGCACCCATTGCCACTGAACTCTATATAGACTGGAAGGCTGACTGCCAGTCAAAAAGTGAAGCCAAAAATGGCCGACATGGGGCCTTTCTGGTCATTTCCTTCAGTCCCTCATGCAGTCACATTAATGAGAACCAATCCCTAATACAAACAGTAACTACTTAAAGTTGAACACGAACTTAGTTCATGTGGGAGCTTGGTAAATGTCAGACAACTAGTGAACGTTCATCAGGCTTGTTCTCTCAGAAAAACGATTTCTGAGCCCTAGACAGGAATCAAACCTGCAACCTTCTGATGACCAGTGAGATGCTCTAACCATTGAGCTACCACAACTCAGATGGTGAGCTAGGGTGCAGGTTCGTCATATGTACTGCCTAAGCGGAACTTCCAGAACATATCGTGACTTCCGCTTGGGCAGTACATATGATGAACCTGCACACCAGCTCACCATCTGAGTCGTGGTAGCTCAATGGTTTGAGCATCTCACTGGTCATCATAAAGTTGCGGGTTCAATTCCCGTCTAGGGATCAGAAATCGTTTTTCTGAGAGAACAAGCTTGACAAGCATCGACTAGTCATCTCACAAACAATAACTCTAAACTTAACCCAAACCAGAAACTGGAGCTAACCCCCTGAAACCCACCGTATAAATTGTTCCAAGAGGATTAAACACTAACAATCAAACAGGTGTGGGAGCCTGGTGGAAATAACCAAAAGGCTTCCATGTTGGCCATTTTTGGCTTCACTGTTTGATTAGCCCATTGACTGGAATCAGCCTTCAAGACTATATACAGTTCAGTGCCCTGCACATCCATAAATCTCAAAAAGCTGAGGCAAAGAGCTGTAGATATACAGTAAGCCTTAAGGTCTGGCTAATATTTGACACTAATCTTGATCTCACCAAGAGATGTTTATGCTCATAATTTCCACATTCTAAACAATGAGGCAATTTGTCGGCTAAAGAACTAGGATTAATAAAACCAGTCTAAATATAAAAGGTATGCTCACACATCTACAATTGGCTAGAGATAGTTGCCTGCATTATGTCTCTTATAGGATATCAAGTTAATCAATCATGAAAAACTGGACTCACAAGCAACATCATTAGAGTTGTAACCTGAACTGCACCCACAAAGACTTGCACAACTTGGTAACTATACATAACAACAAGTAAGATCACTTCATAGATCTTGGCAAACAAGTGTTAGATGCTCTTGGTGATCTGCTATCATTCTGCTTAGAGAAGTATAATTTTAGTATAGATTTTATCTCTATCCTCAGTATCCATTTCTATTTACCAAAGCATTACATAATTATCAATATCTTCATTCAAACAGAGTTTGGCTCACTTTTTGAAGTGACTTCTGGCACCACCTGCTTGGCAATGCAGAGAGATGTGGAGAGCAGGGATTAAATTACCCATTATCTAGAAACATTTTTCCAACTAGCTGCTTTGGACAAAAAGTGGAGACTGCCATAAATATATCCAAACCAGGCAGAAAAACCTCTTAGTCTAAAAGATTTGTCCTCAAAATATTGACATTACATTTCATATGGTACATTACATGCCAACACTGGAACTCAAGAAAACTAGATACCAATAAGCACTGGTACTCATGGGCATTACCTCCTATGTGGGAAGTCTGTTGGTTTTCCCAAAGATCCAGTAAAAACCACAATTGCAAGAGCTTCAGAGGCAAAACTTAAATGATTATGGTATTTGAACATACTGGATGTTACTTTGCCATGGTGGTGATTGGCAAACTTCACTGGCCCATCTAAACGGGGGGGGCGGTAAGAACGTCCATGCATTAGTCAAGTTACGGGCGTATAATGCCAAAGATTCATTTTCTATGCATGGCGTAAAATTAGAGATTCATTCATTCTGGCAGCGCGAAATCAACCTTCTAGTGATATTGCGCTCTGGTCACTACTACAGGAATTCAAGCGTCAGGAAAGGTGGGAAAAGCGAAATGATTTAAAAGCTGGACAAGGGGTTTCTTAAACGGATTGCCCGCGTGATATCTGGAGCATACGAATGACTTGGTACGAAACTCACATCTCAAATTGCAACGTTCGTTCAGAGATATTCTAAGGTATGTGTGCCTTCGGCCAAAAGTGTCCGTCAACGATAAACCTTTCGGTGATTCTTCGCAATCCTAAGAAAAGAAGCATGTGATCTTTAAACATAAATAAGAATGTGAAGACTTCGCAGTCTTTTACGTAAGCTTGAGGTTTGAATTTTATAATACAATGACTTACGATTTTTGGAACTTGCTTGCAAGCGGCGTGCAAGGAGGACGCAAAAAGTGTTACTTCGTGAAGTATACGACTCGTGGAGCGAAGTAACCTAAACGATCTTGATTTCAACATTTATTTCGTAACGTTAACCTGTCGGCGATAAATACTAGGTACAGTACGTTTCTCTCGTTCATTCCAATTTTGTACGTTTCAAGGGCCATTTCCGATTGATTATGTAAATCGCTCCCGTATTTGTACATGATCACCGGAAGTCTATCGCCAAACTCAATACTCATGCGTTCATAGGAGCTTCGAAGCTTGAAAAATGGCTGGGAGACTGGGAGCTCTATTTTGTTTTAAGAGAATGCGTAGTGCGTTTTTCTTGTTTCTCATTGCCTCTTGGGAACTCTTCGGTTATCGAGAGTAGACGAAATAAAAGGGAAAAAGCAGCGCGAATGGGAACTTTCATCCTGTGAAAACTAGGCCTTAATTAATCACACAAGGTAGTCACACGCTCCGGTCACGTGGTAGAGGTCACTTGACACTTGTAATTTCTGTCTTCGGTGATCCGTTTTTAAAGTGCCAACGAAGCTAAAATTAAGTTCCTCTCATTTGAAGGAAGAGATTACAGAAGGACACCTTCTTAATAGTTGGTCCATATCCCATCTCGTTCTTGAAATAATATTTTAATTTGTTTTATGTGCATGTAAGTGAGAGGATGTGTGACTCTATTTTGATGACACTACATTTCGATTAGTTGGAAAATATACATTCCATTGAGCCAGGAAGCAAAAGAATAGCGGACAGTTCAGATATTTGACGATGGCGCTCGGCTCTGGGGACAAGACTGGGTGTCAAACCGTCGATATCTGATCCATTGGAAGCTGGATCAGATATCGACCAAACGTAGACAATGGTTTATTTGAATTTCTCTTTCGATTTCCTTATTTTCGCCCGCAACATCATATGGTTCTTAGCGATTCCGAGCGAAAGTAAGCCTTGTTTTAACAGCAGATGCAGCTTCATACTCCAATTATTATCATAAAATGAATGAACTGTATGTCATGGAAACCATATGCAATAGTTCTCCTCATGTTAATTTTTCGATCTGTAACAAGTGATAAAAGTTTCCCGTTCAGTGAAGCGCACCACAGCCTAATGAACAAAAACATTGAGAGTTTTTAAGTTAAGGACAGATAACTTTATACGAAGGGATAACCCAAGTAATGCGAGAGACTCTTTAAATATTCCAAAATGTGCCAAAAGTGGGAAAAATGCGCCAAAAATGCCCCCAACTTTGTAAAAGTGGGAAAAAGGGGGATGAGCCCCCCTACCTTCGGCGCCGAAGGTGAGGGTGATTATATGTTGAATATTTATACTTCTTCAATATATGGCATTTTGAAAATCCCGTGTCACTGCTGTGATAGCTCGATACTTGTTTCACGAAGTACTACTCCTATTTACCATTTGATGACTGCTGACCACAAGTATTATGAATGAGCCTTCAAAAGTATTTTGTAAAATGGTAATCCAAGGTTTTGCAATTATGCAATTGCAATGTAATCCCTTCCGGTATTTCTTTCCAAATGTAATCAAAGTTAGACGGATTTTTGGTAAAGAGACCCAAAGTGGCCCCAGAACACCGAAGTCATTCTGACTCTGTGTAAGTACTAAGTCTGTGAGTAAGACCAAGTTGCCTAGCCTGCGTAGGATGAGTCGATAGTCTTTTAGTTATACATTCTCGTACTCATTGATAATTCATAAGATAAAAACAAAAAATCAGTGCCAAGACAGAGTTTAGATATGTGAATAAACACTTGCACAAATCTAATTTATCTGAGTAGCTATATCATACACCCATAAGTTATGTTTCAATGCAGATAACACTGACCTCGGGTGATATCATACTCAGTCTCCTGCAATAATTGTGAAACCCCATTGAACTTTTTGTTTAAATTAGAGCGACTCAGACTTCTGATCTTCCATCAGAAGAGGCTCTTGAGATAGAAACAATGGAACAAAGTGAACTTAGGCAAGGTTGTACATCTGAGTGTTGTGAACATGATCTTGTACGTCCCTACCATTCAAGTATTGACTTTAGCTCAACCAAGAGAAGGCAAGGACAGCAGACCCAAGCTTTTTCGCCTAACTGGTTTAAGGAACATGACTTGATGACATTTTGCCAGCAGTATTCAGCAAGAAAACCGAAACTTCTTTTTCTATTGAGAGTTTCAGTAATTGGAAGAAGGCAAAAGAGACGTTTTGTGAGCATGAGTGTAGCCAAACACACCAACAAGCATTGCTTTCTCATCAGGCATTAACACATGGCTCAGTAGCTTCTCTGCTTTCCAGCCAATTGCGCAAAGATCAAGCGGAACACAGGAATATGTGAATGAAGTTGCTAACGTCCTTGAAGTTTCTGTTACGGCAAGGCATGCCCATTCGCGGACACATTGAAGAAGAATGAAATCTTGTCCCTTACCTGATGCTCCTTAGATTTAGGGCTGAAGATGTGCCTGGGCTAGAAGCATGGTTAAGGAATGGCGTTTACAAATCACATGGAGTTTACAAATCAAACGTTGAACTGTTCGTACTGGTGCCCTTGAGTCCATTCTGAAGAACTATGCGGTCATTTGTGCTGAGCTAGAGCAGGTAACGATAAATTCACATTTAATCTACACTGCTGAAGTCATCTGAAAAAGTTGACTCGAGCGGGATTCGAACTCGCACCTTCGGGAATCCGGTCCGCCGCTCTACCCAGGTCCGGAGCTACGGGGGGTTTGGGGTGTCACACCCCCCAGAAATTTTATTCTGAGGTTCAGTCGGCAGAATTTCTATTTTAGTCGGCAGACAAAAA
>JBAHVQ010000416.1:96694-119755 GCA_036872915.1 Nanipora kamurai | reverse complement strand
CGTTCGGTATTCCATGAACAGAACTGCGATACCAACTTGGCCAGCGTGAATCACATGTCAGCACGGTTTTTAACGAGGTTCCGTGCACATGTATGCATTCAACTTAAAGACCAAATTCCGGGCTGCAACTGTGATTTTGAGGGAAGGAAATAATTTATAAGGTTGTTATTAATAGGTCTTTACGACTAAAGGTAGTTTGGTTGCCTAGACCTTAGTATTTTTTATACAGAGAGAGTCAGCTCGAACATTGTTTAATGTTAAAGAAAACTAGTAAATTAGCATGGAAATTGGACATCGGCTCAATTGTAAATATGTTAAATTTTTGGCTATCGATGTATATTTGTATGCTCGTGTGAAAGTGTGAAAATATGCCAGTACGCAAAATCAGCAATTAAACTTCTGACTCGATATTAGTTCCTTCAAACATTGCTGTGGAACCCAATATCTTCTATAAACTTAAATATTTGCCAAAGTAAGGTAAAACAGTTTCGTAATCCGGTTGAAAAATTCTCAGTTTTGAAACACATTTGTTGTTTCGTATTCTTGTTTCACTGCTGGACCATCAGTGTGACCTCACGCAAGCTTCATGGCAAATATGGTACGCGTTCAAGCAGTAAATCGCGCGATTGATTATTTCTATTACCTTAGAATTTTGTTGTCTTATCATTACCGTCATCAAGATTTTTGCTTGGCGGCAATTATCAATATCATCTTCATCATCAAAGATAAGACCCTGTGCTCCCAGTTATTTTCTAAAACACGCTGGAAGTTTGGTCCCAAATGTTAAAAACATTGGTAAACGTTTGTCGATTTGAAAGGTAACGGATTACAAATGGTTTAAATATGGATTGACAAAGGACCATCCTAAAATCAAGTCAAGATACTGATAACGGTTACAACAATATAGAGAAGGAAATTTCACATGTAGAGTTTGTCGTAGTTTTTCTATGAAAATAAACAAGAAAAAAACAACCAAAAAACAAACAATTTGGAAAATATGGACGAGTACCTGACTGATATCTGATTCAGCTGTACTGAGTTGCCAGTTCATCTCCTTAGAATAGCCCAAATGCTCTCCGTGCTAAATCTCCTTTGACTAATTTGCTCTTGGAGAGACTGAGAGCAATGGCGCATAAATACTTTTTGCTCTTCCTAGATTTTGCTTTATGCAGCGTAAGTGCATCTGTCAGCTACGAGACATGACTGAACTACACTTCCCATTTGAGTAATGGATAAACGTTTAGCTAAAGTCGGTACTTTTTAGCTCCCGCTGTGATTCTTTGTGTCAGAAATGTCATTGCCATCCACAGGACCCCGGTGGTCAACAAAGACCAAAAAATTATTTCATATTTACCTGCACTGTACAAAGCCGAAAATACAAAACATATTAAAATCGTGTTACTAAGGTGTTAAGTTTGGATACCACGAAAGCCAAAAAGGGATACATGAAAGGAGTTTCTTCAGAGGAGATTTATAATGAGGGTCAGTGTTTTTTAGTGTCGGTAAAGACCATAAATAAACGAGGAGAAACCGAAAACCACAAATGTATTATCTCTGACCATATACAATGCCCCCTCTTTAAATATACAAAGCCTAAAAATGCTACACAGAAAAAGAAATAATAAAACGCGAACGCGTTCGGTTTTCTTTTGATGATGGAAACTTTTCTTTGTAGTACAGTACAACGACATTGCCCTTTCATCTGGAGACAAAAGGCCAATCAAGATGCGGAGACAAAGCAACGGCCTTAACAACCGTTTGTAATAAAGGCTCAGTTAAACAATAAAAAGGGCAACAAACTTTTCATTTTTAAAAGGTATTTCTAAAGAAAACCATGTGCCACAGGGTGACATTACGACGATTTGAAAAAATATTTATGTACCAGATTTCTTAGTAGCTCTTAAAGGTTGTTTTTGGTAATGGTCAAAAAAATAATTGTTGATGGTTGGATTCATTAAAGACAGCTGCACTTGCTGAAAATTCTCCGTTTTCGGTTGGCCTAACATCTGAGCGTAGAGAATAAACTACTGCCATTGAGCGCTGTACCAACAAGTTCTCATCAAAATCCTAAATGGATTTTACATTGATAACAGACTAAGTACGTTATCCAAGCATTACGTCTACTTGGCATTAATAAAAAAATTCTTGCTTTTTTCCAAAGCCATATTATATCTTTTGTCGTTAATTAAGTGAGCTATTACTGCGATATTAGCGCGTCTACAGTTGGTCAGCCTCCTTGGCTCTAACGAAACAATAAAACTAATTTCTTCCTTGGAATAGGCAATGCAAAAACATATAAACACCTCAACAGACGCACCACATTCGCTTTTATAAATTCTATTACTTAGCAACGTAATGATTTCCATTAAAAAGCTGAAGTCTTACCTTCGTTAACTGTGAGCAAGCTATTGTGAACATTCCCTGATCTTTCCAAAATGCCGAGGGACCTATTTGCAGACTTGTAAAAAGCTAGAAGGTCAATGACCGGCAGAAACTGAAGTTACCTTCAGTAAAATGTAAAAAAGACCATCGCTCAAAATGCTATTCTTTAGTGATTTAGTTTTAGCAGCTCAGCAACCTTTTAGCTTTTTAAACCTCTCCTTACACTACCTAAATAGCATTCTACTTTTATAGCATTGTTCAGAGTTGCTTATAACATTGTTCGCGGGTTTCTTTCTCAAACCGTACGAAAAGCTATGTGGCATGTCGGGAAATATTCAATTCATACGGGAACTCGAACTTTCCACTTTTCTAAATGTTAAGAGCAAATGCGTGCATGTGGGAGCTGGTGTAATGGCAGTCGTTGTTAACTTATATTCGTTCGTCAAGCTCGTGTCGTTTTTCTGAGGACACGAACTTGACGAACGTTTACATGTTGCTCACCTTGAACTCGGCTTTCAGTAAATTAGATCCAAAAAAACAAATCAATCTTACGGTATTCTGGCAATGCTCGCAACAAAAACTGTGTTTATCGATACCTAATGTTTATCAATTTACCTACTAATCGGACCGCGAAAATGCAAGGTGAACTGGATTTCTGTTACCAAATATCGTAATCAACAAAGTTCTCATTCAGTTGACCTGGTTAAAGAGATCCTAATAGCGTTTAGAACATGACTTTTGAACGGTTTAGAAGAAAATTTATGAGAATAGAATGCCAAGTCACGGCAGCCATTTGGTTACTTTCAATCATAACATTCACAGAAATGCGTTGGTCTTATCATCATTCAAAATAACTACAAGAACTCCGCCTGTCGCCATCGCGTCTCGACTTTCCTTAAACAACCAATTAACCTTTGGGATGAAACAGAAGCGTCATTATGAAATAGGAATTACATGACATGCGCATACGTATCAAACGTGTTCGTGATAATGCTTCTGCTGCCACGATAACCCTCGTTCTGTAAAGGAACAAGATTCTCCGACTCCCTCTAGTAACGATAGAGCACCGTAGATGGCTTCTTTGAACTTGTAAGCCTGATTCTGCGGGATTTGCCGCGTTTGGTTTAAAGTACATTGTCCGCGACAATGTAACCACATAATGATCTGCGACATATCGGATAAAATTCGGAAAAAAATTGTGAGAGTACTGATCCATTTTTCGAGTGAATGTGGTTATCCGACTGGAAATAGAAATTAGAAGCCACACCAGCCATGGTGTGATAGAAAAGGAAATGAGTGCAGTGCTCAGTCATAGGAAACAGATCCAATCACTTGCTCTTCAGTAATAGTCTACTTGCCTTTCGCGACCCTTTTTACGCTTTAACAATTTACGCTTTAATAATGGCTCCTCAATAACATCTCGTTTGACACTATGCATTTCATCGCCTTAACGATTTTTGTTTGAAAAATAAAATATTGAAGAGAGAGTAAAGAGAGCGAGAGTGAAAACGTATATGCAGCTGTTAACTTCCCAAACAATATGCCGGTACAATGAATCCGTCCATATGGCACAAACGATCTTCAAAACAAGCGTTTCTGGTGTTACTCGACATAGCTCGGTGAATTCTTACATTTTTCCATCGGCATCTTACTAGTCAAATTACTTTGATCATGACATAAGGAATTGGTCGTTGACATTTCTTGCTTCATCTATCCAGTTTCGGGCATTGACTTCTTCCGGACCACGCTTTTGCACGAGTGTAAATAGGTAATAAATAAAGATGTTAAGTACCTAGAACCAGCTGTTTTGCAGACAACAAGTGCCAGCCGTATTAGTAGTAGGCGGGGAATCTGCCTATAAGTTAACTCACATCCCGAAGGCTATATGTGACAAAGCAACACTTATGCTATACAATGAGCATATGCGAGCTTAGTGTTACACAGACAATATACGGAGCTTCGCCAAGCCTAATACCTCAGAAAAGCGAGTCCCGGAATCAGAGATGGATCGAACCCGCAACCTTCTAATGACTGGTGAGAAGCTCAAACTATTGAGCTACCGAGATTCTGATGGTTCGACACATGTGCTGCCTATGCGTTTGCCACAATATGTTAATACAGTGCTACAATATGTAAATAAAGCAATATGCTAAAGTGATCGAACGAGATGAATAAATGCGCAGTATGCATATGGGAGCTTAGTGGAATCACAGACGATATGTGGTAGTTCGTCAAGATCATTTACTTAAGAAAAGGTATTCTGAATGCAAGACAGGGATCGAACGCGCAATCTACAAATCACTCTTGATATCTATCTTTAAATAGTCTAACGTTTGGATATCTTGGGGCATTTTTGCACAAGTCTCCATTACCTACAAAAAACGCAACACACTGTTGCAACCTTTTCATAGATGAATCATAGGTGAATCATAGATGAATCGTTGATGAATTATAGATGGTCGTAGATATCCTAGATAAATCAGGCTGCTAAAACCAACGGCACTTAAAAATGCTTCAAAAGGTTGTAACAATCGTTGCGTATTTATGTGTGTACTTCACTCTTCGAACACTTGTATTCGCCTCCCTCTCGCACCATCATCTTCGGCGTGTGTGGAATCCAATACTTGCAAACATATTCCCACAGGCGATGAGTTATACCATTAAAGAAATATGCAGCAAATTTATTTTTATGACAGTGGAAAAAAGATGTCAAAAGTCCAAGATAGAGCCTAATTGGGCACAGGTCTTGTTGGCGCTGAATACACGCTTGTCTCCGCAGGTCATGACCTGCCATCAGAGTTACTTGTTTTGAGTACTACAAATATTTTCATCGTAGGAAGATGTTTCCGAGTAAGGAGGGCTGGCCTAGCCGCCATATCACTGGGGAGTTTCCAAACGAAGCACTTTTCGAAATTTTTGTTGCAGTTTTTGGATGCTCTAAGATTAATTTTGGGGCACTCCATGCTTTTTTACACTGCATTTTTTTAGCTTGATTTTCTGGTGTTATATGGAAGTTTTTTTTCACCTGTAGAATATATATATGGAAGGGTTTTTTTCACCTGTAAACTCGTGTCGTGCTTCACCAATCATCGACACCCATCTACGACATCGTAGAGTACACAAAACAAAGAGAGGATTAATAAATATTTGATGAAAAAGCAACTGGATATCCCAAGCAGATGAAACGTAAATGACATTTGATGTTTAAGGAGCACATCTTAATTTTGGAGTCAAGCAAAATATCAAGACTCGGGCAAAAGACAAGACAGTGTTCAACGTCGATGGGTTGAGAAGGAAGAGTTTGTAAAAAGAACAGTTTTCAAACATAGAATCTTCAATCCACGGCCTTTTTCCCAAAAGAGCAATAATGCCGTAGAGAACTAAACACCCAAGATAAGGAAAGACTATAATGACGATTTTTGTATGGGCTATTATTTCATGGCGGGACGCTAACCAAGAACAAAACTCTACTTGTGTTCAGTGATGCCATAATCAAAACTTACAATGGAGATATCAACTAGATATAAATCTATATTAATGTCGATGCTCTCAAAATATTCTCTCGGAAAAGACTTTGAAATTCCAGACAGCAATCGAATCCGTAACCTTCTGATTGCTGGCGAGATGTACTAATGATTAAGCCACATAGACTTTGATGGTGCGGTTACATTTATGTACTGGAAAGACAGAACAGAAATCAATAAATTGCACCTTCTAAATTCGGAGTTTGCTATTTTTAAATTTTCCTGTATTAATTTTAATTAAATCTCTCGTAAATCTTCAGTCTTTATACATTTTTCAAAACCATATTTGACCAAGCCTTATTTCAATTAATAGCTGGTAAAATGAGTACTGTAATTCATAACTCATTCAATTTCGGTTTTACCAAACGACAGATTAACATTTTTTTAAACACTGGACAGACAAGTAAATGCCCTCTGGCTTTTTCTCTTTCTGGATATCTTACCAAACATCTCATTAAATTGAAAAAATTGTTTTAACCTCACTGATCTTGATGACCTCATCAAGCCCCCGCTGGCAATTGTCCATTCATGGTGAATAAGTCTTAAGTTAGTGCTGTGATGTTAGTATGATAGAATATCACAGGTTTTGCCCCAAGAAAAATAGTAAAATGGTACGAATATTTCGTTTAAAAAATCGTAAGTCAAGTCTAGCATAGTAGATTTTGATTATACAGCTGACATTTAACTTTCTTGAAAAATTTAGGTTACAACATTAAATTCTACGTAACCTTAGCCCATGACTGGAAAATACATTTCACTGTAGAAAACCACTGTTGACGCCAAACCAATGATTCACAACATCAAATGTAATTTTCTGTTGTTGTCGGGCCAGCGAGGGTTTGTTCTTTTGTATTCAATCTAACTTGAACGCAAAATAAAGAAAAGTAAAAACATGTTTTGAAAAGGTACCCACCCTGTGCAAGCTTCCTTCAAACTGGATGACATTGTGTAACTCCGGTAAGATTAGCTTCAACGTTTGTCTCTTTAGCTCCACAAGTCGTTTGTTGCATTTCTCACACCACACTCCAGGTTCGAAACCCAAGTTTTGATTCTCAACAATTTCGGTGGCAAAAGCTTCACCCGCAGCCATTCAAACTAGATTAACTAAAAGCATTAAAGAAAATTAGAAAAGAAAATAAACGGGGTAGGCAAAATAAAGCTTGCTAGCTATGACCAGCAGGCGATGATTGCACCATGCTGGGAGGTCTGGGAAGGAACCCAGAAAGGAAATTCACTGATTGTATTAGGTGAAAAAAAAATTAAGTCGCTTCCTGCTACCACCTTAAGAATGGAGGCATGAGTGAACCCTACACGTTTCATCATCTACTGTTATAAATTACAGCATAATAATACCAACTGTATTATTTCATGAATTACGCATATATTTACTCTACTAATATCAAACAATGAGCTTCCCAGAATAATCGTCTCCATCCCTTAATATTTCAGAACAAAGACCCGCGCGATATAATCGGCATTTTCCAATGAAAATAAAAAAATAGGAACATTCGTTCAAAAGACGGACTTACACGTTATGCCTGTCCTCTATGTCAAAAAAACCTGTTAACAAACTACGCCAAAGACTACGCGAATTGTTAATTGGTTGTACTCACGAATACCGACGCCTGTTCATGAAATGCTATGAAGCCGAGGTAGGCTCCCTATATTTAAAACTGCATCCGCCACATCTAACCGAGAGTCAATGGTTTTGTCAAATTGCTCGCGCGTCCCATCAAATATAAACTAAGATTCAATCCATTCTCCCGACGCTAGCGCACTTGTGGATGTCACCCTTTGTCACATCCCAAAAGTGTTTGGTGAATTGAGATGTCATACCTTTGAGGATGCTAAGGCAATGACCTCGCTGACTCTTTGTTTCTGGGACGAGTGCTGGGGAGTCTTTTCAACTCCGCAGGGGAATTGCCGCTTGCAAAGTGTACCTTTAAAGGTTTCAATGGTTCACTAATTTAACAATGAAAAACTGAGCCAGACATGCATGAAAAACATCTGTGCACAAACGAATGATATTTAAATAATATACCTTTATACGTTATGTATCCTGAAGAGAAGGTCCAAGATTTCAGAAATGAGGAATAAAGAGGTCTTCAGGCTTATACGAAAGTTTTACAAGAAAGCTCTGCGGGATCGACACGAGGCAAGGCTTTGCCATACGGGGAAAGAAAACGATACAATATAGTCGACATTCCGATGAAATACGGCTTGGTCGAGGTGTTGAAAGACATCAACGCATTAAGAGTATAAAATTTAAAGCTCGTAAATATTAAATCTATACGGCGATCTTTATCGTTAGATGGGATGAATTTGGTTCCATCAATCAAATTATCAACACCATAGACCAGCGTTGTACTTGAGCTGCAGTTTGTCATTTTGAAAGGCTTAAATTACTTGGGGATTTCGAATTCAGAAATAATGGACTGTTTTGGCAAGAATCGGCTAATTCTAGTTTTACTTCAGATATCTATTGTGTGGTCAGAGGTGGGGATGGTGTTTTGATGGAAAAGCGAGTAGATTCTCAGACTTGCGCCATCAAATTCCATCAGTCTCGCGCCTCTTTTCGCCACTGAGCCAATCTTTATCGCATTCAGTGAGGTTGAGTGTAGACCATTGGCCTAGCCAAGTGCCCGTGAATACCCATGCAGGAAATTAAGGGACGAACCTGAGACATGCGTCTTTTTCGTGCTCTTTAATTGCCTGAGCTTCAGTATAATGGTTTCATTACAGTACTCAAATAAGACGAGGGGCTTATTAAATCTACAACTCATTGTTCATTTGACATGGTATAATGTTTGGGTCAGACAAGCCAGTAATTAAGCAGACAAGAGGCTTTCGCTAAAGTAAGTCCAAGAAAGCGATAAAAAGGACATAGCGATTGCAAAAATTGAAATTTGGCAAATACTAGATTTTCCTGTAGTTACACGTATTGATCTGGCGTAAAGACTTGTGATCATAGTGCCTCCTTTGATTGAATTCTTGGATAAACAAGTCATTCGATGGCTCTATTTTCAATTTACGTACTAAATTTAAAATATTCGCATTCCCAAACCTTAACCTAAGAGGTGACTAGAGTCCAGTATCCATCAGCCTGAGCCAACATAAAATTCAAATTTTAGATAGATAAATCATTAATAATACTGACTGCTTGTTATATGTTGGCTATGAGTTCCAGATACCGGCCCACCTAACTTATCTCGCTGGCTATGTGTCCGACCATCCCAACTTAATCTGTTTTACTTTGTTGTAGGGGTTTATTGTCTTGTTTAGGGTCTGACTGAGAAACAAATATGTATCGTGATAGGGTTCCAATTATAACTGAAGGTTTAACCAAACAACAGTGGTGACTTACATGAAATTTGACGTTTACCTTTGGACGAAATGAGGGATCTCTGGCATTGAAAAGAAGTGTGAGCGCATTTTTGTTTTGAGCTTATCTAAACATTTATGTTTTCACTTTCTCTTTTCCTATGATCCCGCTATTCCAACCCTTCCGAGGCGTTTTCTGCTATCCGGAAAGACTAGCCAAGACGCTATTAATGTCTAATCTTAATTCAATATAGATTCGAAAAAAAACGCAATAATTGACTCATTCCGTTTGCTGCTATTCCAGGATTGCACACTACTGGGTGTACTCGTATTCGATTTTCATTTAGCTTAGAGTGCCAGTTCGGCTCATCTATTGTCGAACCGTGTTGGGTAAGACTAAATCTCTTGGTATTTCCACCCGGGGAGTATCGAAATGCGTGATTTTAGTATGAATTTCATGATGATTTCAGTATGAATTTCGTGATTTCATGAGTGCTCATTTCAGGCTGCTACTGAAATGGACTGAGACTGTGAAGACATTGGACTATAGCGAGGTGCATTTACTCCGGAATGGACTCCCCTCGAACCATAGTTGAAAATAAAATTGTGTTCAGCTTACAGCCTGAACTGTATGTAGCCTGCGTGCAGACTTCCCCAAATATTGATATACTATCACAGGATATTACATCAATATCCTTGGGTCCACACGCAGGCTATCGTAATACTATGGAGAGGTGTCAATATTGTTCACACCAAGTTATTCCGAGGATCGTTTACTGACGGCTGGTCATTGACTTTATGGTATCACAGAGTTGTCTTGACTTGTTAAGGATATGTGTAAGAGAGAAAACAGAGAAGTTTGACGTAAGACGCGAACTGGTCATTTATATGAGCACGAAGTGGCATGTTGTGTTGGACGCGGTTTACGTAAGACGCGAAGATCATTTTTGTACTGTTTAATATTTTCGTGCAATGTGTTAAGGAGCGGTTATGTAAGCTACGTCTTATCACACGGCTATAAACGGCTCTATTGTCGGCTTAATTCTATCGCTACCTGAATCGCGTGCGTCTTTTTTAACCATCGCGTGGCCATTTTAATGTCGACGGCTTTATTCGTTTTAATGAAAACGAAATTCCGCACGAAATATCAGTGCGTCATCTCAGTAGTGCAACTAAGATCCCTAACTCAGCAGTTCGTCGCTCTGACGGCAAACTATATTTCTGCAAAGAAATTTTCTTTCGTTCTCATCATGCTTCAAATACTTGAGAAGAGTAATATCGTCTTGTGCGGCTTTGAGTTCGTTCAGCTGCATAGACAACGGTTCATCTTCACTGAGTTAGAAACAGCCGAATTCTAGACAATTCTAAATTAGTAACCGGCCGAATTTTAGGAGTCTCGAACTCGCCAAAGACGAGAAACTAGTTTGATCAGAATCAGGTAAGTGAAGAGTATCCCATCCTATTTCGTCGTATATTTTCCCAACGTTACGACAGGAAACTTAAACTTAATCTTAAACTTAAAAAAAAAAGCATCTTAAATGTGCGTGAGATGAGTAGAACAAGGTCTGAAGCAAATGTGAGTCATGATTATAAAACGGATTTCAAAATTACCGATGTTGAAAAATTATATCAAGAGATTATCCGTCAGATTTTTTTTATTCTATAGATAAATTTTACATGTTGATTTAGAAAAACCCTAAATTATAAACAGATCAATAAGCACTGTGCACAGCAGAATGTATCCCAATTGATTATAATTTAACATGGTGTAACTCAACTGAGCCCAGATTTAATGTTAACATTTCTGGTATATATCACAGGTATTATATTAATACATCAACGTGAATTAATGAAACCAATAAGTAAATTACGGCTACACTTTTAAACTTCCTTCTTTCCTAAAAAAATTCACCAAAAAATTAACACCACAAAAATCCAAGAAATTGGCAATGAAGATTTTAAAGGCTTTGTTATGTCTTCGTTTACAAACTGTGGTTAGTTAGGGACTCAGGAAAACTTGAGATTCAGACAAGACTCATGCAAACCCGCAACCTTCTGAGGTTAGCCAGATGCTGTAACCATTGAGCGACTTGAATCCAGATGGCAGAGAAAGGTTACTTGCGGTATTTAAAGCTGGAACAAACAAGTTGGCAATAACTCGCAGGACTGCAAGTCATCAGATATCAGTAAATCTTCAATCGGACATAAACTTGGTACTGTAACGATGGTATTTCATACTGTTGATTCTGAATGCCGGTTACCCCACTCAACTTTGGAAGAACTTTCAACGCCTATGGTCAGATGTTATTATTTGTTTATTTGTTTTTAGAAATTGCAGTTTGAAGTTATTAAAGGCTTTAACAGGTTTTAGGTCAAAGGATTTAGGCTTTTTTAGGCATTTTTTTGTCTTTAGCGAGACATAGTAAATCCGTTAATAGTATCAAGGTACAGTTTTTTAAAGCAAGCAAAGACGATTTTATGTTAATACGATCAAAGTCAAGACAAAAACAGTTTTTGAAAACACATGACCTGCCGATAAGACCACGTGGTACGTTTCCTGAATATTACTTATTGTGCCACTGGGTGAGCATGGCCTCCACTTAAATGAACTATTAACTGATAAAAGCCCAGAAAATTATTCTCAACAAAGGATAGTGACTGAGAAATGAAAGGAAGCTGCTTGCCTCGAGAAAGTAAATAACTAATAGTTACCCAGGATACAACGGGGAAAAGCAATTTCGCTGCAATATGAGGAAAGTGATTAATGTGAATGTTATATACAAATTGTTGTGCATGTGAGAGCTTGGTGATGCACAAGCATAAAACTTGTATTTAACATTCAGGTCTTTCCACCATTATCATATCGTGCATGCCTTCCGCTTAGGGAGCACAAACGAGGAACTTGCCGCTCAGCTCACTATCTAAGTCTTGGTAGCTCAATGGTAAGAGCGTCTCACCTGCCGAAGGTTGCGGGTTCTATTCCCATCTGCGTCTCAGAAAAACAAGATAACGAACTTGGCGAATGTTCGCATGTCGTCTGAAAGTCATTGATCCCATATAAATTCGTCATATGAATGTAGCGAGTGAGTTTTACCAGCACTGGACTGATCAGTCTGTCCTCACCTAGACATGTCCATCATTTAGTGATAAAGAGTATGGCGAACAGGCGGGAATTATTCAATTACGAAATTACATTTACAGTACTCGAGATCAAGAGAAGTTTTTTATTAAATTTGGACCTGAATGAAGAGTCACGTTCCTCTCATGCATCAGAATGCCCAAAATGGCATTACTGTTGACTTTGGGATTTGTTGTAGTTTAGCAGCAAACCCCCAGACCTCATCTAATGACCACCCAATGCCTAAGGTCGACATCTCCAAAACTCATGAGTGCATCTAAGCATGATTTAATAAATATATCAGATACTTGAACAGTGTTTATAAAAATATCAAATTCAGAAGGTCGTTGTCTCAAGATACCCTGTTTTGCATGAATGGATAAATTAATGAAAAGATCACATAACTGTTAGTGTCGAGAATAGTAAATATTGGCTGCAGTTTGATCACAAACACCAAAGTTAATATCTCTCTCTCTCTCTCTCTCTCTCTCTCTCTCTCTCTCTCTCTCTCTCTCTCTCTCTCTCCCTCTCTCTCTCTGTCTTTCCTTCTAGCATCGAAACGTAACTTAAATTTCCTTGCGAGATAAGAGATTTATGAGCAATCTGCATTTGCCGCCTCAGTTGTTCCGACGGGGCCCACGGCATTCTGTAGAGTTGATAAAAATGTTATCACCAAAGCGCTAGAGTTAGGTCTTCACCTGCTTCCAATAATGGTATTTTATCAAGCAGTACCTGATGAACACACGAGATAGACCAAACGTTCTTATCGACATATAACTACTAACCAAGAACATAAAGCACCACAACGCCAGTAAGACTGCGAGAAATGCGTCATTTGAATACCAGACACCGAAACTACTTTAGAGTTTACGTCGACATGTCTATTTATGGGAATGAAAGTCCAAAAATTGTATAGTACTTCTGTTATCGTGCCACGGTCCTCAGATCTTTCCACTCAGTCGAAAGTTTTGCACACGGAAAAGAACGGGACAGATTAGCTGTGTCGTTTTTTAGTATCGCAGAATCCCGTAGGCAGACCGTAGATATGGTGAGACAGTACCTAAGAAATAGTTGCCAGGGGTGACTGACAACTGGTATACACAAAAGATTTTTAACATTTTCTCAAGCAGCAATTGGCTCTGATAGGTTAATTACATATTCGCACCAAACAAACAGGTAAATGAAAAACTTTTAATAATGTTATCTCAGCTGCGAACCCAATCAGCAATATACTTAGCTTTATAAACTGATATTATGATGAAGAGACGAACAAACAAGTGTTATCCACCTTCTATAGATGCAAAGCTCAGCGACGTTTTTAAAAAAAAGCAAAGAAGATTGTCCTCAAGACAGGCATTTGCTGTGTCCCAAGTTCCATGCATGCAGATGATGCCTCACATCCGTTTAACGACAACTTGATCTTTAATCTTATAACGCTTAAATTCTCTTACATAAATAATACATTAGTGTTTAACAAGCATACTTTAAAGCACTTACGGATCAACAGCTTGGCCACCCCAGTTTCAGACGATGCACAACAAGACAAGACCTTACGCAAAGTCCGATAAGATATTACAAGTTAAGCAAGATGGACAAACGGTCAGCACACTTCGTCATATCGTCAATATTCCAGGAAAACCACTACTATCTCAAATACACTTGAGGTTAAACAAAAACATACTTCATAATTGGTATATCCTTGCCAGGTCATCAGATGTTACCTTTGTCATAACCTCTGTATGACTTCTCAACGTCAAAAGCAACAGCTAAACTAGCACAACTAATTACCTTTAAGGTTTTTTTACATGGAGTTGGGTTTCTTATGACCCATATATCGTTTACTGTTACAGAACTCCTTTAGGCCAAGCACAAAACGTTGACAGAAAGACATTTTATCTTGATGTACTGATTTGTCGTTAATTCCATGGTAAACCACTTTTAGAACATAATGGCGCAAATAATTAGATCGGATGTCGATGGAAATGCCACGTGAAAACTGGAAATATCAAAGATGTCTCAAGGTAAACCGCATTTTTTTGCACAAGACTAGATTTCAGAATAGGTAGAATAATAGAAACTTAGTGAATACGGAATAAAGCGCTCAGAAAACTTGACATATGTTAAGACTCATTACTAAATGCAACTTGAATGACCTATCGTTTTATCGACCAGATTGTGCAGTCCATACATGCGTAAGTTATATATCCTCAATTTCCTCTTCGAATGAAACCACTTCCGCAATGCGTGACGCATTGTGACAAGAGATGCAAAGTAGATGCCGAGGAAAACATCGGTTCCCCTAATTTTGCTAAAAAGAAATCCAGACTTTCAAAAATCACTTGAGAAGCCGACTGTTTGCAGACACAACTGGAAGAGTGATTTATTAGCAAGGAATTGTTGCGGTAGAACTATCCAAGAGAATCGAGACGAGTCTACATAACCGATTTAAGGAGGCAACATATCCTGTCGGTTGTCGATGCTCATTGAAAACAATATTTCATTGAGTTGATTGATATACAAATTTGATTCTGTTCGTGAAACACGAATACTGACCTGCATGCAACATTTCTGGTAAGTTTAGAGTCATTAATTCATTAAAGTCGGAGGTAATTGAAAAAATTGCCAGAAAGAATGAACGAACGAGCGAAATTCCACCAACGAACCGTGACCAGTTATGCGCGCAAAAAAAACACTTTTCTGACTCAGTTTTTTCGTAAATTCCAAAAAAGTTAATTTCGTATCGAAATCTGAGCAGAAAGATTGAGAAAATTGCAAAAGTTGACGCACTTCTCAGAGCACCTATATACGGGTATTTGACCGAAAACAGTTAAGGAATAAAACCACCACCATCAAACATCATCGCGACATTCAAAGTGTCAAGTGTCAAAGTGCCGAAAGTTTCATTTCGTCAAAGGAATAACTAGCTATAATAGGTGTTCCTTGCTACTAACATCTTGTTTTGGTGACCACTATAATGTACATGGAAACAGTCATTTCACCTCATTTATCAACCGCAAGAACATATCAGGAAAAGTCAACATCGACAACTAACCAAACAGCAAAAAATATAAATAAACCACAAACAAAAAGGTTTGAATTTTACTATAAACTTACAAAGTGGTTTCTTTCAAAACAGTTCTTGTGGGCTTAATCCACAAAAACTACACCCAGAAATTGAAATAAGAGAAATTCAGTTTATGAAAGTTTTCTTGACCTTTATAAAAGATTCAAAGCAAACTTTAATAAAAGAGCTTTCAGTCCAGTTATCCTATAGTTTATTTACCTCTTTTTCTAAAGACAGTGGTATGCACCGTGAGAAAAAGGACCTCTAATGGCAATAATCGTTTTTCTGATACTCTCCATAATACATTTGTTAGGATAGCAAACTGTCCAGTTAGTTATATACAGGTCAGTGGCTCCGACTGACTTGGTAAGGCGATGTCAAAGCAGCTCAGCACATGTCGTCGGAAGTGCCGTCTAATTTAAGCTGAGGGGATCTGGGACATTCGGGTAAAGAAAAGTGAAGTGCCTTTATTTATACTGGACAACCCCAATATATAATGTACACGAGAAGGAGTGTTTGATCTGATACCCAAACAACGAGAAGTGAGTTGGAAAACGAGGCGATAGCCGAGTTTTTAACCAACTTTGAGGTGTTTGGAATTAGATCAAACACGACTTTCGAGTGTATGATGTGGCTTCTCAAATGAATCCGTATTTAAGGAGAAAATTGGGTTTAACTTGTCGAAATTTTATGCTATTTAGGACCACATACCTAAAACAATGTCTCGGTACTAACTTCCTTTGTGTTTTCCTCATGAATTATTGATGAGTTTGAGATATATTACATCATACACGAGGAGTGTTTCATCAGGATATGCATGCGAACACCCGAGAACTTTGTTACAAACTTCGAGGTGTTTGGATATGTGATGAAATATGATTTTCGAGTGTATGATATTGAGTCTCAAAAGAATCAGTGTTTGAAGAGAAAATCGAGGTGAAAGTTGGCTTAATTTATGTACTTTCTTCCTCGGATATTCAAACACCATCCCGGTAGTGATTTCCTTTGTGTTTTTCTCATGAATTATTAATCAATCTGAGTTATGAACATCGAGGACGAAGTGGCTTCTACCGTAGAATTGTTGTCTTAAAACTGAAAGAATGAAGGACTTTGCTCAATAAGATATACTCGGCGCAGGCCTTTTTCTATACACGACGTTACTGTAAAGCATTTCCTAATTTTCATAACGACGTGAACTTGGTCTTAGAACGTAGAGAGTTTACGGTTGTTATAAAAGAAATGATGTTAACCCGAGGACTAAAATTGCTCGGAGAAGTTTAAGAAGATTTGCGAATATGGCAACTATATATTGCCTCAGCAATCATCGGGAGCGCTTATAGGTGCGAGCTGCATTGATGCTTGCCACTCTCTACTAAAATTTCGCACAGAACGATCAGAGGCGTAGCCAGGATTTTTTGTCAAGTGGGGGCCAGAAAAAATCTGGAGGGGCCCACCTTATGCTAGTGAATAGCTACAAATCTACAGTTTTCATTTGCTATCAATTTGTTATCTTCAGTGATTAAATATATCTACATATCATCATATATTTCAAACAAGATAAATTCTGTCAGCTGCAACAAAACACAACGATGAACGATATATGACCATGGTACCAGTAATACTTAGTGTAACCTATAATACTTAGTGTAACCATCATTATAATACACATATTTGCGATGTATCTGGCCAAGAAATTGTCACTCAATTACTCAAAAGCTTTCTTTCATCCATGGCAGACGACAAACAGCATAACAATTAACATTCAAGTTATTTTTAGAGCAAATATGCCTTAGCGGGGGGCCAATTTTCTTCCGGGGGGCCAGGCACCCTGGCCTCCCCTTCTAGCTATGCCTTTGAGAACGATACAAGAGACGTTATATGGCCGTAATGTGTTAAAGCGATCCTTAATACTGGATTGCATCTACTAACTTTTGTATTGTAAACATTTTGTAAAAATATTGTAATTCATCTTGAGGTGTGATAATACGTAAACAAACCAATTATTATAAACATTATTATTAATATTGTTATTACAATTATCACTGTTATTATCAATACTATTGTTAAGAGGACAGTAAAAGCTGAGATGCGCACAGTACATCATAACGTGTTGTCAGTCATGTGTGATTTACCTTCAACAGCGAAAGCAAAATCAATTTATTTGTCAATTGTCGTCTTAGCTTTCAAGATCAGATCTCTCGAATAATCGGACTGGGAAATTTTCAACACATCTCAAACCTAATTTTGTAATCCTGTCTGCTATGACTACGTCTTAAAGACTGACTTTGTTTCGAGCAAGAAGACAAATAAACTCCACGATAGTAATGAAAGATGGTACGTTTAAGACGTTAGAAGTCAAACATTTAAGGTGTTTAACAGATATTGTTTTACACTGGAAATTTTGTTGCATATACGTATACATGTTTATGTGTGTGTTTGGTGTGTGGCAGTATATGACGGTCTATAAGCTTACGTATACGTTCATACGTGCGTGTACATTCCCGCTCTCTTAATTCTAACGACTGAAATTTCAAGCTATTTTTCCCTAATTCCAGTCTTTCTAGTTTGGTATTAGGGACCAACCGCTTAAGGCTGGTAATTAATCTTTTACCAAACTAGTGAAAATTAAAAAGGTCAAAGCAAAAAGATTCAAATTTCAATTGATTTTAGAAGGAAAGCAGTCTTCCCCGTCACAAAAAGGAATCATTTAGATTGAAAAATAAAATGAATGATTGAAAATTTCAATCATTTGAATTGAGGGAGCGTGCACGTGTATCCCTACAATGAATTGAAACCTTATCTCAGATCAGTTTACAAGACTTGCTTCGGGGTAGCGAACCAAACCAGAGTTACGTTAAGTCGACACGTTGCAAAACTGTCGAGATATGTGGGTATGTTATCAACATAGGCATAAGGAACGATGGAAAATGTTCGTGTAAAGCTGATTTGTTGAAGTGAACGTGCGTGAGCACATACCATAAAATGCTGATTTCAAATTTCATAACGTGGTGTCAACAAAACGAACTTCGATCGTACATTGTTTCAATTAAATTGACCATGCGTTCAACCATTTAGTTTCAAGTCGCACATGATTTCAGCGAAAAAAATTCAAATAACAGATCATCCATCAAATGAGACCTATTGTTAAATTCCCGGTCGGCGAACGGGAGCGGCTGAGACATCGTCGGCAAAATTGAAAAAGAAGCGAATTCGTCAATGAGTCAATCGATCAACCAAGGTATAAAGTACATTTTCGAAATATAATGGCGACTTATTAATATTACATTAAAGCAGCCATACCTCTTTCTTTGTTCTTCTAACCAGATCCTTTCTTTTTTTATCGTCACGGTTTGCTAAAGAACTAAAAGAAAAACAATTATTTTGCAACTTGAGTGCTAACCTTCAAGAATCGTCTTAGGTGCGCATGTGAGTGGTTTTAAAGCGGATAGAGATTTAGAGATAAATGTATAGAATCTGTGGTTTCACCGTGGCCTGTTCTCCTGATATCCGGTAAAAAAGCCAACGGAACGGCTGAGGAATTGTCGATGGCGACATATTCTGAAGAAGACCTCAGTTTATTATGACCTTGAAGCGTCTTCCTATTTTCTCTCTCTCGACAACCCCAAGTACGAACGAGTCTCGGAAAACCTGTCTTTTTACTTTTACCTATCACAGACAACTATCTAAATACCGCACGAACTTGAAAGAGAAGGCGTCCTTTAAACTCTCTTGCATTGATAATTTTTTAGACAAAGACAAATCGCATTAACTGTTAAGGATATAATTATTCGGCAAAGTATATATGGGTCAAAGTTAGGGAAGGCAGGGAAATTATAGAATTTGCGCCCCACCTACCGAGCCTTGTCGATACTGGCTTCGGATTTGATTGAGCAATCTCCATAAATATTATTGTAATAATATTATTTTTCTTCAACTGCGTTGCGCGCGTTTGGGCGAGAGTGTTGTAAACAAATTTTAATTTAAAGAGCTCGATAAATAGAACGCGCAGGGAATTTCATAAGTGTGAATAGCTCTTAGGTGGACAAGGATGTAGAGTTAGAACTACCAGATTTGCCGCGAGACTTCGGCCTTTACCTCAATAATCCGGTCCCAAACTGAGGAAATACTGAAGATGACATTGAACTCTGTTTGTTATCGCAGATTTCGAGGGGGTCATTTCCTTTACCGATGAATTTAAAAAAAATCAGTCTTTAAATTGTGTTTTTTTAAGTCATAATCCGATTACAAACTGTTGTTCAGAAGGAAACGTTTTGTAGAAAAAATCTACAGGTTCGTCGTCCTGGCAAAGATATGTCCTCGGTTTGTTTCATGTGGTGTCGCGATACACAGATAGATAATGGATGAACAGCACATGAGGAACTTAATATACACTAATCCATTTTCAACATTTCAAACTTCGCGGCAAATTTCTATTGTAGCTCTCTTATAAATCTTGCCGTCAAGACAAATTTATTATATCGAAAATGGAATATTGTACCCCTATCTGGCTTTTCATGTTCCCCTTCAGTATTAGGTTCTTGGCTTAACAGGAATCGCCCTGTTTTGGCTGATAAATCCGTTATCCTGCTCATATCGCAAGGTAGTACAAAAAAGAGAGGCGATATATTAACCTTGAGCAATTAATGTGTTCCTGAACATGATGCATGAAAAGGGAAAGAGCCAAAAAAGGTGAGGAGTATTGTTTAACAGAATTTCAACAGAAGTTTAATCAAAATTACAGACATGCAATTCACGGCAAATTTTGACCCTTTCCTCGTGGACCTCTTTAATTTTTTCCCCATTGTTACTGCACTAAAATTAATAAAACTCCCAAACATTCATTTTATACCTCAAACTAATGAGATAAATAGCCAAACTTCCTAAGGATCATCCAACGTTCGCAAGCCGAAAGAACTATCACGCTCTTATCACAAGAATGCAGAAAAGGAACACTATAAAGACCAATAAACAACATGCGACTGTAGGACATCCTGGCATACACGATTATCTATTAACAGCACAATTCCCTCTTGTCATTCGTTCGCGAAAGTGGCAATACGTCCTGAAGGCTCTTGAAACTGAATCATATACGTCAGGACGAACTATTGTATGTGATATTCGTAACGGGTAGATTAGCTTTGAGTGTTTTAAAGATTTCAAAATCACCTCCGGGTTTACGACCCTCATGGTCAGATCCTGGCTACGCGCCTATAATGGCAGCTCTGAATTGAGATCGATTCCCTAACAAAAACTACGACATGTTGCCACCTGGTAACTAAAGGTAGGTTAGATTAGCCACACGACAACGAGTGTACTTTTCTGTTGCATATTGTTGCTTTCCCCTTGAGAAAAGTACTCTTTTTGCTGTTTGGCTAATCTAACCTACCCTTAGTTACTGGGTGGCAACAGGTCGTTATGCATGATTGTGCTTTCCTGGCGTATTGGCCTGTAACAAAACGAGTGACGAGTAGCAGCGCAAGTATTTTTGGGATTGTTTTGAGGGACACATTTCCTGTTTGATAAAAACAATGAAACTGTCTCTCCAAGAGCACTAGCGCTCCTATCTTGTCACCAATCTTTAACTCGTTTTGGTAGTCGCCAATAACATTAAGGCCGTGTATTCATTCGGGTGTATTCATGATGCATTATGGTATTTACTTAAGAGTCTATTTCTTGGGGCGACTTCGGCGGTTTAGAACTGAGCTAGGCCTATTGACCAAATGCTTAATCGCTAAAACTAGCGACTCCAGGTGATTCAATGCTGAAAGGCTTTCAAGACAATCCAGACTATGACGACATCTCAAATTAGAAGGACATTTAGGGGAAAGTATTGAGCAGGAAAGGATTGATGGGAATTATAAGGAAACGGATTAAGCAATAAAGCGACAAACTCGTCTGGTGATAGATGCCCAGGGATGTTGTCAACAAATACTGACTGGCATCTTTGACGTGTCAACTTGTGTGGCCGTTGCAGACTTGCCATTTCAGAAACCTGGCGCTACTTTGAGGTGGTTTACACCTTCGAAACGTGATTCATTTTTGCCAATTTTCAACTCGTTGAGTTGTTTATCAAATATAATGCTATCTTATCCACCCGCGGTCTTAACGCTATCGTCTTTTCAATTCTATTCAAAAAATACAAAAGTTAAAAACAAAGAGTAAACCTTGAATAGAATTTTAAAAATCGGGTTAAAGCTCTGGGTATATAATGATGCATTGTGGTATTTGAAAGCAGATATTACGATGTGTCAAAAGAAGGACGATGTTTGTGGAAAATTCTTTCCTATTTGACACGAACTGTTGAGCACAAGGTTAACTCAATTAAACACTGTCAGCAACATAGTTATTATTTGGTAGTTTCTATAAGTTTGTTTATCGCTAACGTTGAAGTATGCGGGGCGAGCCACTAAATTGACCATAACCAGGAAACCACTTTACACATAATAAGATAGCTATCAGATCAAGATGGCGGTAAATTTGATCATTTGCTCAATTTGTTCTTTAATAAGGCCTGCGATTATTTTTCAGATTATAATTGGCATTTAGTTAAATTATCTGAGTAAAACAGTACGGCAATTGCCTCTCAACAAGTTCGAATTTTTCTCCAATTGCCTGTAATGAATTTTGTTGTTGGCAGTGAGCTCTGGTCTTTATGCTCAAATGGACATACAACACGTGATTGCCACATCTGCTTGGCTAAAAAAAATCAGAAACGATACGAAAGGAATGCAAAGGATGCACAGCTTTTAAGCCTATATAGCTTCGTCTGAATGTTACTCGTACTTTGAATTACCTGTTTTAAGTTGAACAACGCAACAATTCCTCAGGCTGGGTTGCAAAATTTCCCAAATATACCCTTGGGCACATATTTTGTACTGTAGCAGTTATAAACTAAACTAGCCTGACACGTTTTGTATCAAAATAAGAAACAATTTATGAAAACATATTTTGAAGAGAACGCGGAATAAACCATCTAGCAAGGTAAACACCTGCACTAAGATCAAGACAACCAATATGTACTGTGTTTATTTACACGAAGATCTATTCCCTCCATACGGCGAAACACCAAGCAAACAACCTATATTAACGTGGGGACTGGGTTCATAGTTATCGTTCGTTACTTACCCGAACAACTTCTTTTCTGAAATTGCGCTGTTGTCAAAAAACGGAGAAACACCTGTGGTTTATACACTTTAACAACTTCTATCAAGTAGCTTTTAATATTTCTACGAAGGAGAAGCCCAGTTGCTTACCAAGTTGCGGACATAATGGCGACGCGGGCTAAGTGATATGTCAGACTGTCTTTATCTTATCATATTACAAAAGTAGTTTGTAAAATTGAAAGTCGACAACATCCGTTTACGTGAGCAATAAAGCTACACCTATTATCCAAATTATCAGTATTGTTTATTCATTTTCTGGGGGAAAAGGCCAATCAGACTGACAGTGCCGATCACTATCACTTTTGCCACCAGTGGTAATATGAAACGATAAATTTACATTTTAAATGTGAATTTATTTATATTTAATGCGCATCCATCTTCGTGGATAGCGTTAAGTTGTTCCGAGAATATATCGTGCACTTAAGTTGGATAATAACTCGCCTCCAATCCCTGTAGACTCGATAGCTCAACAGGTAGAGCGGCGGACCG
>JBAHVQ010000416.1:77264-87892 GCA_036872915.1 Nanipora kamurai | reverse complement strand
CATTTACCACTCAGTGGTTCCATTTACCACTCAGTGGTTCCATTTACAAGAATCTTCGTCATCTTTTCTGTAATTTTCAATTGTGACAGATGGACTAAGATATTTTTTGGGGCAGCTGATATGACCGAGGACCAGTCTACAAAAGAAGATGAAAAGACCTTGGGAATACAAAATGAAGCCGTTTCAGATAAGGTTTTGAATATTTTTGTTTTGAATTTTGAATATTTTAACACCTGGGTGTAGTACAGCATATGCATGAAGTTGTAACAATATGTAGTGACCAATTGCCCTGGAACTTATGGTAGGCAGAAGGTTTATTTGGCAAGTTACCTGTATTTTCAAACTAGTGTGTCAAATACATGTGGTGACACTAACATGTGAGTGTTTGGACGCACCACATGAATTATTTCACACTAAGCTTTCAAACTGTCCACTCAGTCCCAGGGAAAGGATCTAGCCAGAGGAGGACCTCCTACTGGTTTGTACAGTTAAAGTGTGCCTTGTTGAAGCAGCTTTGTAAATTTCTGTCTAAATATGTCCAGTAATCTGGTGTAATGAAGAAGTGATTACGAAAACTTTGACATCATATACATCATTGTACACCTGTTGCACATAGTCACACACACACACGCACACACACACACTCTCACTCTCTTTTTCTTTCTTTCTCTTTCATCCTTTTTGACTCTTTATTTATATAACTTTAACTTATCTTTTCAGTTTTGCCAAAATTTAAGGGGAGAAACTGAACTCCTTCACTGCCACATCTCTCCCTTTGATGAGTAAAATCATCTGGTGTTAGCCAGGGTAAAAGTCCCCTGTGGCAGGGAAGGAGTTAAACCCCGAAAGCCCCTCCTTGTAAAATCATGTTAAACTATTGTTTCCTACTGTGTTTACATGACTGATCATTTAAAAATGCTTGTGTTCTTAATGTCAATTTTGGTGCAAGTGCGAATCACATGCATGGGTTGAACAATGTGTACAATTACATATAGGCATGGCACTATGTCTATGGTTTATATTTATGGCCTATGGATTTTCTAATCTGAACCATCAGCAATAAATTGACCAGGCGGAAAACGTAGTCTTGTGACCAATATAACAGCCCAGCGTAAAATCCGGAGAAATTTTTGCTGCGTATTTTATGCTGGGCTCTTATATTTGTCACAAGCCTACGTTTCCCGCCTGGTCAATCTATTGCTGATATTTTGAACCATTTGGGTAGCATACAGTACATGGATGTGGACTTCCGCAAGTCTCGTTTATCGCTACGCGTGCGAGTCAAACACGCGGGTTAAGGCGAGGAAGAAAACGCGAACTTGTAAAATGTGCAGGCAGGCAACTCTGAACAGGGCGTTACCGATCACTTTTGTGACCGGAGGTGTGTTCAGGTTGTGATCGTGTAATCGTCAGTCAAAAGCTAATTGATTCAGTTTCATCCCAACGTCCGAAAATAAACATGAAAATTAACGACTAAGTAAATAAGACAACATTGTACTTTTGTTTTGACTCAAACTTTCAGTTTCCAGATGTATATTGTCAGGTCTATGACTAGTCTGACGATGATTTTGTAATAAAATTGAAATATTACCGTTCACCTTGTTATCTTATTTTGACTCAAATGTCAAGTTTCAGTATGTTTATTTTCGGCCGTTGCATTTCATTTTATGTTTGTAACGGCAAAATTTTCACATCCTGTGCTTTGACCTGTGGAACTTATAAATGGCCAGTAAACAACATTTGTTTTTAAACTACAAAGGAACTTTTCGCCGTCCATAATATGGCGGTCGTTGGAATGAAATTGATTTAATTAGTTTTTGACTGACGACTATACTATCACGCACCGAACACACCTTCGGTCATAAAAGTGATCAGTAACACCCTGCTCAGAGTCGCCTGCCTGCAAGTTTTACAAGTCTCTCGTTTTCTTTCTCCCCTCCAACCAGCGTGTTTGACTCGCGCGCGTAGCGATAAACGAGAGACTTTGGGCAAGTCTAACACGGATGTGGCAAAACAGCCCAGGAATTTCATAATTTTTGTAATTTTCTTAGGGATTTTTCAGCTGGATCCTGCTTGTGTTCAAGTTGTCTGATGTGCAACTTCAGAGTCATGCTGGACAAGATGCCATCCATTACCTTAACTTCCAAAAGTGTCTCATTTACTACACTGTCATAATCTGTGTCCTGTCAATCGTCATTATACTGCCTGTCAATCATTCTGGAGATAATGGTAAGTACAGATTCAACATTGATTACCATAGGTTGGTATACATGTGTGTCTTATCGCAGTATCTCTAGTTACCTTATTTGTACTTAATTTCGCGATTTTGGCAAAGCAATATTTCGCAAGCCTTCAATTTAGCAATTTCAAGG
Organism: Nanipora kamurai; assembly: GCA_036872915.1. Taxonomy (NCBI): domain Eukaryota; kingdom Metazoa; phylum Cnidaria; class Anthozoa; order Scleralcyonacea; family Helioporidae; genus Nanipora; species Nanipora kamurai. The sequence continues at coordinate 85,520 of JBAHVQ010000416.1, read as the reverse complement.
AGACAAAAGGAAAAAACAGAACATTAAATTTCGCGAAAATGTGTTAACGAAAGTTTTAAAATTTTTTTTTGTGTGTATGTGGAGTACGAGACTTTCATGTATATCAAGATTTAGGGGAACCGAGTTCACTCTTCTACTTAAGCTATTTAAAATCAGATAGGAATCAGATAGGAATGTCCCGATATGGAGGAAACTAGTATATGTTTCGAAATATCAAGAGTCTAAGTAACGTCATTTCGCGACCAGCTCCCAACTTGACCTGTAGCTCAGTTGGTAGAGCGTCGGACCAGTGAACCAAAGGTCGCGGGTTCGAATCCCTGCCGGGCCTAGTAGAGTTTTCTCTACTTGACCGGTATGGTTCGTCACTCTGAGCAACGTCTAACATCATTTACGGGAACCCTTCGTTGGAGAAACCTTACTTTGTATTCGCGAAAGAAACAACACGCATGACCGTTATGTGACTACGGCAACTAAAAGACTTCCCAGACGTTTAGTTTATTTAACTGTAGGACATCTGCCAAGAGAGATTTCATGATGCACCTGTTTTTAATTTCAAGAAGAGGAACTATTAAAGTGACAATGATGGACTGTAAATATCGACGATTCCCTGTTGAGCAGGGTGGTCTTCAAATTCTTGTCAAAGTCGAACTTGACATTTCATAAAATATCGGACTGTTGCAAGAAACTAGTCCGTGAAAACAGCAGAGAACTGGAAAACGGTCATCCTTACGACTGTACCAAGGAAAGTTTGAAAAAACTGCTACCAAGAAATAATTCAGAAGGAGATAGGTAGACAAGACAGGAATGGAACATTTGAACAATATTAGAACTTTTTCTCAACAAAATTAGAATTTTTCCATTTTCGTGGCAAATATATTTAACTTGTTAAACCGGTTTTGTGTAAAATATCATCAGCTGATTCAGTTGTCTGATTATGTTAATTTTAAAGAAGAATTAAATTTCTTGGGGGTTTTTTCGCAAGTCTTTAATTTCGCGAAAATTACGAAAATCAAGACGCGAGAAAACAAATACGAAGAAGGTATAGATGTAGTTGTATAATTTGTGACACAGTGGTAGTCCACATGTCTGAATTTCACCCCTGCGACTTGGGCTTGATTCCTGTTTCATGCAGCTTTCTGGTTAAAGTTATCTTTAACTGTTAAAAGTTAACAATTTAGCAGGTTCTTGTGGACACCTAACTAAACTTCCATAGAATTTAACGTACAGTAGCTAAAATAGTATTAGCCAGGTTAATATACAGTACAGTACATGTATTGGGTGGGTGAATTCACAGAGTGCGGTAGCTTGGAGGTTGGGGAGGAGCTGTGGTGTGGGTTTGTGTAAATGGTATGTACTCTGTAACTGCAGTCTGTATGCTTGATGGAAACAAATTTTATCTTCACGTAGTACCTCAGAGAAATCATTATGGTACAACAACCATTGCTAATCTTGCACCAGACTCCAATGTTATGTGGCTTCACACCGTCTTTGCATTTCTGTACTTGGCCATTCTGATTGTGATGTTGTGGAAATTCTCTCAAGGATACGAGACTGACCATGACCCAGTGTCACGGCTCACCATCCTGGTCAGCCATGTATCAACGTCTGCATCAAAAGATCAAGTGAAACAACATTTTGAGTGAGTATGACAGTTACACATCAAAACGGGTTTCAGTCTTTGTTTTTAACTTTTAATCCCCCTGAAAACCATTGCCATTTCCAAGTTAACGAAAGATTGATGAATCGTTTAACGTATAACTGCAGAAACTCGATTGTTGAAGTGCCAAATAAGAATTTTATGTTGAAGGGTCCTTCACAGGTATCACATGATCAGATCAGTACATAACGTGATGAAGTGGACGATGCCACATTGCAAAAAAAATGTTTAAACTTCCACAGGCGAAAGCACAAATGACGTTTTCTTTCGGCTTTTATCTTAGCGAAAGTATAATGAACTTCCCTCGCAGTCACGCGTGCAAGTACGGTGTTTATCGACCCTGAATTATATAGTACAAGTTTGAAAACATGAGCTGTTTACTTCCCATTTTTAGGGAAGTGTATGGCGAAGGAAGTGTTTCAAATGTTGAACTGGCTTATGATATTAGCCAGCTCGTTGGTATAAGCAGGAAGCTTGAAGCAGCTAGTCTTGGCAAGAACACATTTGTTATGTATGTAATGAAGCACGGAAGGAAGCAAGAGACAGTTGTCAGCACTAACAAGATTTGCCCATGTTGCCCTTGCTGGAAAGTGAAATATGATGGATTGGAATACTTCGTTCGGGAAGAAGAGAGGTATCTGGATGATTTTTTAAGGGAAAAGGAAGATGTTTTGAAAAGCAAAGGACTTGGGATTGCTTTTGTCACATTTGATAAAACAAGCGTTGTTCTAAGGTAAGATAGTTTACATAGCTGTAATATTAGTGGTTACATGTTTGCGATACATTTACAATATTTGTGGTGTAATACTAAATTAACGTGAAAGGAGGCTCTCTGGATTAATATGAACCCAAGAGTCCAAAATGCCTTGCGCTTATAACCACAAAAAATACGAACAGCTAATGACAGACATCGGGCACTAATCGTGAAAAAGGTGAGGTTATTTGTGTTTACGTTTGACGAATATAGTGACATTTGCTGATTTAGCATAATTTTGTCGTCGTCTGTTAGATATCCGGGAATTTGACTCAACTCATGGAAATTATGGTATCCGAATTTAGCGTAAGTGCTAATGGTGACTTCAATGGTGCAATGCCAAGAGCAGTAACAAGCTAGTACCGAGCCCGCAGTACCGTAAAATAGTTACTCGACATTTCAGATGAAGGAAAATTTCGATTGTCAGAATTTGTAAGACCTAACCGGCGCCTGTTCCGAAAAATACATCTTGGGGCCATGGGGTTGGGAATCGAACCCGCGCCCTTACCCCACACAAACTTGTCGTCATCTTCGGATCTGTCTGGCTGTCTGGGTTGCATTACAAGTTTATGTTTTCTTTTTCCTAGATGTATCCAAGATTACAGTCTCATCTTAGGGGGACGTAACGTCGAGTCCTCTATGTCACTTGCGCTGAAGTCGAGCCTCTGGAATATCGAACGTGCTCCTTCTTCTGGGAATATCATTTGGGAGAATTTGTCAGCTGATCCCAAGTACTGGTGGATGAGAACGGCATTAATTAATGCTGTTCTCTTCGTTTTTGTCTTGTTCTGTTCAACACCGGCTATTTTGCTTACTAACTGGAATCAACTTAAGGCATCAGTAGGTAAGGTTTAACGATCACTCAGAAACAAGGTCATTGCCACTCGCCATAGTTGGAGATGGGGATGGCACACTCCTTAGTCATCCCTTAAGTCGGGAAATATTGGTTTATAGTCGGCAACAATAACGTGTTTGAAAGTAGCTGAATTATGGAGTAGTAATCAAATAGTAAATTGCGTACCAAAAATATAAATTTATCTCAGTCCCACCTTTTATGACTTCTAATTACTTATACTACATACCTGTACCAGAAAGACATTTATAAATGACGTTCGAGAGGTTGATCTCAGACTGGAAATATTCTTGCAAGTCAATCGTAACTACCCCTAGTTACTCGGCAAAAATACACCTCATTCATCGCTATCACTGGAGGCCTAACTACGGCTCTGATCAAAAGCAGGCTTTATCTCATCATTGCACGAGAGCGGAATTTGTCTACTCTTAAAAACTGTGTGTTCCGTTTGAAAAGCTCTGATTATCATTTATGGGTTACAAAAATTTATGCCAGATCAAACCAGTTTTCGAAGACCATCGTAAGGTAAAATTCGCGAAACAGTCTCGTCCCCTTACAAAACCAGAATACCGGAGAATCTAGCTTTTAATGCCTGGACTTACACTGACTCTTGAAAGGTTTGGAGAGAAATTACCACGGGGGACTTACAAGGGATGTAGAAAAAATATTTCGAACCGCATATAGCGGACAAACTAGGTGGAACTTTAGTAATTCAGTTTTGGCCTAACATGCAGTTTGTATCTATAAAACGCCTATAAAACGAGTGGGCCTATGACTAGCACGCTTATAAGGAGTCTTGGGGATTTTACAGTATTCTCTTTCTTCTCGCCTTCCTGTCCTTATAAAAATTTAAAAAGAATCCCTGCCAATGTTAAGCAATAAAAATTTCTTGCTCCGAGATGAAAATCAAATGACGTACAAAGGGTCGTATAAAGGATTTTGATATATCTTGCTGTTCAAACTGTGGAATGCCAGTGACTCTGAGCTACAGACTGAACTCCAGCTCCAGACATTTACGACTTTTACAAGTCATTGGCGACGAACTCGTGCCAATCTTAAATGCCGGAAGTAACCTTGGTCTGCCATCTGACTTCTGGTTGCTCAATGGTTAGAGCGTCTGGCTGGCATTCAGAAGGTTCAAGCCTCGTCTGGAGCTCAGAGTATTTTTCGGAGTTCTGTGAGGTATTCCACCGTTTGAACAGCAAAATAGATCGAAAGCCTATAACAGTATGAAGCTGCAATTTCCGAAGTAAAAGTAAAACGAACGGTCATAAGTTAATCAATTTTTTAAAGAACTTGAACTCGTCTGACGTCTGTGATTGTGAACCAATTCTTTTTTCCAGAAAGCAAAGCGGATTCGCACGCCAGTCCTTTCATCAATCAGTTCTTACCGACCTTGATGTTGTGGACATTCACCGCCATCTTGCCTTCCATAGTTTCATGGTCTAGTTATTACGAGTACCACTGGACACGGTAATTTGAATGCTCTTTTTTGAAAATGATGATAGACGCTAGTTATTTTTGCGAATATATTGATATTTATATAAATAGAGAATGTCAGAAGTAGACATGGCGAAACTGTACAATACCTATATCTAGAAACATTACTTCATAGATTTATACCAATCTTGGAATGATGCTCAAATGTTGTGAAATGTTAACATTTTAAAGAGAATATTCCATGATAAACCGACACGGCGAAAGTTTACTTGGAAAATTAAGTTGTCTCGAGCGGGATTCAAACTCATCTTTGGGTTTTCGAACCGCTGCTCTTCCAGTTGAGCTCAGTGAACTCTAGAAAGACTGGAACGATAACTCCATAAGCCTCGCCTTATGATCGGGTGAAGCCAAATTTCGCGCCCTTGAAGGCAACCATGCAGGTATAGATCACCCGTGTTTCGTGCATGTAGCTACTATGTGGATATAAAAGATTCGTGTTTCTTGCGTGTCATTACCACGAGTGTAATTACCAAGGTGATAGTGACAGTTTTTTGATCTGTTTTAGTTCGTCAACTCTTATTTTACGGTAATAACAACATAACTAAATGATAAAAACTAAATCAAGTGTAAGATTAACGATAATTTGTTTCTCGTCTTGCCCTATGAAGTGTTAAAAAACCTTGGGATATCGAAAAAGAAAATGAAAAAGTACAGAACTTTCAGCGAGGTTTTTTATGCCGAACTTTTTTATTCGTTTCGGACGGCTTTTTCTGAAGGATAGGTAAACCGAAAGACTGCTTACTTTGGTTTGATAGGGGATAGGGAAAGCTGTCTAAGAAAAACGAAACTTGGCGTAAAATGGTAAAATCTTTGACTTTTTAAAGGTTTTTGTGGTACTGTTTTCGTAAAAGGGACCGGGGCATACCTACATGTCAGCCTCCATGCTTGGCTTCAAAATTCGATCTGGAGTTATCGTTCCAGTCTTTTTAGAGTTCACTGGTTGAGCTATGATGTCAATTAGAGATCCTCGCGACAACTTAACTCTTAAAATCTTAATCTTGCTGACCAAACTGTGGAACTCCATGGACTCAGAAAAACTCTGATCTTTTGAAGAGACTCGAACCCTCAACCGTCTGGATCCGGTGCGGCGGGACCGGAGGCCGGGGGGCACTCGCCTCCTCATAATTAAATTGCTTCAATTAATTTGCCCGAGAAAAATCAGCTTTTGCTTTTCAATATTATGACTGCGTTATTTTGATTTCTTGGGTTAATTGACCTTATTGTAAATAATGTTCTTTCTTTCACGTTTTGAATAGAAGAATATCCTAACAAATGCATTAAAGTGATAACACTTTGAAAGGCATTAAGCTAGGGCCAAAAATTCCGCATCCAACACTTGGCCTATGATTGTTTTATATGACATTTTCTAACCTTTAAAATTCTATAAAATCTTCCCCCAAAATGCAGGAAATATAACTTCTGAGACTCTGGATTTCACAATTTTCCCGGAGAGCATGCCCCGGCCCCACTAAAAATTTTGGCGCCTTCAGTGTTTGTTCTGTCCCGCCCCAATTTCTGTCCCCCAGATAATTTTTAGGTTACGTTGCCCCTGTGGATTCCAATCCTCGTCCACCCATGCAGTCCCGTCTGGTGTTTTTTTGAATCCATGGCATTGCACAGTTTGATCAGCAATATTTTCTAAGGCTTTAACAGTATCAAACTGCAATCTCAAAATGCAAACTTAAAGAAGTTAACTTCTCTCCGCGAGGATGTGCAGCGTTTCATTTCTACTTAAGAATGATCCTCAGAGTAACATGCAGAGAAAATTTCGTGATCAACCTACACTGGATAGTTCGTTTCCGAATCCAGCTCGTATCTACCCAGTTTCCCTAGTGGACTTTGGCAGTGTAGATTAACCACGATATTTTCTAATTATGCTACCCTGAAGATGGGTTCAATACTTTAATTATAGGTTTTGTATATTTTTATGCCTGTGTTAGCTATGGATTGAACAGGCGGAAAATGTAATCTCAAGAGGAATATCAAAGCCCAGCAAAATATCTTTATGAAAGCCATCGAGTCGGACACAGAAGTAAAATCATAATATTTAATAAAGTTCCAACGTTTCGTTATCATCACAACATCTTCAGAGAATAACTTGCATAACTGCCTAAAGCCTAAGTATATAGTTACAGGGTTGTAATAATATTCATAATGATTGGTTAATGCATGAATATTATTACAACTCTGTAACTGTATATTTAGGCTTTAGGCAGTTACGCAAATTATTCTCTGAAAATGTTGTGATGACGTTGAACGTTAGAACTTTATTAAATATTATGATTTTACTTCTGTTTCCGACTCGATGGCTTTCATAAAGATATTTTGCTGGGCTTTGATATTCCTGCGATAACTTACTTGTCGATATAAAAGAGGATGTTGCATTTCGGCAGTCTACCAACCTTATAACTTATAACTTTCATGTCGACTTATACATGTATATCAAATTTTTGTTACGCCAGAACTAAACAAGAGAAATCTGTGATGTTTAAAGTCTATGTATTCTTGTTGTTCATGGTCGTCATTCTTCCTTCTTTGGCTTTGACCAGGTAAGGTTTCTCGAGTATATCGAGTTTCTCGCCACATTGTTTCCGCGATTCATTCACCTATAACGACGTGCATAAAGCCAAATATTGTGAATCTTGTTGGCTGGAAATTTCCAGCGAATTGTATAGCTCGGGATCGGTCCTTAAGATAGAATGCAAACAAAAATTAAATGAAAATAAAACTTTGCGAAAAATTATACACCTGGTGACACGAAAATTTAAGATAAATCACTCATAGACGAGTAAATTTGCTCAATAATTGCAATAATTTTGCCGAGACAAATGCACCTGTATGTGGTTTGAGTAAGATGTGCTCAATGTTTAGGCCAATTAACTCGTTTTTGAGCAGTTTTGCTCACAGTTTTGTAACTTCGTAAGTCCGTTGTTGTACACAAATTTGTGATTATTTTTACTCAAGTTTTTTTTACAGCGTAGAAAACGGGCTCAAATTTCTTGTCAGTAATTTGGAAGGGTCAACCATGAGGATCCCGTTTTGCCCTACTTAGTATTGATTTTGTGGAAAAGGAACTTGCCGTAGGACTATTCTCATAGAAAAACAACAGTAAAGGTGATTTCAAATAATGCTTCGATCAAACCAATAAGACAATCGACCTTTAGTCCAGTATTGTTGGCTTTTTTCGTGTGCGTCAACTGTGTTTAAACAAATGGATTGAATAGGGTAGTTTTTACCATCCCTCAACTAATCTTGAAATGGTATCACATTGAATGTTTTCGTTCTTGTTTGTTGCAGTCTGGATGCCTTGTTTGAGATGACATTTAAAGGAGACTTTCAATCATTTGAGAGTAGATTAAAGTATGTATTTTCATTGTAGTTCATGGTGTGTTCCTACGCCGTGTGAAACTTCCTATTCTATTTCAGAATCATCCTCAGGGTAACATGAAACGATAAATTCACATTTAACCTACACTGCTGAAGTCAACTGAA
>JBAHVQ010000416.1:17318-34355 GCA_036872915.1 Nanipora kamurai | reverse complement strand
GACAGATCTCATGTAAACTGGCCGTGATTAACTGGATGATATACTTACTTCCATACGCTGTAAATGTCATTAAATTCACAACTTTTTGGGGAAACTGAAGTGGTCTGGGAGGAAACTTCAACCGCAAAACCTTTCGATATAGAACTACATCAGAATGTAATCGATCAATCTTCAGCTCGTTTTAACAGTGTAGTTCCTGTAAGTTTTCTAATGATTTGCCAAAATATTCTACTTTTACACATTTAAAGAAGCCGTCCACTACCGTCGATTCTTCAAATTTTTACAATTTTCTTATTACTCTAATAGTTATTTCTTATTCCCTGTTGTCATCTGTTTAAATATTTTTATGTATACATTGTGGATATCCTAGAAGACGCAAAAAATCTAGCCATTTGTTTACTGCTTTCTCTTTGCCACCAGGCAAACAGAATGACATGGCTGGCGCGTACGCACTGAGAGATGAGATAATTGCCAAAGGAGATGCACAAAGTGCAGTATTTACATCGTTGTTTGAGCGGTTGGTGGAGAATTTGAAAAAAGCTGACAAGGAGGAGGAGGAAGAAACAAACCATTCCGAAGAGGTGGGTATATCTGGGGAGAACTGCACGGTAGGTCTGATGGGTGTGTTTGTATGTGTGTAGGTGGGTGAGGAAAAGCGAAGAGACTGAGGCAAACACCGGCCCTTTTTGTTCGGCAGACACTTAATGCGTTCAAATGCTGCTATCACGTGTGTCGCTAGTATAAAGAGCAGACGAACTATAAAATGCCGTATTATACGGCTGTGCTTATGTACAGTATTATATGGATCTAAATTTAAATACTTAATATTCGGAATATCAGTGCAAAGTTATAAATGCAGCATCAGGCTACTAGCTGTTCTTAGCGAAAGCTATTCTTTTGCCATGATGACTCATGACTGTTCGGGTTGTTAACCGTCATCATTCTGTTCAAAGTTAAATGTCGAACACCTGTGAAACTTTTCACTGCATATGATGCGTCTCTAAAGCTCAGTGTTTCCATTAGATCGTAAAAGCACAAATGCTAATATGTGATAAAGAAATTTGTTGTTTACTTGAAGTTTATAAAGCTCAATGATTGCGGCGTATCGTCGGTCAACAAAAGGTTACATGGTTTGTACAGGTGTACAATCCTAACTTCGTTAATTTAACAATTCCTACATCTAAATCCTTCGTAATTTAATAATTTTAGAGTCTTATAGGTCAACAGAGTGTTGCTTATTGTCTACATGTACACCCTTTACTGAGACACAGTGTCTTGTCATTTAATGTAAGATTACGAGATGCGGGCATAATTCTTTGTCTCCGTTTTACACTTTTGTTTGACTTCTTGGTCGTCTAAAGGTTACAGACTTTGCACACGCGCAACGGTCACTTCCACTGGACCTAGTAATTTCCAAAGTTGTCGATGCCAAGGTGGAGGTTTTCTTGTCTATCATCTGTGTAACTACGGTTTGGATCCTGCTCCACGCAGTAATCCTAGTAAGTGTTTACCTGGGTCACCACGGGTTATCTGGGAGGAGTTTTTAGTTTCACTCTACCAATACCGTTGGCGAACTCCCTTCCTCCGGTCTCCCCTTGTGGTAACACTGGAACGATGAGAGATAAACCTTCTGGAGCTCTCGGGACAAGTATAAGACAAAACATATACCGAATAAAATCATCTTGTAAAATTCAAGATATGAGTAAAAAACAAGAGAGAATGTTGAAATGGTAATATTTCGAATTTATTACAAATTCATCATCAGACCAAGTATCGGGACAAAAGTTCAAGTATAACGGGTGGGGTTACCCTGAGTAAACAGAAGATACTTTGCTTTGCTCTACTTTGCCTTTGCCTTTGCTTTTGCTTTACTTTACGAGCCGGAGTCGCCAGACGAGCTGCGAGCTCAGAAGTCTTGAGTGGTCGACTTGTTTCACTTACAGGAATATAAATCTGATCGGCTGTTCTAAATAGCAAACGTTATAAGCATACGTCACACCATCAAAATAAGGTCTTTTGAATTTGTGCTTGTTATTGGCGAGATTGATGCCACACCCCCAATTAAACCTCGGTCCCAAAATCCACCGGCAAAATAGGCGTGTTGTTGCAAGTGGGACAAAGGCCTTCCCAGCGGAGAAGCGAACTGCGAGAGACTGGGAAGGACTTGTAGCAAGTCTAACCGTAAAGGTATTCTGACTTGAATTTAATCCTAATGTTGCTTGGTGGCTTTAGATCTCATCCTCGTTCATGCTATTTAGCATTTCCTGCAACATTTCGTACAGTTTTGGGTTGTGTGTCCTCGGTATCATATTGTATACTTTTGATGGTGTCTGAAATTCAATCAAACCTGCATTTGGGTTTACTTTTTAAGATTTAATAGGTTTCACATTGGAACTGTCTTTGTAGCTTGCAAATTTTTTCCATCAAGGGGTTTTTGGCACACACAAAAACACCGTTTTCGCGAATCTTCGCGTTGAGGAAACTCTAGCAAAATCCGGTATACATCCGATAGAACTTTACCGGATACCGGTACTACCGGATTTTGGTTTTCCCGGATATTGGATACCCGTATACGGATCCGGTGCATGCTAATCGATTCCTCACTTGCGTTTTAAGTTGTTTGATTGATTTATCCCCGGGTTACAGAGCGGTAAAGGTCGTCTAAAATTCTCTGACATTGTTGAAGGACGATGAAAGGCACGTGTTTGTAGAGGATAGTAAGCACAGTTTCGTACCACAGGTAGCAGTGTTTATTTCAGTATTGTCTTGAAGAAAGATGGTTTCCTACGATCCTAAAGGTTTAAATGATGTCGAGCTATGTGCTCTGAATGTCTGTCGCTCTCGGTTCGATGATATCGAAGCAGGATTAGAAGATATCGAGCGGTCAATTAGGATAGCCCAGGTGGCTGCAGTGGTGTCAAAGGAAGACATGAAGCAACTTACCCAATTTCAAAGCAGATGTAAACACCGATGGAGGGAACTTTATTTTCAGCGAAACCCTACGAATAACCAAATCAAAATGAAAGTGCATCTGCGAAGAAGGGATATGACATACTACGTCGAGGAGACCTTGGAATAGTTGATTTAGAATTAATAGAGGGGACTTGGATGGCATTAGTGGTTGTCCATGTATGACGCTAAGCTTTGCAGATAACGAATTTTGCTGTTGTTCGAAATTCAAGGGCCCTGTATGAGGGAAATATGGGATAAATTAACCATTGGCCAAATAGCTGCTAATTGCCCGCGACAAGTTAATTGGATTTGTGTGATATAACTGCTGTCTTTTGAAGACGACCACACAGAACTTTCGCTGGTGTTATGATGCCTTTGTAAGTGGACAAAGTTAGAACAATGTTCATTCAACAGATGGTGTTTGTATCTGATCCAAATGTATAAGTGTTCTATTTCATTTGGACGACGTGTTTGGTTAGTTTTGATAAGAATTGTCGTGATATAATTTGCTTATATTACCATATTGTATGCCACACTGGTCATGGCCGATAGTACTTAGTTTACATTTAGTTTAAACGCTTTGGTCATGTTTTTATATGTCGTTTGCGAAAGCTGAACACACGGCATGAAAACACCAAGAAAACATCAAGAAAAAAGTAGTTTTATTGTCTTGAAAGTGTTTTCCAGATTCCTTTCACAAAATTTTAAATTACTTAATTGATCGAATCCTGCTGTGCTAAATAAAACTCCCTCCATTAGAAAGTTAAAAGGTTGGTAGACTGCCGAACTTATGTAAATTTTGTAAACGGAATCCTGAAAAGACCAACGAGACCAGTTCTTTCCTGATGTTTTCAGAAATTTTCAACATAAATTCGGCACTCTACTAATCTTTTAACTTTCTACACTGGTTTACTACCAACTCAGCGTCCTGAATTTTTACATCGTATTCCCTCCGTTAGAAACCGTTTGTCTGAATACACGAGCTTGCCAAACATTTACATATCTGCATCTTTATTAGTATTGAATAACTCGTGGTTATTAAACTGGTTTTTATTGTTTTGAACGTCTTTTCAGGATTCCATTTACAAATTTTTAACCTACTTAACTGAATATTTGTCCGAATCCTGGTGTGTTAGGCAACACTCCCTCCGTTAGAAAGTTAAAAGGTTGCCGAACGTAATTAAATTTTGTAAACGGAATCTTGAATAGACTTTCAAGACAATAAGACCAGTTCTTTCCTGATGTTTTCTTCGGAATTTTTTAACATAATTTCGGCACTCTACTAACCTTTTAACTTTCTACACTGGTTTATATATTACCTACGTAGCAACCTGCATGTTTACATCGTACTTCCTCCGTTAAAAATCGTTTTTCTCGACACATTTCTGTGTCTTTATTAGTATTGAGTAACTCGTCGGCTGTAACTAAACTGTTCTCCCCAGCTGTCTAATAGGATCCTCCCCTCTCAGGTCCAAGGTTGCTACAGGATGATACTTCAGTACCCGGGAAAAAAACCTGAGATGCCTGTTAAAGTCAAATTTTCAATTGTGACACAGGTAACTTTAGTCGGACAGCTGCGTGGAGCGGAAGTCAATCTCCGGTGTAACGATTAACGATTCATTTTCTTTTATTCAAGAACTACTTTCCATCGATTGTAACACTGATCGTGTCTTCATGGCCAGCTTCGACATAACTCCTCTCTTTACCAACATTTTTTCTCTGCAGTCATGGATGTATCTGGTTAAATAACTGCCCTCCGGAATGTAAGCCTCTTTTTTACTGTCGTTACGTTGATCACTGTTTCATCTTGTTCCGCTCTCCTGATCGTGTCTTGCCGTTTCACAATTACTTAAATTCTCAACACCCAAATATCAAATTTACTCGTGAATCAGAAAACAATTGTTGTCTCCCTTTCCTTGATATCCTCATCAACCGTTCATCTGGCTCCTTTTCCACTTCCGTCTACCGTAAACCCACGTTTCTTGGTCTCCTTACAAATTTTAATTCTTTTATTCCCTCTACTTACAAAACAGGGCTGCTATTCTCTGTTCTTACTCGCTGTTTCCGTCTTTGCCCGGCATACTCAGCTCTTCTTTCTGAGCTAGAAAAGCTCAAACAATTTTTTATGAACAACGGTCTTCCGACAAGACTCATTGACAGTTGTTTTAATTCTTTTTTGGCCAAAACCTTTTCGTGTTTGTTCCTTCTACTGTTCCTAAGCGCCTCATTTATTCTTCACTACCTTATGCTGGCTCGATATTAGAGTACGCCTGCCCTGTTTGGGGCGCTCTTCCAGGATACCTTCAAAATGAAATAGAACGTGTGCAGATGAGGAGTCTTAGCATTCTAGGTTTGGACAAGGACTGTCTACCTTGCTTAAGTAACAGGAGAGAGCTTGCTACTATGCGAGAGGTTAGAAGGATACGGGATGATCTAAATCACCCCTGTCACGATTTGCTCCCTGAGCCTGTTGATCATTCCTACGGGTTAAGACCAAGAAACGGAGGCAAGTACTCCGCCTTTCGAGAATACAAAGACACAAATTATCTTTCATTGCAAGATCTTGTAAATATGTACGACATTTTAAAGTTTTATATTAATGTTGCAATTCGTATCTGCAGTCCTTATAAATAATTTATTAGTTAATTACTTGTAAATCCATTGTATTTTTTTTAACTTAAGGTGGACACTATTTAAATTTCAAACTCCAACTGGCTCGCATTTTCTACAAGTTCAAATTCAATTAAGAAAGCTCTTCTCATCTTCCTTTCCTCTCATCGCTCTTCGCTTCGTCGCCCGACCTACGCTACGGTTTACAAACCTTTCCCTTTAAAGACCATATTCCCAGCGGTCTGAGATCGCACGTAGTTTATAAATTTACATGTCAAGGCTGCGGAGCCTTGTACATGTATGTCGGCGAAACTTCCCGCCACCACCACACGCGCGTCTCAGACAACATGGGAATCTCGGCCCTTACTGGAAAAAAACGCTAAAATCCTCCTCCAACTGCCATTATATCACACCACTTAGCTGCTGGACACCCTTTCTCTTCCGACGAGTTGAGGATCATTTCCTCCTCCTCCTTTGAATCTGAATTACTTTTATACGAAAGCCTACTTATTGCTAAACCCAAACCGTCCAAGCCCCATTCTATTTATTTTGATCTGTCATCTACGTCTCACCTCGTTCTTACGTATTGTTTTTCATTTCTTTGCCCTGCTGTAACCTTTTGTTTTATTCATAAACTCTTTTGGTTAATAAACAGTAAAACAGATTCCGAAAAATGTCATTCTTAACTTGTGATTCAAGTAGGAAAAGAATAGACAAAAAGAAATGTGGTAATATTAATGAAACAGCGTTAATTTGTTCGTATAGTTGGTTGTTGAAAGAAAATGTAGTTTTAGTGCAAAAATCTGTAGAATACGTTTTTTAAAGTATGTTTTTTAAAATGGTTTCGATAATTTTATGTTTGCATAATTTTAGATTGAAAAACGAAAGTTGGAGTCAAGTTTTGATTTCCGACGGAACAAGAAGTGCAATGCGAAAAACGAAATTCAGTTCTGATTGTTCGATTTTCTTTTTTCGATTACATCGGAAAACAAATGGTGGAAAGGAACACGCATTATACTGCACAGTACTCTCACTTTTTAAGTTTCGAACCGTTTTCGTTCAAAACAGCATGGATTAACTCTTTGATTTTCCGTGCCTTTAAAATTTGCAGCCCTCCGGAATTATTCAACAAACAATTAGATGAAATCAAAACCTTTGTCTTGGAATGGTTATCCTTCTAGATTCCGAAACACGCTTGTTTCTAAAATAAGAAATAAACTTTTGTCTTCCGACGACAAAACTCGTCAAATATTCACTTTTAACGACTCCAGTATCCCGAAAATTTGGCTAAGACTACCATACCTCGGCCCAAAAGGTCAGTCACTTGTCATTAAAAAGATTCGTTGGCACCTTAAAACTGAAGTCAATTTCGTTGCTGCATACGACGCCAAGAAAACTGTTTTTTCCTGTCTAACAAAGACCAAGTTCCGGACCTTTCGGAAGTGTGATAAAAAATGCGTCCGCAAAACAGAGCGCTGTCTTGGAATTAGACTCAAGGAACACTCGAAACACTTTGACACCTGTGTAGTTGCGCAGCATTTCCTTTCACACCTCAACGTCCTTTACGACAGCCTCAACTCTTCTCATCATATCTCATCTGACATTAAAAACGTAGTGTTTACTAACTTTAGAATACTCTACTCTTGCAAACATAGCAACTCTAATCGATTACTTATACTTGAAGCACTTTCAATCAAGCTCAATAAGCCTGACTTAAACAACGGTATGAAGGCTAGTAAAAAACGTTCTCTCTTTTAACGATTACCTATCTTAATGCTGAACACAAATAATTAGTGATGATGTCATTCTTGTATGTATATATATACAGCGCTTAACATACCTTGTAATCATTTTGGTTTGATAATGACCCTGAAATCGAGTCAAGATATTACTACATTTCTTTTTGTCTATTCTTTTTCTACTTGTATCACAAGTTAAGAATGACATTTTTCGGAATCTGTTTTATTTTGTATTTTCTTAAACTGTCAGCTGGTTATGGCTATTGGTTAATGCCTGTAATTAATCTGCCTTTGCTACCATATAATCATCGTGCTCTAATCATTGTAATTTAATCTCTGAAGATGTTGCAAATATGGCAACGAAGGTTCGAACTTAATAAATATTGTATATATCCTTGCTGTAAAAGTCAAAGCCCAGACGATGATTTTAAATAAGGCCGCATGGAAAACGGTATGGTGAAAAGCCTCTTATGATTTTGCCGTCGAGAAGCGTACCCCCGTGTAGTAATATTGTCTGGCGTTAGCCAGAGTAACTCAGTTGGGAGAACCTTAGAATTACTAGACATTGAGCACGTGACAGGGAGCAAATTGAACGATTTTTTTTGCCCTTACAAATTGGCAACATTGGATTTACGGACCTGGTGGTCGACTGTCAAAAAGTGGCTACAAAATAAGGTTCAGCAGTTGAATTGTTTTCTTGTAAGGTGGCGAGAATGCCACGTTCAGATCTACTGACCTACTTTCTTCCATACACTGCAGTAAGAGTTAAATTATCAGCGATGTCCGAAAGAACTGCGTTTGTTTTCCTACCAGAATAGTCCTGGGGGAGTTCCTTTTGAACAAAATGGCGGATTTGCAAGGGCGATTTGATGGCAAATCAAGTGGTAATCGTGGCACCCATAGCTAACCCCTCCGGATTAATGGCAAGAGGTAGGAGCCCGCAGTACATGCCTAATAATTCTATGGGCAGAGCACCGCACTACCTTCGCAGGGATTGGATTCTCATTGGGAGGCCCTATATCGCATTTTTCGGCAGAGGTGCATTTTTTGGGTGTTTAAGTATATCATTCTGGCACTCAAAAATTCCGTCTCCTAATGTCAAACGTCTGATTGTTCCAGGAAAGAGTTTTAAGCGAGATACTGCGCTGTGTAAGTGACTTAGAAATGAATATAAGTGGCAGCATTTTCCATCTGATATCCATCATCATGTAAGATAGAACTCAGTTTTTCCCTAAAGAGCACAGTAATGAATTGTCACATTGGTCACAGAAAAGTACCTCAGCTGGGTTACAAGTCACGACAGCTCTTGCTTACGAAACTGGCCAGTATTACTTTGTCCAACAAGCTACGAGTATTGTACGAGCCACTATTTCCAATAAACTACCTCAGGTCGTTTAGGCTAATTTAGTAAGTGTAAATATAAGTGAATACCTATGCAGCTCTCAGTGATTTAATTTATTTTTAAATCGGCTCCTCTGGTAATAGCTTCCAGGAAGAAATTGTAAACATAATTAATCTTGCAACTAGGTTTGTGTGTTGCCGAATTTCGTGCGTGGGAGAGACATGAAGCACTAAAAGCACTACCGCCTTTCTTTTGTCTCGAAGATCCCCAGCTACTGAAGAAATATCTGAGCAAAGCCGATCGTTTTGTCGAAATCGTTTACGACGAAAGGTCTCCTCCTCATTTGTGTCATCCAGTTCCCGTTGCTATTCATAGATATAGATGGTATATTTGAAGCATTAAATGTTTTCTTCCTGTCAACAAGTTTACCATTCAGTTGTGGGAACAGATAAGCTTTGGTTTGCCAACTGATAAACGTCGATGATGAGAAGACATTGCTGACCGCAATTGACAAAAATTGTGGGGACGTCGGATATCTCTGTGACGCCAAGCTTCTCCATTTAATATTTACATCTAGCTTAAGAGTTGTGGATTGAAAGGGGAAAAAGATTAATGAAGATTTGAGTTTGAATAGTGCTATATTGGGTCAAACGATTAGTTTTATATTAATTAAAAAAAAACATTTTAACAGCTTGCTGCTGTTAATTCAAATGTATATTTGGGTTGTGCGGTTGTTGGTTTACTATCCCGTCTAAGCAATCGTGAGAGTATGTGTTCGTTGGTCATTACGTGTGGTTAGTTTGGTGATGTGAACGAAATGAAAGGTTCTTGTTTGTTCTGTCAACATTTATATTTTGTCCAAAATGGCAACCACGTGAAGTCAATCTTTAATAGGTCTTTAAATGTTTCACGACTCTGAGGTCGAATTGTCTTTTTAATGTAGTTGTCTATCTGACGGGCGAAGAATGGAGGCATTTGCGCCGCTCGACAAAGCTGATACACTTTTAATTTAACAACTGGCGCGATAACAGAAGAATAATAAACGCCACTGAAATCGTTTCCGAGCATTTTAATTTAGCTCTCCATAGGCTTTTAAACAATCGCGGTCTCGTCAAAAGGAAATTTATTTGTTTTATGCTGCCTGATGACAAAGTCAAATATTTCCTCTCTTGATTAGAAATTGCTTCTTGTGTTATCGTTCGTTGTTAACCATGGTAAACTTCAAAAGCTAACTTTCTTTCCCCCTATGTGAGACCTTTGCCGATTGAGATATGCCGTATAAAAAGCCTTCTGGCCAAGATTATCGTATCTTGTCTGTCAAATGTGGGGAATAAACGTACGTGTTTGTTCTTGCTTAATGGTGCATGATTAAATTATGCAAGAGCTTTTCCTGCTTTTCGCAACCGGTATGATGTTATCAT
Source organism: Nanipora kamurai (assembly GCA_036872915.1). Classification (NCBI taxonomy): domain Eukaryota; kingdom Metazoa; phylum Cnidaria; class Anthozoa; order Scleralcyonacea; family Helioporidae; genus Nanipora; species Nanipora kamurai. The sequence continues at coordinate 24,291 of JBAHVQ010000416.1, read as the reverse complement.
TCCAAATATGTAATCGATTTGCGTTTGCTGGGATATCTTAACCAGGTTTAGGTCCATTGACGGGATAGAGGTTGAGAAATGATCGGAAGCAAACAACTTCATTGTCATGTCTGTCACCGTTTCTGAAGATTGCTGCTCAACGATGTCCTATTTCCGAATAACTCCATTTTGGTCTCGGGTGACATAGAATTGCCACTCTTTGTGGCTTTGGCAAGTCACTTTAAATGAATGTGTCGTATCTTTTATTTGTACAAAACAGCAATCTCACTTCATTGCTTGAGAAGGGATAATCTTATCTCCCTAAGATGTTTCCTCAAGACTAGTCGAGTTGACAAAGTGCCAACGTAACACTTGTTTTTAATTTAGGTTCTGTAGCTGAATCTATGCTGTAGTGTAATCTCCAATTATTTGCAGATGCGATTCTACTTTAAATTTCATTTTTTACTTTTCTTTCGCCCGACCTAAATCTGATGACAATTTGCGACAAAATAGTTTTTATCATTTCCATTCCTAGTAAGATTTTCTTTTTTGAGTCAGATGGTGGTATCGCAAAGACGATAAAATTTTGCTACCTAATTTGCATAAAATATATGTTGTTTTGAAAAAATCGCTTTTCGTGATGTTCAGCTTCTTTTTGTTCCGCTAGTATTTTAACCTTTGAAGGTCGATTGTTGGTAACTCTCTCCAACGTTGCAGCGTCAATGTGTTTAGTAAAAATGAAAGTGATAACATAATGTGTTTGAGTTGTGATGAGTGAGCGAAGTTTACTTAAAGCTAACAGTGAGTTGTCTCAGCCATAAGTTGTCTTGACAAACAAGACACGAGCTGTTTATAGTTTAAGTAATTATGTCTTGGTTCATGCTCCGAGTTTTTTAACCGACATTTAAAGGGTCAAGAATGCCTTTTGTGCATATTGGCGAAGCACATCCATATGGCGTATCGGCAGTCGGTAATGACTCCGTGGTGTCCTAGGCCAGCGATTAATAACGCTAATTGAAATCAGGGAACGTATTTGACCGTGGCGAAAGCAATTGGAGGAGGTGTGAGCGAATCGTTTAAGTTACTGCCGCTTTTTTGTTTTGACTAATATGAGTAGCTTATCATAACATTTAACCTTCTCAGTTGAGCTAAGCAACGAAATAATAGGGAAATTAAAGAACACAAAAGAGCCTGAACAAAGGAAACAAATCAAGCAATAAACATACAGGTTTTAAGGTACACCACGACATGTTTATTTCACAAATGTTCGCGCATCACTTATTCGAAAGTGATGTCCACAGTTATTCAAAAAAAGTCGTGGGGACTGGAAAGAACCGTTGACCAAGCTGGGAATATTAATTCGATCGTGATTCATCTGCGCTTTAGTTGTCAACAAAGCGAAGTCATGTATGTTTGGGAAGGACTCTGGAAGATTGCAAACAGTTAAATTTGTCGTAAAGATATACGACCTGATGCAAAGGTTGAGTAAATGTTATCCCCGTCCATACAAAGTGTTCATATTTCAGCAAACTTTAACGCGTTGAATTGTTGATTCATGTACCTAGCGGGCTCGTCCACGGATCATTCAGTGATCCCGAGCGTGGACGACAGGGAAAATTAGGATCGAGAACCAAGCGCGAGTCAGTCGTATCGAATTTTTTTTTGTCCTGCCTAATTGGCGTATTGTCGGTAACTCAGCAGGTGTGCTTGTTCTCATGAAAGGAAACGTCTTGATCGCATTGTGTTTTCTGCTCGTTATCTTTCCCGGAAGAAAAGGGGAGAGAAAAATGTCGAAAATAGAAATAATACACCAGTTGGAGCAACATAGTTTTAAAATTATTCAGCTGTTTTCCCCCTCAATCCTTTGTGCATGCATAACTCATCATACATTGATCGACAGCTCGCAAACTTGTTAATTAATTGGTCAGACCCCGGAAATGAAAATTGTTCAGTTTTACCACTCCTTTGGCTTCTACCAGCGGCCCACGCACGAGTTCGACGTCCGAGCTGTCCGGCGTCCGCGCACTGAAATTATCAGGGGTTAAGATCTGCTTTAGGAACATGTGCTGTTGATTTCCTCTGTGGCCTTGGCAATTGCCACAAAGGCGACGTGTTACATTTGGCATTAAAATGGTAATACCTGTGATAGGTCTGGACAATATTTACTACAAAAGTACAAATTTAAGTTGATCGCAAAACATTTACAGCTTTTTCGTAAACAAATTAAGAACTGGCGATTGCCTTTTCAACTCCAATCAATATTGGTTTCTTTATTTCCCCAGAGCTCTTCATTTTTTTTTCAGTTTTCTTTTTGACATACGGCGCATTTTTTAGCGGGCTTAAGCATTCTTAAAGGCTCTAGCAACCACCACGCGATCCGCGATGATTGACCCAGGTATGGAAATACAATTAAAATCATTCCTTTTCCAGTAATTCTGACAGTTTCCTCTGCAGCAGGTGGAATCGTTTAGCTAAATTTTCAAATTCAAGTTTTGAATGGATGATATATTTATGAACAGCTTTGTCGAGCATAAAGAATTTATCTTTGTGTCGGTAGCAATTTCCCTCTTCTTGTGACAAGGAGACTTGGACTTTATTTGTTATGTTAATCAGTCAGCCTAGCGACAAAATCCTACCAAACTACCCAGCTGGACCTAAAAAATGTTTCACCTTGTCTGATCTAGAGCGCAAGAAAGGCATCAAGGTGGTTAAAAAATCTCTGATTTCAGGAATTCATCGATCGGGTTTAGATGAAATGGCTGATGTATTATGGGTTGAAAACGCGCACTAAGTGACCCATATGTACAGACACTTTGCGGATTATCTCCGTCTTCAAACCGATCTTTATACGCGCAAAATCCTACGATAACAATTTATTTTAATGTGAATGTGGTGATTAATTACACCAGTGTTGACGTGAACGAATGGCCCTCGACAAGTCGTGATCATGTTGGACGTTGAGCGACATAATTGCGCTTTTGCAAAAGAATCGAAATGTTGGCGTGTCCTTGATGGACATGTGATAATGCACCCCTCAATATTTTAATAAAACGTCGCACGGCGGGTGGCTTTCAAAAGCGATGTGTCAACAAACGGTACGGCATCCCCAAGCGCTTTGTCTTGGTAACAATGAAATGGGTGTGGCCTATAATCGGAACGTTAGTGGTGTTTACAGTTGGGTCACTAAAACTAAAATTACTGCTGAGCTCAGGCCGTACTCTGCGCAGAGTGTCAAAGAAGCCTGAGTGAGTAAACAAGGCGAGAGGACAAAATCTGCGATATGATGGAACAAGTTTTGGGACAGGACTTCGTGAGCGATCCACTTGATCCTAAAGCTAGACAAGCTAAGGAGAAAGAGAAATCGATGTCTTCTCGGCGAAATTTCACTCACGCAAAGCCTCCGTATTCCTACATCAGCTTAATCACAATGGCCATCCAGCAGTCGCCTAATAAGATGCTGACCTTAAGTGAAATCTACCAATTTATAATGGACTTATTCCCGTACTACCGATCCAATCAACAGCGTTGGCAAAACTCTATACGCCACAGTCTGTCTTTCAACGACTGTTTTGTCAAGGTGCCGCGCTCACCTGATAGGCCTGGCAAAGGCAGCTACTGGACTCTTCACCCAGACTGTGGAAATATGTTTGAAAACGGCTGCTACCTACGGAGACAGAAGCGCTTCAAAGCTGATAAAAAACCAAATCTCAGTCACCTTGTCAAGCCCGGATCCTACGTTCCATCGTTGGGTTCTTCTATTCCGAAAGTTCAAGGAACGAAAACTTTCGCGACTCCATCTTTCCTCGCTCCGACGCACTACGCCGGCTTCAGACCGTCGTTCAATCACCCGTTTGCGATCAAAAATATTATTGCAGACCATGAAATGGAGTTCCGCGGATACGACTCCATGCACTTCAATCCTTACCACCCTGGTTCGCTTTCTACACCTCCGCCTGTGCCGTCCATGTCACCCATGCCTTCATTTGGTCTTCCGAAGACGGGTCTCGACCCTCCATCCCTGATGACAACTGAGCAGAATCTCAATCCTTATTATCCCTCTTGTGGCTATATCAACACGTCTTCCAGTTGCTCTCTGTCTGGGTATTCGTAAACATTTCAACAACCTATCGTTAAATTGACCCGATAAATTTTCTCGTAATTTATTCCCGAATAAAAGCTAAGTTGAGATAATCTGTATTCGAAGCAACTGGAGCTTTCTCCATAATACGTGTCAGTGACTTTTAGCAAAATCGAGACACAAAGTGGACTATTAATGTTGTAATAAAATGACCGAGTTAAAATTTGATGTAATATAAATTCGCTAGAACTGTACAGCGATGTCAGATTTATCATAATTTCGAGAGATAGAGGACTAAATAGAGTGGGGAAAGAAAGAAAAGGCGAGCAGAGCGGCTTGTGAGAGCCGGCGGTAGACATGTTGTAACTTCATCATTATGTACAGTGCGTGTATTTATTTCCCTTCATTTTCAAGTTGTATTTATAGATTACACTTCAATCCTTACGTGAATGCTATGCGATCCTTAAGATCATTATTGACAAGAAAGGAATAGATGTTGTTTAAAATGGACTTGAGTTGTTTTCTCTTCACGTCATCCCTTTCGCTGGGGTTTGCTTCTCTTTCAAATTGCTCGCAAGCCCTTTTGCCCTGAAAGAAGGCGAACGTTGTTAAAACTATCGGTGTATTTTAGCAATGGTTCGGATAATCACTGGATCAAACCGTTGCTTAATTATTTTGATCAATACCAGTTGTAGTCACTTGAGTAAATTTTACTTAAACGCTCGTCTTTAGAACAACAATTACTCGCGGCTCATCTTACGTTCGCTGTTTGAGGTGATAAACGACGTATCCGGCTTCTGAGAAGATACGAACTTGTTGTCACTTCACCGGAATTTAGTTTTTAAAAACAACTCGTGCTTGGCACGGGTTCTACCAACATGAAAGGACTAACGAGAAATAAGAGTCGCGTGGAGTTGTGTTTGGCGAGGGAGGTTTTTCTCTGATGTTTGCAAAGTCTTTCAAGAATGGCTGACGCAAATACTGGATCAAACAAATCATTTAATGTTCTTTTTAGGCGGTCGGGCTCTGTCAATAGCGGTAAACTTGGGTTTTTTAGACACATAAGAATCGTTAACGCGTTGAGAACACATTAAATAAAAGGCCCAACAATCGTTTTGCCATATGTTTAAAAGAGTCCTCGCTGCTATCCACAACAAATTGGTGTTGATGTCGAAAGGGGAGTTAAATTTCTGTAAACATCCGCAAATAGTCGAACCACTTGAAGTGTCTCGCATTTCGATTAAACACTGTGCAAATTAACCCACTTCTATATTTCTCTTGTTTTGTACCATCTGGCACCTTTTTGGATGTCTTTCTTTCACAACGCGTCACGGAGACCTTCGATGTCGGATGGGACATGTCTATTATGGTATATCAAAGACAAGTGATGGAACAACTCAAGCTAGCGTCATTCTATACGAAACGCCTTGCATACATCAGGAAAAATGAAGGTAACATGTTATTTTATCACGGGCTTCTTGAGTAATGAAACAAGAGGCAGCCCATGCTGGCAGTGAGGATTTTGACTTTCGAATATTGTGAAATTCTGTCGTGAGTCTCTCGCCCACCTTCCTGTCTGTCAACCTTGAGTCATATGATTTACAAAATTGGAAGAGAACTCAAAGTAACACAGATGGTCTTAAGTTAAATCATTACTATATCCATTATGTTTGCCAAGGGTTGTTAATTCATCTCGCTTGTCGTCGAAATTCACGATCTTTCGTAGCACGGTGCACAACCCTTTCTGGGAACAAAAGGTTGAGTGCAATGGCGGCATCCTTCGGTTAACGTTCTTTCCTTTACATACAATCGATATTTAACAGTTCGAAGGAGAATTAATCGAACCTACTAAAGCTGACAAAATGTTATCCGCTCAGTACACGAATGCCGGCCCATTCAAAGAATTCTTTTCCAACGTGCCACTGCGGCTTTGACGCCATCTTGCTTTGTTGGCCTGGCCGAACATTATTAAGATTTAAGTCAGGAAGTATGTCGTACGTTCAAAGCAAGAAGGGCCATCCGTGACACCTTGTGTGACTCCGTGAAAACGATTAAGCATCAATTCACAAGTTTCTCGTTTGAGGCGGACGGTTTGTTCGGGCAAGGGACTGTGTAAGCCTGCGTCTTAGTTGTACCAAATTATTTATTCAAAACTTGTCCTAGTTTTCTTTGGTAAGCTTTATCCTTTTCCAGTGAAATTTGAGACGGAAGGTTCTGTCCGGCAAAACTCGACCCTTCACGTTTTAATTCCTTGGCACGGGCATCTTTTAACACACTTGAACACCGTTTGTGTTGAAGTGGTGCGAAATTTGAAAAATATACTTCCAAACCAGGCAGACACGAGGCGTTTCTTTTATATGTTTGAATGAGATTCTGTTTGCAAATCTATTCATTCTCCTTGAGGGCTTGTCTTAAATTTACAAACCATTTCTTACTTGGTATCTAAATGAGGACAATTCGAACATGTGTGTCGATCCGAAAACGCCACTTAATACACTTAAGTAGCTTATTCTTTTCCGCATGAGAAGCATCGGTTAAGAATACGAGTCTGAAATTATATTTCTGAGTCTGATATTCCTTTCATTGTGCTCTGTTCGTTCGTGCATTCTTTTTTTGAAACCCGTACTCTTACATATTTCCTCCGCGATAATTTTTCTGAGGAGAGAAAGAGCGAGAGAGACAGTGAGAGAGAGACAGAGAGAGAGAGACAGAGAGAGAGAAAGACAGAGCGAGAGAAAGAAGGAAAATGGAAGCTTGAGCAGGACATAGCTTCGGAGAATGAATGTAAGCTCGCTTGCATTGAACATCGACTTCTTTCAAAGCCACCTAAGAATATCAAAGTTAATACCAGATGGTACTCGAAACATTCGGGTTTGTTTACGTTTATTTTAGGTCTTGATTCTTTCATTTGACTGC
>JBAHVQ010000415.1:19057-30164 GCA_036872915.1 Nanipora kamurai | reverse complement strand
AATGCAATCCCCAAGAAACTGCTTGATAAAATACTACTGTTCTGGTTTTAAACACTATTTGCCCAGTATGGTTTACTCACTCAGCACATAATACACTAATACCAATTGGTTCAATCATAACAGTCATTATCCAGTTTCAGTGAACTATGGCCAGGATTCAAGACTCATTTTCAATTGACTAATTTAACTTCATATCAAAATACATCTTATACAATACCTAGGCAGGATACAGTTTGAAATTGTGAAATTGTAACTAGTTGGTTCTTGGTTATATGTTGATTTCTAGACATCACAGTCAATAGCAGGGTAACATTTCATGAACTATCCTGCACTGCAAAGTTAAATTTATACATCGATTGAAGTCAGTCTTTTGAAAGCCCCTGAAATAGTTTTAAACTGATGCATTTCATTATGTAAAAGTTACCACCAACATTATAATCATTATAATCAAGAAAACATTTCCATACATGAATAGCCCAGATGGTACAAGTTCACCACCAAATGTTGCATTTATAAAAGCAGACCAACCAGCACAGATTTCATGATTTCAAACAGTCAAACCCAGCATAATAAGTGATGGATGATGATTTATTCTTGTTTTAATACTCATAATCAAAAAGCTTTAACTTTTGATTGAGTTGCTCTATGGTCAATTATTTCAGCTCATAAATAAAAATGTTCAACATATTGTTTCATTTATACTGCAGAACTCCCTTATGTGTGTCATGCATGATGTCACCTGGTAAATCATCACAGTTCTTTGCATCTGGATATTTCCATGTGAGACATTCAATTGACTCCACAAGTTTTCCCCAATTTAGCATTCTGCTCGATCAATTTACATTGGTAATCACGACCAACTCTTGTTTACAGCATGAAACCCCTCCATGGAACTCATAAATTAAACCAAGTAAAATAATTCTTATCAACGTAATGATCACTGGTATTTGTTAAGTAAGAGCATGTACAAGGCTATGATTAAAAGTTAAAATTATTTAGAAAAATCCGAATGTTTTTGAATATAAAGTCATCATCAAGGATATATTAAAGTACATGTACATCATAAGTTTATCATCAGGACTATAATATTAGTACATCTTTCATCAGTACTATATCCTGATGATGACTTTATACCTGAAAACATTCAGAATTTGTACATAATTTTACTGTCTAATTGTAGCCTTCTATCTGCTTTTATGTAAAAATAATGCTTTACACTCAGCTTCCATCCATAACTATAACCTTTAACTAGCCAAAATTAAGTCAGCCTTTTGTTTACAAGTGGTTTTCTTCTGATGTGTTCAGGTATTAAACCCGCAACTTTTGAAGAACTTCCTACACCTATGCTTTAGAGGAAAACCAATGTATGAAAGCCAAACCTAGACTTAGCAATTATTCTACTTGTGACTACAATCCTTAAGGTTGCTGTAGCCAAAAAATGAACACATAGGTATGTTTTAGGTTTCCAGTTATATCCTTTCAGATGTGGTGACATTAACAGTTTCTTTCCCCTTGTTTGCACCATGCCTCATTTCCCTTAATGAACATACAGATTTCATTTTCCATTGTCTATTCAGTGGTACAGATGCAAAGATGATTTCACAACCTGATAAGAACGAAAAAGTGGCCCACAAGGTATTAGCCAATGGGTCACTGATGTTCTTAAGACATTGTAATGTCCTCAGTACGTCTATAGCTGAACCGACAATGGAAAATGAAATCTATTTCTTTTATACAGTAAACAAAGAAAGTAATACAAAGAAAATAATAAAAAGAAAATATTTGAAATTAATGATGATTGAAAGTTTCCGGGGAATTTTGGGGCATTGAAAATCACGAAAACTGTTATCTGACGTGATCCATCAATGGCAAATCCAGCCCCAAATCTGACAGGTGCTGGGAACTAATATTTTAAGTATTTTGGGGGGGGGTCTGGTGCTCCAACCACTTCAATCTAGCCATGTTGATTGGTCTGCACCCGTCCATGGGTGCATAGTTTGCTAAAAATCACTCCAACATTGGGTTGTTTTAAGACCAACAGGTACTCCCGGCATTTTCAGTAAGGGCATGTCTGAAGGCAATATATTCTCAACTGATGCTGCATTGTTACCCTCAGTGGCATTATGTTATAAATTCAACTCTTAAGATTTTAAAAACCTGATGGGTTCATCCACCCCATTGCACCTACCCCTGACCCATGATCTTTACAAATGAAGAAACCTTATTGGCTTGTCATAAATATGTAGAAGAGTTGTGACTGATTCACTGTTTTAGTGACACTATCTGTCGCGATTTGGGCATCCAAAAAATGTGGCATGGAAACTGAATTTGGCGTGTGCGAGAAGTCTGGTAACTAATATCGATTCCATCACCACATACTCCAAATTAAAATTTTAAGAAAATCATGCATTCAATGTCTTCGTCGAAAATAATTCACGGGATCGTTGGACTTAGCGCAACTGGATTAGTACTTGTGCATTCGCTGCCAAATTTATTCCCTGATTCAATGTTAAAGCGACACGGGGTAGCTGAAATTGATGTTCCTCAACACATACTATCAACGTTTGAGGAGGTAGCAGAGAAGATGGATTTACAATCCCCAGAAAAGGTAAAACTTTTTATTAATAATGGCTATGGTACAGTCTCACTCGGTTCAACATTGCTCCCAGGAGGAGCGGCTATTGGTATCTCGAGGACTTTCTTGTACAGAAATTTTGAAGAGCTGGAAAATGCCGGAATTACTTTTAAAGGGAGAAGGCTGAACTGGCAGTCAAAGTCAGGGAAGAACCTTGGTGAAGCACTGCTTTTTGGTAAAGATGAGCTGAGATTTATTTTAGCACACGAGGTTAGCCATATAAAGAGCTGGGATTTTACCACTAACTGTTTTCTACCAGCTTGGTGGTTGTACTTTACCTATAAAGCTGTACCAATTATTGTAACTGCATTACCCACTTTGAATCCACTGGTAAAGTTCTCTGTACAAACATCAATATGGTTAGCTAGCTACTGGATCTATGTACACCAAAACGTTAACCTGCATCACAAGAGAGAATTCCTGGCTGACAGTAATGCTGGGATGGTTGATTTACCGTATGTAAAAGGAGGAATAAGTGGAACTCTAAAACGAATGAAGATAAACACAATTCTACGAGGACTAAATGGTGAGGAAGGTGCAAAACTTTATTCAGTGGAAGGGAATGATTTAAAGGATTGGGCACACCCAAAATTGTCTGGAAGACTGAGAAAATTAGAGGAAATCTATGCAGACCATTATCTAAAAGATACATATTAGTAAGATCCTGAAAATTTAGTGCAATAAACGTTCTTATTAATCATAAGAATTCAGGGTTTGATCTTTTTTACCTTATTTTTGAGCTTTTGATTCTTGCAGGTGGGCTGTCTTTAGATGAAATTATGAACATAACATTTTTTTTCTGAGACAAGATATATGTATAACAAAGACTAACCAATGACTCCTTTTTGTATAAAAACTAGTCTGTAGTTGCCATTCCCTCTTTCAGAACCTATTTCACTCTCTGATAAAGGGCCTTAGCTTGTAACATTAGAATTTTTCAAAAGTTTTTTGACCTTTTAACTTTCTACTGGTCTTATGCTGCCTGCCCAAAAACCTATTGTTATGTTGTTCTTTGAACAACTGGGTCCAGAAGGGCATATCACAGTATTATTAGTTGAATATACAGTTGTATTAATTTGCATTCAGAGTCACTGTCAAAGGTTCAAACTTGTGATTTTCCAACTTTACATTATCATTTGCTTGAAAGCTAACTCTTTCTTAAGGATTTTTATATTGGGATGATCACGATTTTTAATTAAACCACAGGAAATAAATATACCCAACCCAGAATTTTAACACAAAGTTGATTTTAATATTTATAAACATTTGATATTGAAAAATATAGCAAGAATATAGAATTTTGGGATATACATTATGCCATATAAACAATATTTTACAATCTTATAATGTAAAAAAGTCTTGAAAACCCAACAAGTTAAATTATCATAATATTATTGTGATATGTTTGGTACTCGGTAGTGATGAATATAATTATGTATGCAAAACATCTCTTCATTGGTTAATAAATTAATATTTACTGTTCTGTGAAGGAATTTGTACTGGATAACTATTGCAGCTCACTGTCATAGGATAGGTTGATGGTGGATTGGTACTGGGTCCTAGTACAATATATTGACCAGAGGAAGTGACTGCAGCACTCAATGAATACAACGATGGTGCAGTTCGTTGGTTATCTGGGATTCCAGAAGACGTTTCAGCAGCAGTGTGTGGAACTTTTGACTTCTCATACATACTCAGCACATTTCCCAGGTTTTGTTGTTGTCCTTGATATGCACGTTGTTCACTCTTTGAATCTGTGACATTGCCTTGTGAAACTGAATTATGTGTGAATGAACCCGTATGTTTGATGGAAGAAGGCCTTGACAGGTTATAACATAGAGGGATTTCACTGACTGGCCTTTCATGAGTCTGTGGGATGTTGTTTGATGAACTTCCGGTTGTTTGACTGCTACGATACAAATTCATAACAACAGGTCCACCATTTATTTGTCGCTGGGTTTTCCGCCACTTAGCTCTTCTGTTTTGAAACCAAACCTGCTTACATTTCAAAAGATTTTACAAAATTATATGAGATGTTGAGCTGGTTTACAAGCCTGAAAACAATTTTTTTTGTGTGCCTGTCAAAATGACCAGGACCAATCAATTTGTGCCTGTCATAAAGCCTAATGTGTCTCACCAAAAACGTCAAATTTTTTAATGGCAATCATTGTGCATAGAGAAATTTGTTTATGTAAGGGCTCACACAAGCTAAATTTGGGTGAAATAACTCATGATTGATCATAAGCAAGTATTAATTTGAATAAGCATAACAGTACACCCTTGCTGTGTTTTGTTCATTATTTACAGACACCTTATATTAGATACTGTACATTGTAGTTTAATTGGTACAGTTTTGTCAATTCTCACCATAAGATTAAACAAAAAGTTTAAAAGAGGACTGGAAAAATCAATTTATTGAGAATTGTAAATTCATATTCTTAAAAACAAGATGTTATGGATGATACTCGATGTGGACATTTGTCAAGCTCACTTACTTGGAAAAACATACTTGAGGATTCAACCTTAACAACTACAGTAAGATTGGCACTAGAAAATTTCCTTCACTATTAAAATAATTTCATGTTACAGAGTGTAAATGCCAAATATTCCTTGATTGAACCAGCAATGTTTGGGTTTGATTGTCATCTGAGGAAAAGAGTACATTTTTCTTAGTAAATGAATTTGACAAATGTCAGCATAGCGTAATATGTAATAACACCAAGGTCAGTGGTATAACTAGATTTGGCTAATTTGGGGGCAAGTGGGGCCAGAGTTGAGGATTTGGAGGCAGGTAAAACTTGTAAGGCAAAATGCAAGCCCAACCATGTGGTTACATGGACACACAAATATAAGTATAAGTATTTTTTTATGTGTTACTAGAAACAAGATTCAATTTGCTGCTTATGATGGTCAATACTGAACTTACAAACATTTTCAACTGTCCCATTTTGGGGGGAGCCTCCTGACAAGAGGATTACCACTATCCTGCCCCCCTCTGGTTATGCCATTATCTAAGCTCTTACATTCACTTCTTACAGTAAGATGTTTCCTGTTGTTGGAAAATTGAATCTCAAGTTTAGCACATTTTGATTTTGGAGTTCATTTTCCTTAATGTCTGCAAATATTTTACATTTTCTTAAAATAATGCTGCTAATTTTATTAATAATTCCCTCCAGTTTGCAGAAGACATGCACTGGCATTTTGTTGCAACAAATCCTGGTCCCAAATCATTTATCAGACTTTGATGCCCTTCTGTATCTTGACATCATACAAATTGTTAACATGCAAAAATTATGGCAGTTGTTGGAAAATTGTAAAGTAATAATGTTTTGACAATTAAATAATTATTTAACCTTAAAATGCATCACCTGTATACGATCATCTGGAATTTTCAGTCTACTGGACAGGTCTTTCCTTGTTTGAAAGTCTGGGTAATGTGTGTTGGCAAAGGCTGTTTCCAGATCTGAGAGTTGCCCAGGAGTGAATGATGTTCGTCCCCTTCTTGATTTCAGCATCATTTTTGATTTTGAAACTGTCGTTTGGTAGTCTGACGGTGTGTGATTTTGTTGTGATACAGGACTGGATGAAGAACCCATGAGATTTTGACTGCTTGCTATCAAATTGTCTACAAACAATGGAACAATTATTATTTTTATGGATGGTTTTAATGATTTACATTCACCAGAAAAAAGAAATTGGGTTATGGCAAGCACTTTTCCAGAAAAAGATGGATGTTTTGACAGTCATTACATTTGTTCACTCTGTTATTATTGGCAAGTCACATGTACATAGCATACCACTGCCATTTAGAGAAGGCATGTGCAGGCTCTCTCTTTTACACAATCCTTCAGGATTAACTTGAGGAGACATTTTTGGTTCCACTAATAATATCTGTATCCATATAAGTATACAAGAAGGACTTAAATTATCTGTCCAGATAGTGAATACTTTGTGTATATATGTAATTTCTGTTTGTACCATTGTGTTTATCCTCTCCATTTTACCAATGGAGAGTGTCTTAATTTACCGACTGCTTCACACCCTGCCATTGGGGTGTGTGTAAATCTCACCTCCACCCCCACATGGTACCCTCTGAATATTAAAAAGGAGCCACTTTGTACCAGACCAAAACTTACCAATTATGCTCTAAGGAAAGATGTCATCGAGAAACAGGAATTAAGTTTGTTGAGATTAACAAGTTAATGGAGTTACATTAAGTGGTAATGTCTTCTTTGTCTAACTAAAACGGGCAAGTTTGTTTGTGCCATCTATTTTTTTGTATTGAGGATCAAAAACCACGATTTCAACTGACAAGAAATGCCTTTATTCGTAAAGGAAGGGAGTTGCTCCACTATCTTCCTACCCAAACACTATTGATTTCCTTTGAACCGGTGTAAAATGTCATCAGACGCGATTAGGTTTCTACTAACCCTGACAAAACATAGACCAAAACGACATTAAATATTTAAAATGGTCAGTTAACTACTGAAATAGGTAAACAAAGTACTGCTGTCCACCATTAGAACACAGTTAAAGATAGAGAGAACTCATGGTTTTCAGATCATCTTCCCATATCCTTATCAGGTGACTCGCAAGCCCGACAACCACAACGTAGACACTGAGATATTAGCTGGCTTGTTCTTCAAAGGATCTAGAAATTACTCTTTGAACGAGAGAACTAATTTAGGTCTATTACATCGCGCAAAAACAATAGTTATTTACTTTAGAATGGTAAGTCGGTTCTGTTTTTTTTAGAGAAAGAACATTAAACCTCTTCAGCTACCACGTGCTAATGCTTTTAAACACATCAAACAAACGTCTTCAACTTCTACTTTAAGTTGTCGTTTCTTAATATTTATTCTTCCCAGTTCTCGAGCATTGATATGTAGTATTTTTACAGAATAAGCCCGAATAGATTGCACTAAAAAATATTACCCAATGGGAAAAGAAATTCTAAGCACGCTTATTAGCATTGGTATGTCAAATGACAAGAGCTCTTTAATCACATTACTTTAGCTAGTCTTCTAAGTAATAAACCAATTTAACTCAGTAATATTGTTAGTGTTCTCATTTAGCCGTCTCTTGAACACATAATCGCTCTTAAAATGGTTTGACATGAGAGCGCTTTGATCGTCGAGCGGATTTCATCTCTGGCAATCTTCTGGAAACGAACAGTGCCGCTGTGTATTTAGTAATAAATTCATAAATTCATGAGCAAATGTTATGAATATTCATGGTAAACAAAAGCTAATATCATTAATTAAACCTTAATTGGTTTCCCTGATAACCTTTCAAGTAATAATTCATACACTCAATACAGTTGTAATTTAAATTTAAAGCGACTTGCTAATTTTCAATCGTAGGTTCGAGACCGCTACCTTTTCACAAAAAGCCAACAAAATCGGAGCTAATTTTTTATCATTACTTACCAATTACACTCCGTTCCTCGTTAAGTGGATCAACTTTATGATTCATCATTGACATCACTTCACCTTGACGATTAAAAATGACGCCGTTTTAATAATAAAATTCAATTATTTGTTTTACGCACTCAAAGCGCAAAATGAGACATCAATACACGCCAAGCCCTCGCCGAATGGTTCCACTTTGCGCTTGACCTTCTTTCACATTAGCTTTGGCTCAGCCAATCACATTCCGGTAAAAAACATTGCATTGTGCCAACTGAAGGAACCAACCAATGGAACGCGAAATATTTGGATACGTAATTGAATACTTGTGGTTAACAACTTATCGCTTTACCATGAGCACATCTCGTTGAGAATGTTTAATTTAAGAGAATTAAAATACTCTTGGAAAACAATAGGCTTGCCAGTAATTGTGAATCCAAACCGGAGTCATCAGGGATGCAATTAGAGGCGACCCACTAGTTCAGAAATAGGAACTTAGGCCTGGAACCTTAGCACGGGTTAAACCTAGAATTTCAGGGTGAGCGGAGTGTCATTTTCCAGCCCCCCAGGTCCACTATACCTGAATTTTATAACAAAAACTTAATATAATACTAAACCGTTTTTTTCCTGGGATTTTAAACTTTTAACAGTTTAGAAAATGTAAAAGTCACAAAGCGATCCCCAGTAATGTGTGCAAAAATGGGCTTTGCTGGTCCACAATTTTAAAAATGTTTGTTCAAAGAGGAAAATTGAACAGGAAGCAGCCTAAAAATATAAAATTTGGTGAAGGCACCAGCATCCTCTATGCTGGAAATCAAGATTTAGAAGATTAATGATAGAGAACCTACCCCAACTAGAAAACATCTGAATTCGTGTAGGTATTAAGTCATCACAAGTGTTGAGAATTAAACTGTTTGAAGAGGAACAGCAAGGAGAATGAGCAACTATTGACCCTGCATCTACGACATGGCTAAAAATTTTTATTACTAATTCTTCATATTTTATCAATCAGCAAAAAAAATGTTTATACTTTGCTGAGAAAATAACAGTAAACAAATAAGTAGTTTAGATACTTTCACTCACTTGCAATTACCATTAAATTTTTTAAACTAAATAACAATGATGAAACCTCACTTAGGTCTACAAATACATTTGGAATAATATATATTATTAAATAACATAACCAAGGCGAGGTTAAATGAGTAATACACATGGACTGTCCACATTATGCAACATAAATTATTTCCATTACATGAGTCTATTCTATTCTATAAAGTAAAACCCAGTATTTGATTGAATCATACACACCCAAGCTAGGACCATACATCTTATCAAGAATGTGCAACATCATAACCTTACTAAAACACCAGAAATCATTTCACGGATAAAGTTTCATGATGAGTAGCACTGAGTATGACACTAAGAATAAAAGCTGATAAATTGAAATGTGGTGGGTCAACCAGAGTAAAAATAAAAGAAAACAATACCAGCCGGCAATTTGAAAATATACAAAACAATCCAAACAATAGTATCTTGAAAAGTCAAGATTAGAGTCAAATCAAGATGAAATAGTTTGATGATTACTTTGTAACAATGTAGAAATATCACTAATTCATACTTTTGTCTTGATTTGACTGGAATCTTGAGTTTTCAAGATGCTGCTGTTCCGATTGTTTTGTTTTATATTTTTTCAACCACAGTAATTCCTACACTTGCACAGGCATGTCAGAAGTAATTTTGTAATTTTAGTAGGGAAAAAAAATTGTTTTATCTCCTCCTTCCATAATACATGATTTTACTTGTCAATACAAAATTAACCATATGAGGAAAAAGATGCTCATCAGTTCTATCAAAAACCAGTTTCTTATACAAATGCTAACGATAGGGTGTTGTTCACAAAAACAATATTGCTTCAATTAATTTAAAGTAACATCAGTCCATAAACAGACCCTGAGTTGCATTGTAGGAAAGAATACCCTAGTTTTCTTCTGTTAAGTTCACAACTTAACAGAAGAAAACTTGTTTTCTTGCCAGCTGTTCGACAGTATAACAGGTGGTAATGCCTCGCCTTAGTTTACACTGACAAGGACTGCCATTGCTTGACCCCCATTTCTGACACCCCTGATTTGCACTGTATAAAAAAGAAATTCCTAAGGACAATTAGATTAATCCACGATTAGTGAAAACTTTGTGGATGAAATACTCCTAATCCAGGAAAGGATTTTTAAACTTTCTGGTTCAGATATAATATAAATACAGAAATGGGTTCTCCTAGAAAGTTTGGACTTAAATCACTTAGCAGAACATGCCAAACAAAAGAGTCGATTAAACTTTAACTCAGGATTAGCGGTAGTTGTCCTTTAAAACAACTGGGCTCTGATATAGAAGGCTTGTGCAAGGAAAAAATTAACTTGTGTAAAATGTCCAGCTCTAGTAAGGAGGTGGGGACTGTTGAGGAGGAAGGGCTTGATCTGGTGGCTCAGCTGCTGCACCTGACAATAAATGAAGAACTAGTTTAGTCCTTTGATTGGCAATTTGTGGATGGAAAGTTGGATTTGAAAATAGACATGGAATGTTGCAAGAACCCAAATTTACATAAACTTTTTATGAAATGCAATTTATCTAAAAAACATCTATGCTTGTTTTATTGATATCAGGTCATTACATAGTAATTTCACCTGGTAGACCTAATATTGTTTTGGTTGGTGCTACTTTTAATTTGCCATGCTGCACTAGTTAATTTGTTTGTAACTGGGTTTATATGTGGTGAATGGGTTGCATGCTTGGCTGGTGGGCAACTAAAGGGGCCAATTGGTTAATACCACTGCATGTTTACTTGGTTTGTGGACAGCCTGTTTGGCATATTGCTTAGTGAATGGGTTAATTTTATATTACAGTATTAATGGTTTTGTTTAGTCTGTTAGTTGCATTCAGATAATTATACTGATTGTTTCCTTGGAAGATAAGTTAGGTAAGCAACAGTATGAGTAGCTTGGTTGGTGAGCCATCTGGCTGTTTAATTATAATTCATGCAGTTGAATGGATGAGTAGAATATCAGTTGTA
>JBAHVQ010000414.1:0-27782 GCA_036872915.1 Nanipora kamurai | reverse complement strand
CAGTCCTTTAAAAGGGAATTCACTAAAATCGCAAAAAGAAAGGGCCCAAGTTTAGTTCCTTGAGGTAACCCACCATTCTGCAGTTGTAATCTCACAATTCTGCAGTTGGATGCAATTTGTTCTGAACTTACAATTATTTTAAGGATAGGAATGTCCATAAATAAAGACCTTACAGATGACAACTTGTAAAAGTAGGAACTGTAGGGACCTCCTGAACAAACAGTCCGTTTTTTCTGCCAACCCTCTCCTATCTTCGTCGAGCCTTCCTTTTCATTACCTTCCAAGTAAACTTTATAAGCTTCGTTTGTATTTATAAGCCTTCGTCTCTCTAATACTCCGAAACAACTATTTGAATATTCCACCCAAATTCCAGATGTAGGGTGCGGGTTATTTGTGCTGGGTACGGCTTTTTTTTTAGTCATTTCCCAAACAACAGTCCACAGAATTAAAAGTAATAATATGTTTTTGGAACTTTTTCTGCCTAAAGTTGCCATGAAATATAGTTTAGTCTATTCTACATGCAGCAGGACAGCAAAGAGTAAATAACTTAAAGGGTTACCAAAAATAGAATTCTGTTTCCGTTCACCTGAGTGTAAGAGGGAAGTTTCGTTGAACAATTTTAGCACGCTGACAGGGCTGAAAATTTCATTATGGAATGGATGATAATCTTATACGGAAGAACCTTTGTAAGAACGAGCTGAATCTTTCATTCTGTTCTGCCCCTAAGGACAGGCAAGCCGTAAGGAATGCACTTAAAGTAAACAGCATCGTGTTTGAATATGTCGATGTAAGCTTCATGTCTAATTTACACAAAAGCAACTAGTCTCTAAGTCAACAAACATTTAAAACGCGGGCTTGTTTGAGCGAAAATTGCGTCTGGTTATATTATAGCGGCTGGTTTTTATCAGCCTAACAGACACAATTACACACAAGGGATAGGGAAGTGCGTTTTTCGCACCTCGCCGTCTACGGTACAAGTCGACAAACTATTAACATCCGTTCTTGTTCAAGCAAGAGTTGTCTGGCCACATTTTAGTGGCTGGTTTTTTTACAATAAAAACAAACAATGCCATGTGAAGAACTAGAAAGAGTTTCTGAAAGTGAAGTGCTCCCTCCCGATCACTGATAGTGGTAGTCGTGGAATACTTAAGACATTCTCAACTCAAATCGAGACCTCTACGCTTCTATCACAATTTCACTCACGTCTGTAGTGAATGTTTCGCTATAATTTATACACCAATCTATATAATCATCACGCTTGGACAACGCTGTTACGTAAATACCCCCACTACAATTCACATCGAATTGGCAGCGTAACTCAACATGATAAGGTAACAACTGTAGGCCATGATGAAGTTACTCATCATCGCTTAACCTGTGGGTGTCACACCAAGTTTAATTGCATCATTATCTGTACAATTTCATCACCAGCCGGCCGTAGATGTATCGGCAAAGAGGTCCTAAACGCTCGTATTAAGTCTTTTGTATTCCGTTTCTTTGCATTAATCTCCTTGACCATATCCGCCGGAGGTTTGATCATGAGATACGATTGTTTTGCTGAAGTCAACACTTGCTCATGAACTACTGTCCACTTAATTTGTTCTCGAAGTTCGTCCCATTTAGCACGTGCTAACATCATATCGTCGTGCTCGTCTTTTGTCGAGCAGTTTGCTATGTAACTTTCCATTTCTTCTATAGTACGTGGGAAAATATGAGGTCTTATGTCCGTAGGTGGAAGAACTTTCCTGAAGATATAGCCCTCCAGATCAAACGCTGCTTTCCCTGCCATCAAAGCGAATTTCTGTTCAATTGCCCACGTTTTCGCATTTTGCCATGTTTTCTCGGCAGCGAACGACGTCTGACAATTTGAGCACGTGGTCAGGCCAATCTCACTTTCAATATATCCATCGCCGTTGCTGAAATTTCCTGACCCGTTCTTCCCAACGTGGTTCATGTCTTCGCCGTCTTCCGCAGTTGATTCTGAACTGCTATCGCTCATACTGCAACTTTCGTTTTGTTTCCTTACTTGTTTATTTAGTCGAATTTCCCTTCTGGCTTGTTCGGACAGTTGGTGTCAATAATTATCACGTCATATATTCATGACGTGTCAAACTGTGATGTCCATTCAAAGTAACGTGTGATAATTAAATGCATATCATGGATGAGTGATTATGCCGTTTTCCTCGAATATTCCTGGAAATTCCTGCAAACCCAGTCCAAGACTAAACCGCGAGGGTGACTAACTGCCGTAAAAACCTGATTTTTGGTAGACTTGTGAAAAACTAAAAGGATTAGGAAACCTGCCGGAATTTAGATCTAGAAAAGTTGATATTTCAAGCTGAGGCCCTTCGCTCGAAACGTCAGTTTCCCTAGATCTAAGTTCCGGCACTTTCCCAGCCCGTTTGGTTTTCTACAAGTCGTTCAAAACTGCCTACGCAGCATTCTACTTTTATATAATTGTTCTGATTTTTGGAGGGATTTTTTTCATAATACAGTCACAATCATTGCCTCTGTAACGTTTTCCATCGTTGTTCAGGCAGGTTGCTAAGTGAGCGGTGAGCCAGAGGAGGTATTGCCGTCCAAGCCGTAATGAAATACATACAACAACAGCTGGTAAAAGGTCTACTTGGACGACAACTCAACAGCAACTGCTGTAAACGACAGTGTACGAGTCATTGTATACTACAAGACCGACATGTCTGTCAACCACGCAATAACCATTAGAACGCAGAACGAATACAATCGTTGAAGTGCGACAGCCTACGGTTTCTTGGAATTACAAACCTCAGGGCTGGGTTTATTCATATAAATTTTTTTCCTTGAATTTGAGGAAATCGGCTGGGGCTTCAAGGAAACGCCCACATTTTCATTTGTCATAACATTGCTTGTTGTGCTAGCAGGAAGTAGGACACGGAACACTGACTCCGTGCCAAAAACCACTTCGGAAAAGTGGTTTTTCGTGTGTGCATTGTCTCCCAGTTCGCTGCTGCGACAGGAAAAAGCTTTTGCCTTTTTACTATGTTTGTTTTTTTTTCAATCTCGTTTCGACCTGAAATTAAACTGCGCGCGAAACGAAATCGCGTTGATTTTTGCTGATATGATATGGAAGAAGATGGCCGGGAACAAATGTCGAATACCCCGGTCTCTACTTCCGAGAGATTTAATGACGACATCAATTGATCAGTATGCCAATTTAAAGCATTCGAAGAGTTAACGAGAACACGACCTTCGAGGCAGCTGTTGTGGGATTGGTAGGTACGAAACTAGTAGCGGTAAAGTTCACCGAAAATGAGTGTCAAAAAGTCGTCGTTGATGACTCCTGATCCTTATCATATTCCCGGGTAAGCGCGTCTTAAACTTCTCTCAGTTCGCACAATTAGCGTCCTCGACATTAAACTCTAATGAGTATAATTCTTCCTGCTAGTACAATGACTTCTTAATCTGTAAACAACTGCAGTGTTTCTTTTGTTCGTCGCCGGCTTGCAACGTCAGCTCAACGCTATCGTTTCCGTTCTTGTCCTAGTTACATCGGTTACTGCCCGCAGTTCAAATATCAAATTGGTGAAACATTTGGTCGAACCACTTCACAACTTCTCACCGACTCTCGTATCGCCAGCTCAGGGCGACCTGTTCTTTCTGAAATAGACCCTGAGCTTCCTCCTGTCCAGGACCACAGACAACAATTGATATCAAGAAGAGCTTATAATCTCGGAGATCAAAAGCTGTTTGAGAAAATGATACCTGGTTACACAGGTAAGGTTGAAGGGTTGCTTTTGGTGGTGCACCAGTCTGGCAGTATGGTTTGATTTTGGCTGTCGTGACAGAAATACAGAACTCAGAAGTCCGCTATTGTTCCTGAGCATTATCTCTGACACAAAAAGCATTTGTGTTTCATTGTATAGAAATGTAATTGTTAAGTTGCTCTTCTTTGGTTAAAAGTTTCACGCTTTATTTGATGTGTTTATCGGTTTGCGTCCTACGTTACCGAGGCAATGGAATGATACGGCGAAGGTAGGGTAACAGGGATAGTAGGGGTCGTACAGAAGGCACCTCAGGACAGCACAAGGACTCAGAAGGTGTTACGGTAGAATTATATGCTCCTTTTGAAACGGGATCGAAAAAGTCTTGACGAAGCTGAAATGAGCTAGATACTAGATGAAACATTGTGTTAGCAATATATCTCCAGTTAATTATTTTTAAACTACGGTTATGAGTCATTGAGTGAAAATTGGTAAATATATAAGATTAATGTATTTACGGATTCCCGAGTTCAAATCCCGCTCGAGTCTTGACTTCAGCAGTGTAGGTTAAATGTGAATTTATCGTTTCATATTACCCTGAGGATGATTCTGAAATAGAATATAAGATTAAGTACTGCATTAGACGAGAAATATAGACAATGATATTAAAATCGAGCAAAAGTGATAATTTTTTGTCGGTAAAATTGTTTAATACTGCTGTATTGGGCTCAGGTTCTGAATAGAATTATGCATCCCTAAAATAATTATTTTTCAGGATTTATACCTAAAGGAGAACATCATTTTGGGAAACGATATGCAGAAACAAGCCTCAGTGCTGTCGCAGACTTCGAGACTGACCAAGAACAATGCAGGAAGCGTTTACGAGACCTTCGGACTGTTAGAGCCCTTCAATTAGGCCTGGCTGTCCCTTCTGAAAAAATCAATACCAATACAGTAAATCTCAGCCAAAACCAGACACCTTTGAAACAAGTTCGTCCTCACCCAGCAGTTTATTACTCAAAAAATGCCCCACAACACTCTCTCTCCCCTCTCACAATGGGCAACGAAAACCCCAAGAAATTCTTCATGTCAGGGTACACAGGGTTTGTGCCTAGAGCTCAAGGACACATTGGAGTGGGTTATCCTAAAGTGACTAATAAAGGACTGTGCGATTTTACTGATGAATGTGAAAGGATTAAAGACCTAAAGGTGCAGCCAGTTCAGGTCCATCGAGAGATACTGAAAAAGTGGGAGAGTAAACCACTTTATATCAAGGATATTGGAATGGTACCTCATTACACTGGTCATGTACCAGGTAAGGCATTCTACTTAGTATACCAGGGCCAAGTTGCATTAAACTCTTAATAACAGTTAAGTCATCTGTCGGGTGATTAAAAGATACTTAAATTCTTATCTTCTGGTCATGATTAAAGTAAATCACCTTTTTATACAGCCAGTTCCTGGTGATCTGGCCACAACCAAAAGGCCTGGGACTAGAAGCAAAATAAACATCCTGTTTCATATCTTTAATCAGTTGTAACATTCTGTGTCTTTTGTGAAACTGTCTGAAACTTTGTGTCAGTATTCACTAATAGAAAAGGTACTTCCACTGCAAATTTAAGGACTGAATCTGGTATAGATCAAAAGATATTAACTAACTTAAAATCGGAAATGGATTTCAATTTAACAACTATTCCCAGTCCACTTTCACGTTCCCAAATTACCTGGTAAATTTACTGTCACGCTCCTCCATAACAATTGTAATTGTTCACTATCCTATCACTATTCTATCCACTGACAAGAAATGTAATGCACAACTGCACATGCCAAGTGACCTACTTATAGCAGCTCGGGCCCAAATTTTGCACCACCAACCTGCTTACCTGCCTTCAAAACCCACCTGACTGACATACTGTCAAAGGTAGTCTCAGAAGCAGAGTTCACTAGTTAACTTGCATTCACACTCGCAATGCACAAGAAGAGCCTCAAGAGGCAGACTTAATTATAGTCTTTTTTCAGACTGTCATGGATGCTTGGCCCTGCATGTTATTAACCTAATTGCAAGGCTTTTTGCAAGCACTGACTGCATTTATTTACTTACTTTTTGACACTTATGTTAATATAACAAGAGCCTCTCAAATTATGACAAAAAACAAAGGGTAATACTAATGAACATTAATAAAAAGAAGCAAAATTTTAAGTCTACCCCTTTGTCCTCTCCTGATGAGAATTCCTGTGACCAGTATTTCATATTCTAGACCTTGGGATGTATGCACAAAATGAAAATCCCCCTTCTATTACAAGCTGACCAATGAAATCAATAACAATTGCATTAAAAATAGCTATGTTAACTTTGTGGAACACCAAAATGTTTAATTTTTATCACCAGTTGACAGAATTTACAGCACTGTTCAACTTATTAGACAGCTTACTCCAGTTTTTTTATGAGCAATAAGCTTAACTCAGGTTTTGCTCTGACAGGTTGACAGGTTGGTGTCAAGCTGTCAACCACACACATTTAGTGGTGCTCATGTACTTTGTTGTATACAACAGCAGCATACACTGTAATTTTGGGTGTGGAGGTAGTGTTGGTGTGAGGTTTTTTATACAAATTTTTGTTATTAATGATGTGGTGAATCACTGGGGCTGATGCTGGGGCTATGCGTAAGGATTTTTAAGGTCTGGAGTATCAGAGCTTAGCAAAACCATTCCATTAACTATTTTTTCTATTCCGTGTATTCTGATGGAGTATGTTTAACCCTTTTAATGGGCAGAATTCATCCCTTTGATGATCAAAATAATACAGTGTACCCTTGTACCTTAATGGATTAAAGTTAGTATCAACTTCTACCATTTTGTACATAATCCAAAACAGAATTGCAATCCTAAGCCACAATTTCTTGTGCAATTTTCTAAGTTATTTACTGTAAACATACTCAAAGAAGTAGAGCCAGATGGTTCAAAAACATGGTTAGTGCAAGTTGTCTGCTGATGTCAAATGTTTTTGGAAATAGAAGTTCAGTTTGTCACACCCAACCTTAGCATCTCATATTTATGTTTCTACTTTTTATCATCTCTGCATGTTACCTGACAAAGTTTTGCCATTATACAACTTTGGACCCTTTAACCTAACATCTCTTGCTAATGAGTAGAATTATGTGGCATTTAGCTAATGTAGAATAGAATTACAATAGATGTCTGGTTTAGGACATAATACAGGAATGGTATTAATACACCTGTATTGTTGTTTCTCAATAGGTGAGAAGTTTAGATATGGAATGACATTTGGTCATAGCACCAAGAATGCTCAACCCATCAAAATATTTTGACAAATACTGGATTATAAGATTATAATTGTGGTAGCTGGAATATATGGTAATAAAATGAAGTCTGACAAACATTCAATATTGATCCCTGATCAGTGTTTGAAGGTTGACAAAGCCTAATGTAATTTTGAATTGCTTTTTAATTGATTTGCAAATGAAATTTATGTGTATTAATGAAATAAAATCTTTATTTAGTTTGCTGTTTTGTTTACTCATAATTTTTTGAAGGTTTTGATTAGGTCTGTATTAGTTTTCTCATGGTACATAATTATTATGTTAACAAAAAACAAATAAATGTCTTTTTGAACTAATGATAATGAAATTCATCCTTGAACAAATATGGTTTAATACAAACAATGTACAATTCTGATCCTGTATAATAATTATAAATAACTGTAACTTAATCCTTTTATGCTTTAGAATCAAATTAAATATTTTGGTGGCTTTATCCATTCATTTTCAGAAACACGACATGGTTCTCAATACTAAAATATGCTGTACATTATCTGTCCAGCCTTCCTAGAGATTAAACAAATTAATTTCCTTCTGCTGCTGTTACACAAATTAATTTCCTTCTACTTGTCTGTAAGAAAAGGTGACATTAGAAGACTGTAGGATACGGAACGGCTTCACAAATTCTAAGTTAAACATATTTTAACACTTTTATATTGTTCTGAGAAACCTTGCCCATATTTATGAGTTAAATTGACTGTTGTGTTATCATTCTATTATTAACAATAGTATAATATACACTAATGTATTCCGTTCATCATTTTTGTATTATGAAGAATACTTCATCTAATCTTCTTGGGATAATAATGAGAATGCATTGCTGATTTGCACTTCTTTGCCATCACTGGACTCATCACCATTATTGTTTTGATCAGATGAATTACTAGTACCACCACGAGTCTCCCCTTCTAATTTCCATTGTTTTAAGTCACTAAACTGTTGTTGAAGTTTTGCAATTTCTTTCGTCTCAGTATGCTCTTTCCACATTTCTGCAAGAAAATAAATCATGCAGTGTGAAACCTGAAATTGATAAACTGCAAACAGGGTTGGCTTGCTCTTAAAGTTGTAACCACCTGGACATCTAGTTTCTTTAATTTGTTCTTCGTTCTCCCTTTGTTTTCTCATTTGTTCTTTTGTTCCTGCTGTCTGATATACCAGATACTGAGCATTAATAGGTCTTTTTAATTAAAATAGTGTCCACAACATTTCCCCAGTCAACCACAAACATTTGAATCTTGCACATTGTACAAAGACAACCCTTTAAGCCCAGTGTCAACATAGGGGCCAGGACACCAGCAGTAGAACAAAAGAGCAAAGAGGGAACAAAGAGAAGTAAAAAAACTTGGGGTTTTTCTATTGTTTTTTTCTCCCTCTTTCTGCTTTTGTTCTACATATCATGCATGTACATATATATATGTTAATGGACACTAATGAATTAACAGATTACTTGCTTCAGTTAATACAATAGTACAGTAATTTTAAGCCCTCAGTTAAACTAACCTTGTTTTGATGTAAATCCAGGCGGATAGAGACAGATGACAATTTTCCCTTCAGTTGCCAACCTCAACAAGCTGTTAGCTAAAATGAATGTAATGATAATAAGTTGATAATAATCATCATGGTTTATATAAAACAAGAAATCAAAAAACATTCAAAAGAATACATTAATACATAATCAAAAAGAAAAGTATTTTTTTAAGTTACATAATCCCTTAACACTTAGAATCTGATATATTGGATATCAGGAAAAAAAGAACAGAAGAATGAACAAGCACAAACAAAGAGGGAACAACAAACAAAATAGTTTAATAATAATTTGAGAGTTAAAGGTTTAAAAACACCAAAAAAATTCATTTATTTAGTATGGTCAATTTTTTTAGCACATTTAAAAAGAATTATTAGTCTCAAACTGGCCTGTGCTCATACTATGTCAATTATGTACCATGACACTGATTTTTTAGACAAACTGACTAGTGTTGTTTACCTGCACGATATGTGTCTGGCCTTCCAGCTTTTGCTGTATAGTAACCCCTTTGCTCAGCCCAAGCTAGGAAGAAGAATAGCATTTCAACATTTTTGCAAGCAAGAAAGTGCAGACATATCACCAGAATATCTTCCATATTTACCAACATGTCATTACCATCACAAATGTCCCATGCTGACCACTCCAAATTATCCTCATGGTAGCTGCTGTTCTCATTATGAACAACCTTCGGATGCTTGAGACAAAGTAATTTTTCCAATGGAATGCAGGATGCTAAATACCCTACAACTGAGTAAGGTTCCCTGACCTGTGCTATTGGGTAGGTGCCTGACAAAATCTGGAAAAAGGCAGAAATTCTTTTTTAAGTTGGTGATGTTGGTTTTATGGATGATATTGGGCTCAAGGCTTATCTGCAATTGACCACTCCAGAAAACCAGAGAAGACTGGGTTCTAGGTAACTTACTGGAGCAATATAAGACAAAACATAATCCGAAAATAAACATCTTGTGAATAACTCAAGATATGAACTTAAAAACAAGACACAAGTGTAGCGATGTCTGGTTTTTACTATGGCTATCAAAGCAATTCCCATTTCTGAGTCCCTCTGGGCAGAGCACACCCCCTACAGACTGTATTTTAAATGAATACCTGGACTTTTCTGTTGACAAGTGATGGAAAAACAAGACCAGGAGAATCACAGAGCCTTACTGATGGAGTAAGGAATATTGTCTGAAAGTGTTTGGTGTGTCCTGGAGTCCTTGAGCAGCTAACAACCTATGGTAAGATTTAGACAAACTGTGAAAAATTGGGTACAGTACTTTAACCAGTTGACTGCCAAGAAAATCTTTTGTACATTATTCTGACTATTGCAAAATGATTTTAAGCAACTGGAAAAAAGGTCCATTAAAATTGTCACCGAGGCTCAGTACAAAAAATGGAAATAAATGCACTTCTTAAATTAAAAAGCAGTGAACACTGCACTGAATATTGGGGGGCATTACCCAAACATACTTGCCAACCTCCTGCACCTTACTGGAGGCTCCTGCATTTTAGGTTCCTCTCCAGTGCATCTCCTGCATTTTCAGCACAGTTGCCAATTTTGCCCTCATTTGCACAGATTTCTCCCAAATAATCACAGAAAGAGAAATATCATAAGGGCTAAAAAAGCCCTTGCTCAGGAAAATTGCCCACTTCCTTGTTCAAAAATAGAACAATTAATCCATCCCTTGATTAGTTGCTATTCCTGTTTTTGGAGTGCTATGTTGTCCAGCTCGAATATCTCTCACATAACTACATGTATTTCTAAAAGTGGCAAGCAGGCCCAAATGCCAAGGAAATATACATAGCCCCTGGAACATATTCTTGCATACTTTTAAAATCCTCTTTCACAGTTCATCAATTGTTTTCATGCTAAAGACTTTTACATTGCAAACAGTTAGTTGAATAGCACAAGAAAACTTTAAAATGGCAATTTTTAATTGGTAAGCTAATAGACAGTTTTAGTTTTTGAACTGAGACCTCAGAGCCTGAATGTTGTTACAAACATTCTTTACCCCGTTGCTGGTTTTACTCCCATAAACCTATTCATTACATTATAATTATTATTCAATGGCTCCTCAGACATTTTATCTGAAATAATGAGGGGGTATTATCAGTGCTTCTCATTCCCTCCAGTGTCTTTAACAGCCTGAAAAATAACAATTAATTATTCCCCAAGAAATTCCTTGTGTTATAATGAAATACATGTAGGAGGTTAAAGAAGTCAAAAGTGCTAATGTCCCTTTTAGATGTATTGGATTATATTCTATTCAAACACTGAAACAGTAATAATTATTATAGTACAGTTTATCTTACCAACATTAATGTGTTTGCATAGAAGAAACAATCTGTCAAGTATTGTTAAAATTAATGATGTTTATTTGTACTCAGACCTTTCTTCCAATGAGTCCATTGAGGAGAGAAGACTTTCCCACATTTGGATGACCTGCAGATGTAAATACACACCTAATTCATACTGATTTGTAGGTGCATGAGGTTCATTCAGTTGACTTTTTCCCATTTACAGCAGTGGCACAAATCATGCAACTTATGGCTACAGTCTACAACTCTGTATTAGCTGTAGAATGTGAATGTCTGATAAATTATTTGACTATAATCATTCTTGTATTAAATAGGAGTAGATTATGATAACTTTAGGGTAGCACTTTGGATCTGAAGGTGATTAACTTGTGGCCCACAAGTTGCTAACCCAATAATTATTAAATTTTTATCCAAGTTTGTCACTCAATACAGTTACTAGTTAGTTCAAAAAAGGTAACTGATTACAAGTAAAATTCAGAGAATAATAAAAAACTAAGAAAAACAAATGAAATGTCAGTACCATCAGTCATCCTTACTATGTCCTGGAGCTTCTTGAGAGTTACTTACCAACCAGTCCAATAGTAAGGATCCCTTCCTTTGTTTCAACATCTTCAAACAGTCTGCTTTCCTCTGGAATATACATTGTATACACCATAATATTTCACATAATGCTACATCAAATCACACTGTACAAGTCATAAATGTAGAATATAAAGAAAATATTCATTATTATTATTCTATCCCTTTAAACAATTATATGACAATCAGACTTGGTGACAACTATTATTTAGTAATTTCTCTCATATAGTCATTGAAGTATCAGCAATCAGCATTGCTTCATTTCTGTGAAGAAATCTCCCTTTTGGGTGTAAAATATTCATGCATGAGCTAGAGTTAGATTGCAGAAGACCAAATCCAGACATACAGGAGTTGAGTTTATAGCTAAAGATCAATATGAAGAAACAAATCTTTTGACCAAGGATACTAAGTTGCACAAAGTACTGTCAACTGATTATTCAGTGAACAGTAAATCATAATTCATGGAGCTGACTATATCCAGACCTTCCTCTTCATCTGTGGAAAGATATTCTTCATAAGATACTCCTTCCTCGGAATTCTTCTCTTGCTCTTCAATATGAGAAAGCCAGTCTTTCATTTTTACTGGAAAAAAGTTCCAAGTTTAATTCTAATTTATCACTCTTCTAGTAGTTTGCAAGATTCAAATTAAACTTTCATTATTGGGGAAGTTAAAATTCAATTCACTGAACATCTGATAAAAAAATTTCATAGACATAAGTGAATGCTTCCATTCATATTAAGAATAATGGTTTTGATTAATTTGTTCAATCTACTGCATAGACTGTACAGTTTAATCCATTAAGATTAAAAAGAAAGGGAATTGGTCTAGGTAATGAATCAACTGAGTTGTCAGCAGTCTGTCCCACCCAAATTGTAAATAGGACCTAAGAAGCCTCATAATTTTAGAACTTCCTCAGTTCTGTGGCATACTGTACAATTCAACTTATTTCCCTACTTTTGGGCTAAATATTGCACTAGAGATAAGTTGTGAAGGTAGGGAGTATTGGTGGTAAGTAATAATGTATTTACAGCCCAGCCAGTAAATGGAAGTGAGATAAAATGCTTCATTACAGGATTTACTTGCATTTTTGCATCACCTTGAATAAATAGTTTAGGTCTGCAGTCTTGCATGTTTATCCTTTATTTGTTTATTGGATGTGGTTGTGTTGTTAATGTGATAGTGATACTGACAGTGGTGATTGTGATGTTGGTGGCAGCAATTTTGGTAATGATGAGGGGACTGGTGGTGGTGATTGTGCTGGTGGTGGTGTTACTTGTGGTGGTCGTGGTGTTACTAGTGGTGATGGTGTTACTGGTGGTGGTGGTGGTGGTGGTGGTGGTGGTGATAGTAGTACTGGTGGTGGTGATAGTAGTACTGGTGGTGGTGGTGGTGATAGTAGTACTGGTGGTGGTGGTGGTGATAGTAGTACTGGTGGTGGTGGTGATAGTACTGGTGGTGGTGGTGATAGTACTGGTGGTGGTGGTGGTGATAGTACTACTGGTGGTGACAATGGTACTGGTGGTGGTACTGGTGGTGGTGGTACTGGTGGTGGTGGTACTGGTGGTGGTGGTACTGGTGGTGGTAATGCTGGTGGTACTGGTGGTGATAATGGTAGTGGTATTGGTGGTCATGATGGTTGTACTTGCAGTAATGGTGGTCTGGTAATGGTAGTGGTGGTGATGGGGGTAGTGATGATGGGGGTAGTGATGATGGGGGTAGTGATGATGGTGGTAGTGATGATGGTGGTGGTGATGACAGTAGTAATGATGGTGGTGGTGATAATACATGTGGTATTGGTAGTGTTTGTAACTACTGGTAGTAAATGGTGTCACTGTAATTTTTATTGCTGTTGTTGTTGTCACTGTCAGAGTATGTGTTGTAGCTGTTGTTAAAAATGGCAAAAACAGTGTAGTGAAATTAGATATGACAGAGGGTTGCAATAAACTGAGCACTAAGATCTTACCAACCTTTTCCTTTCATAATTTTTTCACACACACTGTGCAGCTCACGAGGACCAACAGGAACAAAAGACCTTTTCTTTCTTCTTCTTAATCTCTTCTGAACTATACCAAGACAGATATTTATTCTTTCACCTAAAAGGCATTCTTTTTATTTGTTCTCTGATTAGAACTAGACTATCTTCTTCAGTTGAGGAAGATAATCACATGGTTGAATCAAGGGAATATGTAATGTAACCGCAAGAATACCTCTAAATTGGTAGATATATAATAATAAGAAATTGCATTTCTTCATTTTTTATTTAGATATCAAATATAAATGTTATCATAATCGATGACACAATGTTCTTGCAGATGATTACATGTAATTTAACTGAATTAGTATAACAGTACAACATTAAAGTATAAACTGAAACCTTTGAACTCCATTTTCTTGATTTCTTCTGGGTCTTTTGGAAATGAAGTGAAACATACAATGTTTAATTCAGGGAACTTTGCCTGGAAGTAGTCCTTCCATGCCACAACAACTTCAGCTGGAACCAAGTCAATCTGTAGTAATTTCAAAGGTAAATAATTAAATCACAACAAGTTCAGATCTACAATGGTATGCTTATCAATGTTGGAAATAATTCTTCTTATTTATCAGAACATAATTATGCCCTCTCAAACCATTATTTTGATCAGACATATGTACCACAAAATTGGTCAGACAAATACATAAAAAATTGGTTATATGTTAAGAATGATTGTTTCAGTAATTTCAAAGTAGAGTACATATTCTGATCTTTTCATGTGTGCTTTCAGGAGCAATTATCATCAGTTAATCTGAAAAACAAAAGCTAAGAGATTTTTATGCTCAGACAACACATCCAACCAGTTTGTAAAATTAGTCAGACATTCTGAAAAATTCGTCAGACAATGTCCAATGACCGACTGTTATTTTCAGCACTGCAAAACACTTTAACCCAGTGTCCTATAAACAGGACACCTGAACAAAACAACAAATGAGAGAACAAAGGTAAAACAAAGAGATCGAGAACAAACAACAATTTGAAGAAAAAGTTCAGACCCTAACGGTTTAACTAATGTCGGTAGCAAAATTAGTTTCATTTAGCTGGACTAGTTGAACTGGACAAGGTGCTATGTACCAGGCTATCAAAACTTTAGAAATTGATATTGCATCACGGCTGAGAGCTTGGACCAGTTTATCTCACGATTAACCCCTTTGAAGACAGGTGTAATTGAGGAGTTCAAAGATAGTCGTTATCAGCCAAGTGGTTGGTTGTATGTTTCTTCATTCTGATCACTTATCAGATTTCCATAATTGAGTGCAGTCAGTACCGTTCATAATTGTACATGTTCAAGTCTACAAGAGTAGGCATTTACCAGTATTGTTTAGTCTAGTGGCATTTTTACCTTATTCAAAACAAGGATCACATCTTTGCCAAGATCCCTTTGGGCATAATTGTAAAGGGTAGGAGAAAAATGAATTACCTGGGAAATTGAAACAAAAAAATACCTGTTATTAAAAAGCTGCTAAACTTCATCAGTTATTGTGGCAGTGGCAAGGGTTTGTACACTATACATTCTATAACTTACTGTTAAGTTTTTAAACCAACATAAAACCAAATGAATACACCACATAACTGTAATGGTGACTTTATTATTAAAATAACACATTCTGTTCATGGTAATATTTTTTAATTAATCAAGTAATAACTTAAAACTTACAGGATACCGAACATCAGTTATAATGAGAACAATGTCAGATACTTCAAGAACTCTCCACAATTGACGCCATGTCTGCAATGGTGTACATACATTAACAGAATAAAAATATTATCAAATATGGTTTGGGTATTTGAAAGGTGGCAGACAGGAGGGGACATAGGTCTTCTCCTACAGTACATCCCATCCTCATATACCTATGGCCAGCACTCTCCCACTGTTGAATAACATTGCCTTCTACTAGCCAGAATAAAATACTTGAAAGAGTTACCTTAGGCAGGAATAGGTAAAGCACTCTAAAGCCATCATTCTGTATAACTTTGGAGGATTATCTTTGATGAACATTCCTTTACAATTACATTGTTTCTAACAGTTTGTGACCAGGGGGCTGGCTGTATAAAAAGGTGATTAACTTTAATCATGATTAGTGTTTAGTTTTAGCCAATCAGGATCAGAGGATAAGAATTTAACTATGTTTTAATCACCCCACAGCTGACTTAATCGTGATTAAGAGTTTTATACAACCAGGCCCAGTTGTTTATTTCTGGTCAAGAAAAATTGGTTCTGCTCAAAGAAGTGTAGCTGCCCCACC
This sequence comes from Nanipora kamurai, assembly GCA_036872915.1. NCBI lineage: Eukaryota > Metazoa > Cnidaria > Anthozoa > Scleralcyonacea > Helioporidae > Nanipora > Nanipora kamurai. Next base: position 12,002 of record JBAHVQ010000414.1, on the reverse strand, counting down.
GTTTTCCCTTACTTCCAAATTCATCTCAAAGTAGCTCAAATCTGGGTTCTTGAATGCAGTTCTTATATCTTGTATGTAATGTCTGAACATATGTTCTTCATTCTCCTCCACTTCTCTTTTGTCCATTTTGTAGTTCCATTTAGGTCTCTTGGGCATGTCAAGAACTAGCAAGAAAAGGGCAAAGGTTTGTAATGAATCCAGTAAACTGTAAAGATCTTTCCATAATTCTATTTATGTACCTGTTCCAGGTTTATATATATCCTCTAATGTAAATTCCAGTTCAGTCTGCAAAGGAAAATTACATCTCCATGTCATTTCTTTTCAAGCTTTAACATGAAAATCTGCACATGCTACAGTAGGTAATAACAGCATACTGATACCTATAAACAGAGATTGACTGAAAAACAAATGCTTTATAATTATGTACTAAACATTAACCTTAGAGAAACGAATGATTGGCTTTCGTGCTTCCTGTTTTCTTACTTCAATTTCTTCTTGGGTTTCTGACTCAAAGCAAAGTTTAAATCTTGAAGAAAAAGAGAACGGAAATAATAAATAAATATAAATAAATAAGATCACTGAGATATGTTCACTTCAAGAAGCATTTCAGCAAACAAGCTAATAAATCATGATAACTCAGTACCTTTCTGGGTCATGTTTTCTCCCCTTTTCATCAAATCTGCATTCTCTTTGTCTTGGTTCAAGGGTTGTTTTCAATTGACCAGCTGATGATGAATGGGAGGAACTATCTGTGTCTGCATCTGAATCATCAACATTTTCAGAACTTGGATATTTTTTTATATTTTCATGCCCATGCCTGAAACCTGATTGAAGATAAAGTTACAATTGTATCAGTAAAGCCTTGTCCGTCAGTCGGTCTAACAGACCAAAGCAAGTGTGTGCACATTCATCTGTCTCTTTGCAGAACTTTGTATTTATTTGGTTAAAAGTTCCTCTGTATATCTTTCAGTTTCCTCTAATGGTCAAATAACTAATTACACATGATCAGCCCAAACATTTCTGCACCTATCCATTGAGTTACCAGTGTATCCTTCAGACCAGCTATAAAAATAGACTAGTGTGCCTGCTTAAGGAAACAGAAAAAGTGTTGCCATGTTAATCAGGGGTTTTTTTCAGTACTGCAGTATGCCAAGCCATTTAGCAAGCTGTAATTTTATTCATGCAGTGGTAAGTGTGCAGTGATTTTAAGAAAGGGAGAAATTACTCAATAAAAGCTTATTGGTCTGAGTTTCTGTCAGTGTGAGCCTGTGTCCCTATGTCAGAATCTTTCCAGTTTTATTCCATAGTTTTATCTTTGTATCCTTGTAACATTTACTGCTGAACACGGCCTTTTCCTATGATCTTTAAATCATTTTAGTGCTCTATCTGTATACAACTCTGCACTTGTGATCTGTTCACTGTCTCATTGCTTTTTAGTCAGACTGACTTCCTTACAAACCAGATTTTTTCCATTCTCATTTCATTTTTTCTATAAATTTAATACTATAATTATTTTTATTGATATCCATCATGAATCCAAAAGAAGTAAATCTCTTGACTTGCTACAGCTCTATAATTATTCTACCTATCTAATATCTTCATATTTTCGCTTTCTTCTCCTGTCCATAATATCATCCCTGTTTTTCATAAGTTAATTTTCAGGTCTTTCCTTTCTAAAGCCTCTCCCATAACTCCTGATTCCCAATACCTTTGCACACTATATCAATAACTGTCAGACAAAGGGACTGGCAGAGTGCCAAATCTTAAAGCAGTTCTACTTTAACCTCATTATTCCTCCATTATTATGTCCTCAGACAAATTTGAAGTTTAAGTGGGTCTGCAACATGGGTTTACAATCAGCCCATTCCTGTTTGTGACAGTAGGAAGATGTTTGAGCAAGAAGAGTAAGTTACAAAGATGCTCAAGCAAGAATAAGATGTTTAGACAAATGTAAACATTTTAGAAAGAACAGGAACATCCTCAAGGAAGAGTAGGAAGATGTTCAGAGCCTGTTCAAGCAAGATAAAAAGAAGCTGAAGTGATAATAAAGGTTGCAAGGTGGAAAGAAATGACAGGGATAGTATGTACCATCTTGCAGCTAAAGAGAGGAATCATGTCTAACCAGTTCAATCTGTAATTGAAGTTAATTTAGGGAATAGGGACTGTTTTCTTTCTTTAGCCTTACAAGTATGTGAAAGCAAAATGCAAGACATAAAAGATAAAAGTGGAAGAAACAGTAATCAGGTCAGTGATGATGTATGCCATTGTGACATGGGTAATTAGGATGAGCAAACAAGATTTGGTTAAAAACACAGAAATGAGAATGTTGCGTTGGATGGGTATAGAGGAATTGAGAAAATTGGAAGCAAGGAGGTGAAACATGAGGGAAAGTAGGTTCTGTGTGAGAGAAAATTGGAGAAGGAAGGTTGTGGTGGTTAGCCCACATCAGAGGGAGGCAAGTGGGCTAAATGAAGACCAAAATAAAGATAAAAATAAAGTGGTGAAGAAGGACGTGGATGAAATAGGAATTAGATTGGAGGATGCAAGAGACAGGGCCGTACTAAGGAGAAAATAACTGCCAGCTGACCTTGAAGAGATAAAGGCGAGGCAGAAGGCAATAAGAATCAAACCATCATCGTGTTAAGCGGTCTCTGTACTCCGTAGTGTAGTCTGTAGCTAATACTGTAATAGCTATTTATTAGCCAGTGAGTTCAATCAAGGATAGTAGGCGAGTGTATTCCTTGTCGTATACCTTGGTGTTTGTCAATATGTTGTCTTTTCTTTTTTAACTGTTCCTTTTTTTGTTTTGCACTGAACGGTTTCTTCCGCGGCATAACGTAGAAACACACTGCCAAGGAAAATCACTGACGAAAGCAGCCATGTTATTGTCGCACAATGTGCAACTTTCGGTGTATCTTCGTATAAAGTTCGAATTATATTCGGGTTCTAGAAAATCGCTTCAACGCTCTGCATAGATTGAATGAAGAATTTAAACTTAATTTTCGTAGATTAAGAAGCAAGATTTAAATAATTATTCTCCAAAAAATGTCCTTCGTTTATGACCATTATTTTTGAGACCTCTCTAAAAAATTTAAAAAAAAATTATATATGCAAAACGTTTTCGTTAATTATTGTTCTTGAGAAATATGGTAACGAGTTTGTTCTCCCCAAAATGGCTTCGACAGAGTCCGTCGTTGTTGAGGAAGTTATCGACGAAATAAATATGGAAGAAAACCCTCTTGATGTACAAAACTCTTATTCAACCGAGGGCGATGCCACTACAGGACTGCAGAGTGATTTCCTAGAAAGTTCAGATGGAGAAAAAAACATTGAAAACGATGGAAATGTTCAGTTAGAATCAGGTATGAATTTACAGATTCTCTCAAAGTTAACGTGTATAGGAGAATTTGGATGTTAACCTCTGTACACTTATTTTACTCACTCCGTTTTGTTATCCACTACAACGTGCTCTGCAAGTATTCCGTTGAAACTTTTTATGGAACTGCGAGTCCATGTTTTTAAACCGATTTAGCTTTTGGCGTATTCTCCTTTGTAAACTGACAACTACTGTTGTGTTCCTTGTGGGTTTTGGAATTTCGCATGACTGATGATAGGAAATTTTGCTTTTGCCATAAACTTCAATTGAGTTACTGTAGACAGTTGACGTGACAACAATCGACCGTTTCCTGTATACTGTATCTTATAAAACCGATAAATATCTCGAAATGTGGGACGAGTTGAAGTTTGAAATACATTCCTTGCCACCAGAAAAACACGACATAAAGCTGGGAAATGAGACAGCTTGACTTACGATTTGACTTTGTTTTCACTTTTTGCTTGTGGAGAAAGCGTCGGTGCTTTCGTGTAACGTGGTGCTGAAACAATTCTTAACTCAACTTTAGCAATGAAATATCTGCTGTTTATGTTATTTGATACGTGCAAATGTAAATATGGAAGTTCTTGTGCGGGTTTCGTATTTTAGCTGCTCAAGATAAAAATTCGGAGAACGAGAACGGAGAAGGAAGCGGTTGCCGGAACTACCTGGACGTTCTAAGCAAAGCTTGTGAGAATATCTCCGAAGTCAGCGAATCCAACGGAAAAGAGTTACCGTTCACAGAAAATGCTGATTACACCACCACGAGTGAAGCAGTGGAAAATCGCCATTACAACATTCAGGGAAGTTTGAACGACAACAGTGGTAATAATGCGATTGGATCGGATTTTTTTGAAAATTACATTTGTGACGAAGGTCAGCAGGCTACAGACGCCGGTCATGGTGATACTAACAATTCTGAAAATGCTGAACAGTGTCTGAGAAAGAGTGGTAGAAAGCGTCGACCACGCCCGCCTTCGCCAGAGCAGGGTACCAAGTCAAATCTGAACAGAAGACCACGAGTAACATTACACCTCAAGGTCAATCGAGCCAAAAAGACGACAGAGTTGCCATTTAAATGTGATTTATGTGGCTCTCCCAACATCACTGACCCTACACGGAGAGGAAATCGCCCTAAAACGTCCACAAATTCACCAAGTCCAAGGCACAAGAAAGATCCTGAAACTGGGAAAATACTAACTCTTTGTAATGCATGTGGTGAGTAATATTTAGTGAATTACCATAATTATTAATTGCTAACTATTAACATTGGTTTTACCAACTGAGTTCCAATTATGTCTGTCCCTCATTGATACATTGCAATCTCAATATAACCCTTTAACAGTCAGAATCCAATATAGTATAATTGATATCTGGAAAAAAAGAACCAATGAATGAACAAACAAAAATGAAAAATGAAAGCAAAAACAAAGAGAAAACAAAGAACAAAAGCAAAAAAATTTGACTATTAAAGTGTTAACCCATAATCCATTGTGTTTTGTTTAAAATAATGTTAAAGCTGGAGCTGTATAACTGCTTGCCTTATTGTCTGAATATTTTATCATTCCATCAGGTTTATCTTTCAACCGTCCTAAGAAAACACGTCAAAAAGTCGTTTTTGATCCTGATGCTAAAAAAACATATTTGGAAGAAGCTTGCCAGTTTGCAGCATCCTTGGCTGAGGGGCTGGAAGAACAAGATGGTAGAAAACTACTGTATATTTTACATAAATGTATTGCAAATAAAAGGACCAGGTTATTTGGTAATCAAAATTACCCCACACATTTTATGAAAACCCTGGCAAAAAGATAATGTCACAATTAGAGTATCCTTGGCATAGTGTAATCAGTAATTTTTGGTCGAAGCTTCTGTCAATCTGTTTTGTGCTGGAACCCAAATGAATAATTGCACAAGGTATCATTTCATGTTGTAAAATTCAAGAATGAAAGATGTAAGTTTAGTTAGTTTTCTCTTACTAACTGATATTGATCATATACAACATTATATGAAGTTATTCATTCAATTACCTATTTCTGCAGCTAGTTTTATAATAAATCTATTCAATGTCACCTGCAAATTTAGCAGTACTACTTTTTTACTGTAATTATATACTTCTTTTGTAGCCGTGCGCTTGTATTGTCCTCGTTTTAAGACAGTTGCTTGTGGTTGTTTGCAGAAGTACATTTTAGCTGAAGGTACGTGGATAAACTCTGGCTAGTCTTTACGGTAGATCTGTAACACATTAATTCATTTTGCCTTTAGTATCCACGTGGCTGGCTGCCAAGGTAATCATGATTGCAGCTGTAAGCATTTAGTTTTGATATTTCCATGCTGTTTATTGACTAGTTCAGGTTATTTACTTATACATAAAAAACTCCTGACTGTTGTATTTGTCTTGTCATATTCATAACTCATAGAGATGTTTCTGAATCAGGGACTGTGGAGCATTTTTCAAAGCAGGGGACAAAAATTACAGGAGAACGTTGGTACTGGGGAATAGTCAAATAACTCTTCAGTGGTTTAAAGTAGAAAGTTTATCCACCAGCTTGATTACCACTCATCAAATGAAAAAAATAACAAACAAAATTAAAAAAAAGAGACCAATTCCATCACTGGCCCTCTGGCTCTGCAATCTCTTTACCATTCCAAATGGAATTCAAATACATTAGGTTATCATGCATGGTGAGATGCTTCACTCTTAGTGTGATGCAGACTCAGATGAAGAGTGAAGTGTGTACCAATTTATTTTGCAGACTTGCAATTTTAAGTAATGTAATTTTTTGAATTATTTTGTATATTTCCTAGTAATTTTTAGCTTTAGACAGCTTAAGATTTATTATACAGTGTGTGTCAAAAAACACTACCCTATTAAAACTTAATCAATATTCTTTACAAATCTCCTATTGTATTAATTTGTAAGGCGTTAAAACCAAATGCAATGAAAGGCAGAAAGAGTCAAACATTTAAATGCAATGGTAAATTAAGGTAATTCCTAAGCATTTACAACACAAAAAGTATGGAAAATTTGTTCATATCGTGTCCAAACCTTATTTGTTTGCATGCCTTAACTAACCACAGAGGAGAAAATGTTTGTTCTAATGAGGTACATTCAAACACAAAGTATAAAACAAAACATACATCGAATAGAATCATCTTGTAAAACTCAATTTATGAGTAAAAAACAACTTTTTTAAACTTTTTCTTTTAAAAAAACAACTTTTTAAAACTATTGGCTGGCTATGGTTTTTGGTCAGACATGAAGTGTCTGCTATTTTGCAGATTTATTTGCTTTCTGTGAAAATTTGGGTGCTTTGCTGCAACACACTTAACCAATAATGCTTCATTAGGCGAATTTGGAGTTTACCCATTTATTTATGTTTCCAAGACTCTTGGGTTTTAGTGGCTGTCAAATTACCATAATAAGTGAAGAATAGTTATAACTTTTAATGTGGTAGCATTTTTGGTTTTGATACACACTGTATAACTAGTCTTTTCCTCAATAACAGCGATTGCTTTATATTAAAATGTGTAATTCCCATTGGCTGAATCATTGTCTTCAGACTTTACCAGCTTTCCCTTCACAAGGTTTTCGACCCCGCTAACTATCCTGTGCATAGCTATTAAGTCATTCCAAGCATTTTTTGTGGAGCTCTCGGTTTTTTTATTCTAAAATTATCCAGGTAACATGGATGAATCTAGACAAAGGGCTCAACAGTTGATCAATCTTCTGAAGCAATCCAAGCTCCTGTCAAAACAGAAGTGTTACAGCACTGACGAGTCATTGGAAACCTCGTTGGATCGAAAAGGAAGACGGTTAGTTAACTTATCACTGACTTGTTGAATATTTGAATTAACAGTGCTTTGGTCGTATTTCATCCTTATGAAACATAATCCTGGCATGAATATTCGATGCATGTACATACTTTCCCTGTATTGATTTAAATTCGGTTTGTTTTCCCTGAGTTAATCAGTCGATGTTATGTAAATTAGTGTTGTTTCTTTCTTTTAGGGGAAGAAATATTGGCTTAGGAAATGGGCAAAGAAAGTCAAAGGCATTTGAAGACTTTGTGCTTAACCAAAGAAAGTATCTTCGGGAAGAATTGAAGTTGTGTGAACAAGGAACTCAAAGGGTTCTCAATTACTCAAACAATTTCTTGCACAAAAAACTGAAGACTGATCCTACAGTTAGTTTTTCTCGTATACTGTATTATTTATACATTTTAGTTTGACTTCTGTTTTTACTCTTATCCCACATGTAATTAAGCAGGTACGAATGCCTACCCTCTATCTTTTGTGTCTGGTCAATACTTCGCTATGTATTCTCAATTTTACTGGGTATTTTTATTGTCACATAACATTTTCCAATATGAGAGACTTACGTAGTTTCTATTTTTGTTCGTGCCCTTCTCACTCACCGAAAAAAAGCCTTTGCTCACCAAAAAAGAGTCTGCACTCAGGATGTTTGTGTTTCTTTTTTCCATTTCCGTCGCAGCAGTTCATCTACCTTCTCCATTTACACGAGATACAAACCATTATTCTTAAGTTTGTTGAATCCAGGTGAATAATTTATTCATTTTATTATACGTTTCTAAATTTTTATCTATTTCAGAAACCGCTTCGAGTCGAACGGCAAAAAGGCCAAGCTGTTCTCGGAAAACTGAAATCCATCGAAGAACTTCCAAGCGAGGCTTGTTGTGTTGACAAGTGCGTTTCGGTGAGTTTGCTTCTGCATTTTTGGCTCAATGTTTAGAGAGCATGTATTACTTCTTGGAAAGTGCGTGCGTGTTGTATTTATGCACGAGTTGGCGATGTTTCCAAAATTGAACGGGCGAGATTTCCGTTAAAAACCAACAAGTGCGTAAATTTCGTACAACACACTTGCCATGATGTACTTTGTTTATTTTTTACGCACTGAGATCTCCTTTATTGATGAGAAAGTGTGAAAAACTCGTTTCTAGTGCCCGATTGTACGAAACACTTTTCGCACACGTGAAAACGCGTTCCTGCTTGGCACGATCAATTTTATGGGAGAAACTCAGTACGTATGAAATAAAAGTTCGTTCTCTACCTTGGTAGGTTGTTTCGTTTTGCTTTACTAAAGGCGTTAACGAAAATTTATTTCACTTTATGACAATCTTTCTGCAGATGGCCCACACTCACAGCAAGCTCCTCCAGCAATGGCGTAGTCGTTCCATGTCTGGTCAAGCCGAAGCTCGACGAGTGCTGGCAGAAATGTTGACTCCGTCTGGAGGAGCGAGATCTAACTGTTATAAATTTATTTCTTGGGTGACAGGATGTAGCCACAGTACCATTGGACGAGTCAATGAACAAATGAAAAAAACAGGTAAAGATGATATACCCATCTCCGCCAGTTAAAGCTCGAATTAGTTGTTACCACGATGTGGAATCGTGCGCAACACTAGATGAATATGTTCCTTCGCCCAAGTACGAACATATCTCCTTCGTCCTTCGTAATATCAATCTCACAATAATCCCTTTTTTGTCTATATATATATATATATATATATATGTAGACAAAACAGAGGGATTGAGCAATTTCTCTTTAATTAAACATTTATTGACACGCTCAGTGAAATATTTACATAATAGATAGAAATGGAAGAGTTCCTCTTTTCTATGCACGCATGAGTTCGCATCAAAACATGCAATTCTTTGTGTGCAACTCATTAACGAGAGGTTTGAAGATTAATCTGGTTCATATCGTGTACCCCGGGCACAAGACAACTCGTACAAAAGATTTTAAACAACGTGATAGAAACTAACTAGAAGTGGAAAACATATTGAAAGTGTAACGTTTTGCACCGATGTGGAGGCGAGTTCTTACGTGAGTGCCTTGAGGATTTTATTGCCGTCCAAGCCGTGATCAAATGCACACTACAACAGCCAGTGAAAAGTGTTCTTTATAGGAAGGCAACTCAACAGCAACTGCCGTAAACGACATTGCATACGGTATCTACATACATCCATACGTGAACTATACAATTGTATGTACATATGTATGTACATATGTCAACTATACAATTACGAATAAGAACTAATGACAACCACCAATTACGTACAAGTCTCCGTGGCGCGGCACGCTACATTAGTTTACAATACATACATTTAGCGTTTTGATAAGGCCAAGTAAATTTACAGACAGCTAAGCTTTTGCTCATTCAACAGGCTGGTTTAAAATGTTTTATTGTGACAACCTTTGCATAAGCCATACCATGGAAACACTGCGTACTTCGTGCACTCTCACAATAGGATTATCTTGACCTTAGGTGGAGATAGAGAGCCACCCGTTCATGGGCTGATCAACTGGTGGAAGGAAAACCCAAAGCCAAAGAAAGTGAAGTCCAAGACAGTTTCCCACGGTGCTGTTAGTTCTACACAACCTGGTCAGGTGCAACAACTCTCTGGTACACAACTTCAGCCCATCTCCCAAATTGGTATCCTCCAAGCTGCCGCTAATTCCGCGGGAATTTCTACGGCCATTTTACCTTCGACACAGCTCCAGGGTAATCCACAAGTGATCACCATTAATCCGGCCCACCTGACGCAGCTCAATGTCTCGAATCTCGCCCTACCTACCACCCAGACCCCATCAACAGCACGTCAGGTAATTCTCACACCAACTCAACATACAAAACTACAGATCCAACAACTGCAGCAACAACAACAGCAACTTCAACTGCAAGCTATACAACTACAGCAACAGCTTCAGCAACAACTGCAGCAAGAACAGCAGCAGCAGCAACAGCAGCAGCAATTGCAAACTCAAACGGTCCAACAACAGACTCAAGACCAAACCCAGTCCATTCAGATTCAAATTCCTAGTCAAGTCCTCTCCGCTAATGATGGGACGTGTTTGACTCTCGCATCCTCGCAGGAGTTCCCCTCGGCATCCTTTGCAACAACTCTTCAGCCTGTATCACAAGTACAGACTGTGATTCCCACCAACGGTGTTACAACAAACCTGACTGGCGCAACTCAAGTTCAACAAGCGGCACCTGTGGCTGCAGAAACTTTTCTTACCACGGACACCTTGCAAATCATAAACTCTGGACAAATACAAGCGGTGGCGCCACATGTGCTGACTTTACAATGCTCAGCAGAACCCACCGCAACACAAGCCGTCCCAGTCTCGCTGATACAAACTCCTGTATCATTGTAAGACAGCGAGTATGTCCAGCGGTACTATGACTAACGGTGCAGTGTCCAGCATCTGTGCACTTTCCCAGTAACGTATCCTACTTTCGACGAACCTCAGGCGCATATTAACCCTATTATTACCAATCGACTACTGCGCTCTATGCCTCGTAGACAGAGAGGAGCTTTAGACGTAGCAATTCCAATATCCTCTTTAAAAAGCTGCATTGAACACTTCAGCACTTGCTTACTAACTTCTTTGCTAGCCCATCTTGATTCCATGGCAGAAGATTGGCAAAATGGTCCATGCATCGGCTGGTCGAAAAAAAAGAGAAATTATCATATTAAAACACCCAGAAACTCTGCGCGTTAGATGCACGGCCCAGTTAGAGCCATTTTGCTGACCTTTGCTATGTAGGCAAATACGTATAAAGTTCTTACAAATATACGTACCAATAAAAGTTAATACAAATGCCGTTTTGAAAGACATGTTTTTAATTCAGGACACAAAGGCACGTCACTTTATTTTCTCTTTTGTGATACTAATTTCTCCTTGAAAAATTGTACGATGTTTTTTGAAGATTTTCTCACGAGTCTCAAACTTTCAAGAAAAGGTTCGATTATGAAAAAAAAGGTAATAAGTATAACAATATTATCAACGTATATCAGCGAGTTCAATACAAATTTTTATCAATTTGTATAGTGGTAAAATTTCACCAAACAGTAATAGAGTTAACCTACGATATTTGACGATTTTTCTACCAGTTTGAACCTTTCTGAAAAAGTTACAAATATTAAAATTCAACCCAGATAACGTACATTTCAATGTATTTGAGCGAATTGAAAGTGAAACTTTAATTTTTAAAGTCGTAAATTTCATCAAAGAGTAAAGCAGTTGATCCAAGACTTTTAGCGACTTTTCGACCAGTTTTGAAATTTCCATAACAGATTAAAATATGAACCTTTAACCCACTCAAACTACTTTTTAATGTATTTGAGCAAGTTTAAGTGAAATTTTGAATAATTTTAATATACCAAAATTTCATCAAAAACTAAAGAGGTTAACCCACCGTTTTTGAAGATTATTCCACCATTTTGAAAGTTTCGAGGAAATTAAAATGGAAAAGTTTAATCACTATAAACTACTTTTTAATATATTTGTCCGATTTTTAAGTGAAATTTTGATCAAGTTTTAATGCGGTAAAATTTCATCAAAAAGTAAAGAGTGGTTTCTGAAGATTTTCCCACCAGTTCCGAAGTTTCGAGAGAAGGTTAAAATATGAAAGTTTAACAGATACAAACAACTTTTTAATGTATTTGAGCAAGTTTTAAGTAAAATTTTGATCAATTTTTAAAGTGGTAAAATTTCATCAAAAGGTAAAGAGGTTAACTCACGCTTTTTGAAGATTTTTCCACCAGTTTGAAATTTTCGAGAAAAGGTTAAAATATGAAAATTTAACCAAGGCAAACAGCT
>JBAHVQ010000413.1:1436829-1448357 GCA_036872915.1 Nanipora kamurai | reverse complement strand
CCCCCCCGTGGCAGGGAAGGAGTTAAAAACTTTCAACTTGATGCAAACCTCCGTCACAGTTTATATAAACTGTTCCATCAAGCTGACATTAGTATGTGGTCGAACTTCTTGTTCACTGTTGTAGACAAATCATGAACAGGTAGTTTGATACTTGTGATAAGGCTGATGGCCGCATTAGACTTGTTTCAAGTTATCTCAACAAGTCTGATATTATTTGTGTGGCGTTTTAACTTGACAAGTTACCACAACAAGCTTGCAGCAGCTTCACGAAACAACACACTTATTGAAACGTAAATGTGAACGTTCTTGCTAACAAGCTTGCAAGATTTTGGCGTGTTTATCCGATAGTATCCCATCGCTTTTCCACTTCAGACTGATGTCCAGTCCCAGTGTTGAATTGTTTCTACGAACGTCTAGTTTCCAATGCTCAATATTCGTCAAAAATGAGGTTTCATGTCCCGGGCAACCCGAGTTTGCATGTTCTTCTCAATGTTCCACACGTATGAGCAAAAAACTAATGCATCGGAAATAACTCATCATCGTATTTATTTAATACGTACTTGGCCAAATGTTTATTTCAAACTGAGTTTATTAGAAGTACGATTGGAAACCCCTTCGGGCTTTTCTAAAACGCTTGGAAAACGATGTCACCTAACGACCGAATCTTACCGAGCTCGTCAAAATTACGTCTAACTAGACATAGACGTACAAACAGCACCGACGAAAGTTTAATTAATTCGGTACTTGGTGCTGTGGTGGTTTCCTTTTCTGAGTAATGTACTTCCTCATAACATTAAACTGAAGCATAAATTGATGTCTATTAGTGTTTTGTACACTGAATAATTAAACGTCTAATGGTGATGAAGCTTGCACAAAGCTACAAAATGGTCTCAAAATAAACAACATCGAAAATAAATTAACACGGACCCGCACTCCGTGCAAAAACAAATTTAAAGTGAAAAATGCAAATTTAGGGTCACACAAAAGAAGTCTGGAGCGACAATAAGGAAAGCTTACCTTTGAATGAGAGTCGATCCAAACTACTCTTGGCTCTTTCACATGCGATATGGTTTGTTTGCTTTGTGAATATTTGCTTATAAGTGGTCGGCAAATGGTAGGCGCGGCATATCAAGTTTACACAGGTATTTCCTAACGTGACATAGTTAATAGTGATCAGTACTTGGGGTGCGACTGACGATAGACGACACTAATCACCACTTGAACAACTACGCAATTCTTGATAAGCAACGAGCTTCAGTAACCATCAATGGTGAAATAGATCAACAAGAAATTCGTGTGCGTGATTGGGCCACGTTTCCGGCGAGGAAGACTAACGAGATAATTACTCAGAGCTTAATTTTGGACATCTTTTTTTGTCTACAAACATGCTGTTGGGGTAGCAAGATTAAGACCAAAATTCTTATCAATGGATTAATCGCAGCAAGCAAGCTGTGAAACGACCGGTTATTTTTGTTTCCAAGTTCACCAGGTCTAAAATGAGATGGTAGACCATCGCGCAAACGTGCTGCGTTTGTTCAATTCATATACACACGTTGTTGATGACTTTAGCTGCTGTTTTCCGGTGGTTTGTGAAAGTCAACCTTAGTTTTGTCATTATAAATAACGGTTAGGAAATCTTGGATTACATCGAAGGACTTGAATATCATTATAATTGAATCATCTCGCAATGGGAATACCAACTAACGAATACAAACAAATGACTCCTGCAAAGAATATAAAACCTAAGGCAGAAGTAAGTGTTTACGGAACGTAGGGAAAGATTTGCAGAACTAATCGCATCAGATTTTTGCTCTTCTATTCCCTTAAGATTTAATAGCCTCGAACATGAAGAGTGAAACTTGGTTATTTTTTCCCGTCAAAAGTGATCACAACCGTCTGCTGATGTCCCGTTAAGTTAGCATGACTGCAAATGACGAGATGAATAGTTTGTTGAAATTCGCTGGAATGCGTAGGCCGTAAAATGCGGTCTATGCATTGACAAAATTCCCCATTAAATGCTCATCACAATTAACATTGCCCAAACCTTTGGTCACTATCAAACAAACATCAAACTTATTTTTTTTGACATCGGCCGCACATCCCGCTTTAGAAAAACTGCACCTTTTTCATTGCGATATGGACTGAAACACGTCACCGAGGCAGATAATCGGTGCGTAAACATACTTTGCAACGTAAGTACTTTGCGCAGTTAAAGTATTTCGTGATTACATTACAGAAGAAAAAGAAGGTTCTCGACGTACGCAAGATAACCAATTTCGAAATTTAAAAAGGCTGCAGCAACACGAAACAAACCGATGACACGTAATTTGAGAGCGGCTCGTCCGTAAGATTTGACAAAAAAAGAGTTTCTACTTTCGGTCCGCGTCCGTGCACTAGGACCAGCTGGTAAACAAGTATTAACGATGGTAAACTTAAAAATGCACGATATAGATATTCCCTATGCAAGTGATCCTTAGTAAACCTTAAAAAGTTTCGGATTTTCACCTCTCAAAACAATTCTATTTTTCTAAAAATCATGACTTAAGCAATCGAATTTGGTCGCGTCGCAAAGGCAAGCTAATCAATTCACGCGTGACCGTCAAAGGAGGAAAACATTTTAATATCTACACTAATTGTTAAAAGATAATCACGCTGCTTTTACAATGCAAAATTTGAAAATATCATTACATCTTTAACAGAACTCATAAAGATGCAAAGGTTAATGAATCATGGCCCAAGGGACAAATCAACTAGTCTGCGTTGCAAATGACTAACCCCGAAACGCGTTCAATCTTTTGCGACGCAGTCTGCAAATCAACCTGGTTCTAACGTAAATGGTTTGAACCTGGGAGAATCGTTATATGTTTGTGGAAGTTGATGCAGATCGTCCAGGTTAGTGTAGTCTTGAGAAAGACTGTTGGTGGAAGTGACTGACGTTTCGACGGTCTTGGCGGCGGTCATCTTCAGAGCCAAGTGAAGAGTAAATGTCAGGTTCGCCTGAACGCACGAACTAGATACAAATACAGCCAAACCTGACATTTACTCTTCACTTGACTCTGAAGATGACCGCCGCTAAGCCCTTCGAAACGTCAGTTACTTCTACCAACGGTCTTTCCTAAGACTACACTAACCTGGACGACGGATCAACTTCCACCAACCTGGTTCGGTGTTTTCAGTGCTAGTTTCTAAACTATTTTAAACTGAAATCCCGGAATACTTTTGCTCACGTCGTTATAAATGCTGCTTAGACGGATGTTTTTTGTTATTGTGGCGTATGGGGTTTCACTAGAGCTATTGTATGGATGTTTCCCCATTTGGCCCCTCAAAACGAATGACCAGCTATTTTCCCCAGGCATAAAATTAACCAAAAGTTCATATTCTTTATGACATTTGTTCCAGAGTAACAACTTTCACTCCAAGGAATTGAAGGCAATATATGTCTTATTCCGTCACGTGTCAAGGTATGACGCAAAATTAAAGTATTCCTCTTATGAGTTCAATTAAAAAAGTATACATATAAAAGGTTTGCTCATGATCTCCAAAACCTGCGTATTGAACTGAATAATAGTACCGTTGCGTTAATTACATCTCGAATAGTTGTCGATTATGTATTTAAGTTGTCATTGGTTTGTCAGTTGACAAACATATGACAAAACTCAAGAGCAACGCTATAATATCCCCGCTTTACGGAACGTTTACAACAAGTTCGCCGTTAGTTTATCAATCAACCGCATGAACAAAGTTTAATGTCCCTTTGTTCTGACAGCCAGCTAATCGACAAGATAAATTGAAGTAACAAAATGTACAGAAATTCAAAAAATCATTCAGTAGTTGACTTTTCCAAATTGCGCTCGATGACACACGGTTTTGCGCCGATGAAAATTCTTCACTTTTTTTCACATGAGAATATGTCATCGAGTGCGGCCAGACAAAACAACGACTCCGAATCTCTCTGGCGATAGATCGTCTGTGTATTGTCTGGCTCGTACTGTCTTTGCATCAAAGGTGCATTCCAGCATTTTCATATTAAATCCCAAGTCTGTAAAACTTCAAAGCTTCTAGAAGTACATTTTATGCAAACTGTTGATAAAAAGTAGTCTTTTTAGGTTTAATATTCAACAAGAAAAGCTCGCCATCACTCGGGATGTGTGAAGAAAAGTTGTGGATTAAGGGGGGAGAGATGGGCCGAACGCCCCCGGGGTCATGTCAGAAGATTTTATGGTCGAACGAAGGTTTCTTCAAAGATTTAGGCCGAACGTCCCAGAGGTCACGTTACAAATGATGAATCGTTAATGATAACGTTACAAATGATGATGAATCACATTATCACACCATAAACTGTAGCATCTAACCTGATGAAGAAAGTAGATCTTTCGAAACATGTCGTTAAAATGAAAAGAAAAACTAAAAAACGTTGTGAATTTTATGAGAATTATATGCCTACTTATTCTGTCAAGATCTTTTGGTAATATATATATATATTACCAAAATACATATATATATATATATGTATGGTCATATATATATATATGGTCTGATGATATATATATGGTCTGACCATATATATATATATATATGGTCTGATGAAGTGCTCAGTCAACAGGTCGAAAGTTTAGCGATAAAATGGACAGTGGTGTTCCACAAACTTAAAATGATTTATCAGATAAATTTTGCATGTGTACCGCTCAATTACAAATTACTAACAGTGCCATTATTGACCGTCAGCTTGGCGCTGTTGAAATGCTTGCTGTGTCAACGGGAAATGTTGGAAAACTATACGTTGGTGGGTCCTTTGGAAAAGCTAATCTGATCTTTAAAATATTGAAGAAATCAGTTTTCATATTGTTCTAAATTTAAGTACCGGTAAACGACGATGAAAACTATCTTGTCACAGCTGGTCTTTGTCAAACTATGGTTTAGAAAGTGTAAAAAACGTACAAAGAAACTGGCATTTGGCTTTTTGCAGGTCTTTTTACACTTATGTCAACACAGTGTTCAACTCCGTACCCAGGTTTTTTACCGTTTTTACTCGGCATACGCCGAGCGTAGAGCAACGACCCTGGGAACGAAATTGCGCAGTATTCTGCTTTCATATTACTGTGAGGAGCCAATCAACCAACCCTTTTTTCGTTTGAAAACAAGTTCTGAAACAAAGAATACAAGTACGACAACAAACACCTGCATCAGCATTAATCGCAAAAGCAACATGAACGGCAACAGCCTCAGTCGTTGACTGTCAACGGCAATAACACGGTACAATAGTGCGCGCAATATTTCGTGAAATGCTGAATGACATACGCAAGGAGAATATTTCAAAATAGTGAAACTTGAGAAAAAATACCCGGTGAAGCTATATGCATGTTAGTGAAAGCTAGACCCTGTCCGTATCCTGCTCATATTTTTTTATCAATGACCACCCTAACTACAATCCAAAATAATTACTGCAACATTACGTGCAACGTTGCACCCTCATTTCGCGCCAATGGTATTTTGCTGTACACAAAGATCCACAGTTATTCAAATAACGAAAACTACAAAATCCCTTACAAAAGGATATGCATTGCTTAGATTTATCAACGGGATTTTTTTCTCGGATATCTGGTACTAGAAACTCGTAGTCGTCTCAGCTTTGGCTCAGCCGATGCTTTTAGCGTGCTGATGTAAGCCTTTTCCTGGGAGGATAAATACGCAAAAGAAAGGCTGAAAGAGTTCTGGAGGATTTCAAAGACAACATGACGTCACTGAGACAACTTAGTAAAACACTGTTATTGCAACTTCACTTCGCGGACATCTAGCAGAAGAACAATGTTTACTTCTCGAATTTAAGCTTGTTTGGTATTTGGCAGAGATTCTAGTTCTTAATGAGAACTTCTTCGCTTTCATCCAACTCGATATTTAACTATCTACATACGTCAAACATCTTCTTCACTTATAACGTTAGGATCGGACGACGGTTGTGACCTTTGATATCACACATTATCACACAAGCCTTTTGCAGGAAATAAGTATTGCGGGAAAATGACTAAACTAGCATCCATATTTCTACCTGAAATCTGACATGTTTTCCAATCTAAAACAATTGTGAACTATTATCTGTCATGACTCATTACGCCCAATCTATCCAGGTATATGTCTGTCTAGCCGAATATTCCAAACAACCAGAACCAAAAAACCCATAATGTCGCATGCGGTTTCCGTGTCACTACATCAGTTTCAGCCGCTGACTCACGTGCTAAATTTAACCACACACGAGTCAATTGAAGACTCGAATTAAAGGTATCTGAGATATAAACCGGATCCACTAAAGAAGCAGATGTGAGAAAAACAAGTGAAGCATTCGAGTAATCGTTTGTTTGCCTAATATCTGACGTAAGTTTTTATCGAACATCTACCACAACTGCGATACCATCTGTCTTGCGTTCACGACTTCTTAATCAGAAAACGATGGGGAAATATTGACAAATTAATAACAAAAACTATTGCTAATTGAAATATCTGACGAAACGCCAAGAGTCGGTTATTCAAACACCGCGAAACTTATCTTAAATTATATATTTAGTTATGTAAAAACTTATCCCAACGAAAATATGAAATGATGAGGTTGCCATATTGTAATAATCAAGATGGACTGTGTTCGTCAGTAGCGTTATCCTTTCATCGCAAACAACCGAATTTGTACGCAGGATAAAGATTCTCCGCTTTCACTGGATAATGATCTATTAAAACAAATACTTGATTGTCTTAGAACAAATTAAAAAACCAAACCGAAAGTCCACGGGAGGCCAGATAAAGATCGAATTTTTGCCGTTCAAAAGGAAACCCAACCTAACCTGGAACACCAAACATCATAACATCTTTCAACTGCTGATGCTCATTTCAGGCCACTGACCTATAGTGCTAAAAACCTTAACAAAAAATTTCGGCGCGTTTTTGTTTGTTCACTGGACTGTACAACAGCACATCTTGTTTTTAACTGAAGATTAGACTAAATGGTTTCAAAACGTTTCCTCATTGTTCCATTGTTTACCTAACGCGGTTGGCTATTTCCTGATTCTGTTCAATGGTAACAACTTGCGATTTTTGTTTTATCAGCACGTCAACATAAGATAGTATCAATAGCAACGCAAGGTTTATTGATTGCATTAAAAGAATGTCCTCTAAATTGTTTTAATTTTAGTGTTGTCATGATTAGTTAATTTAACAAACTCTTCGAACACTCCTGCCTTCTAGATTTTTGGAATAAGAGTTCCGTCTAAGTTTGACTAAAGCACTTATTGAATTTTTAGCGAGAATAAACAAGAAAGAAGCAATACCATGAACGTCATTACTCTTACATGTATTTTATACGACACTGGCAGTTTTAACATGACGGACAAGTATGCAGTGGACCCATTCCTTCATTTTACGCAAGTGACGCTAACAAGTCACCGACCTAGTGGCGAAGATCCCAACCAGATAGCTAAGCTAGTGGGTCCAAGGCCACACTACCCGAAAAAATTTCATAAATTACTGGTATTACATGGCATGTAGTTTGTAGGGAGAAATAAACGCAACTACTAATAATATCACGTATACTTAAGTGGGATCTGTTTAAACAAATGTACTGTCAACAGTAATAAAGTTACTTTTGACATTTTTCAACTGTTAAAAATTGTGTTGTAGTTGAAAAACTGTACTTTTACATACTCAATCATTTTAAGAACGCCAAAGACGAGCTTTCCGAAGGCCGATTCTCTCGCCCAGGCAATTGTCAGATAAGAGGTAAAGGTTCCTGATGGGAGGCTATAGCTTTACTAAAAACTATCCGGTGCACGTCCTAGAAGTCGAAGTCGAATAAGCGTTTCATAAGCTTCATCACATTTTACTATTATTATTATTATTATTATTATTATTATTATTGTTATTGTTATTATTATCAACTTTATTTCAAGAGGGTATAACACACCAGCAATGAAACATAAATTAAACCTAGAATAAT
This sequence comes from Nanipora kamurai, assembly GCA_036872915.1. Taxonomy (NCBI): domain Eukaryota; kingdom Metazoa; phylum Cnidaria; class Anthozoa; order Scleralcyonacea; family Helioporidae; genus Nanipora; species Nanipora kamurai. Next base: position 1,440,379 of record JBAHVQ010000413.1, on the reverse strand, counting down.
ACAAGTATAACACTATTACTATAAATTTGGTAATCGATCTATATATGGAATACTGTAAACTGTGGTGTACAGCGGACAGTCAACTCATTTAACAGTCACTAAGGGATAAAGCAAAACAGTTAACTGCTATTACGAGTGTCCCATAGAAAAGATCCGCGTGCAAGGCGCTCGAGTGCTTGAAGACTGATTTCTCTGACTGATGTCGTCAGAACTAGAATTCCTCAGGTTGTTCCGTAATCAAGAGCAGCCGACTCAGGCAGTCATGCTTGTGAAACTTTTATGCAAACAATGGTTTCTAGCTAGCATCTGGCAACCACAAGAGCAATAGGTTACGTGTTTGACGCCATAAGGCAGGAATATAAGTCTCACTTAACCTAACGAAAGAAGAATAAGGTGCTAATTAAAAGATCTTCTTCGCGGGATTTACAACCTATTATCCTCCTATTTAACGTTACACTGATTTTCCCCAACAGTGTCTGGTAATTTTCTATTAAGAGAAAACATTGATACATACAGTTATTATTCAGATATTCTTTATCAGTATATCCCATAAGTTCAGAATTGTTAAGGGACGCTAAAAGACGCTACATGGTTGCCTGAAGCTCGTCACTTCAGACTTACAAGAAAATATGATCAACCACTGCAACGATTTGAGAATACAATAGCGACAGCCCCCAAAATGGAATTGTTTAATCATTGAGATTGAATCGTGTTTGAATGATGTTCCCTGATATAGACTTACGATCACAGATACACCACAGAATTGTGCGAATACCAGAGATTTGGGTTCATTAAGACAGAATGGCGATAATCTGAAACCGAGATGGCATTGTGCTCTTTGAGATAGAACTGTACTCATCGAGTGATTGTTTTTTGTCGTAGCAGCTAAAAAACACTGAAAAGACATTAGTCTTTTGTTTGTATTGAGTCAAAAAAGAGGACCAAAAAGGTCAAACAGCCTAAACGACCTGAACGACAGTGAACACAACAAGCTTTAAATAGTTGGATTAAATAAATTCTTGGAGTAGGAGCTGGACAGCATTCAGATGATTGGATTGAACTAAACTTAACCCCAAAATACCTTACCAGAACCATAACAAGGAAGTCGATTTCAAAGACTGAGGTACCTAACAGTATTTTCGAAAAAAAATCCATACGATCCGGCGTCTTATCTGTTTGATAGGGTTGGTTTCAATATCAACAGCAACCAAATTAGGCGATCGTCACACTAAAACATTCCGGTCCTGCTAATCGGGGATGAGTTTTATGCTAAACCTGAATTTGTCAGTATGATCAGTTCTTTATTAATGTGCATGTTTGTCATAACATTGATTACCATCAAAAAATACACACGAGGTTCTTGCTATTCAACACCAACATTGATGTTCATTCAAATAATGGACATTAACATAACCAATAATATGGCTATACCGAATTATCTGATGGGTAATCTAATATAATAACAACTTTAGTATGTTAAAAACTGCAGACTTCTACCATTTAACTCCGTTTGGACGAATACAAATAAAACGATTGAAGAGTACAATTATTCCGCGATAACTATACCTCAACAAATAGGACAGTTTATCCGACTTCAGCAAAATACGTCATTACTCGTAAAATATCCAGCAGTACTGTACAATTAGCTGCATAAATATTTATTAATATTGATATAAATAATATTAAATAATAATATTTAATATTATTTTGATATTTTCTTAATATTTTATAATTAAATAAATAATAATAAATATTAATGAATATTTATTAGCCTTTATTAAGTTGCAATCTTAAACACGAAATGAGCGCAAAAAAGAGAGAACACTCCCCTTTCTAGCGTCACACAGCATAGCGATTTCGTTAACAGTAAACATGATTCGAAACATGACGTTAAAACCAAAACTTTATATAGTTCAGTTTTCCTCCAAAAGTCCATTTAAAGTTTAAAGAACTTAGTGCAAAAGTACTCAATAAGTGAAAAGAAGTGAATTACGTATACAAGCCATGAATATTTCAACCTCGCGGATAAAATTTATTGCAGTTTATTCTTAATCACGGTAGGAAATGCAAATAAATTCGCCATCCAACACCAAAAAATAAGTTTGTAGCTGTATTTTTAATATTAAATGACTGAGCTACTCAGACTCTACATATGCACTCGTTCCTTGTTTAAGGTTTCAAAGCCAGGGAAGTTTACGCATTAGCATGTAAATTTACAACCATTTGCATGTGAATTTTTCTTATGATTTAAGATGCCAATTGCGCAAATTGAGTGCTGACCTATCTAAACATGGCTTGCGTTCAATTATTGTCGGTTTTACCTCAAACAGGTACGGAACTACTATCCAAATCCCATTCCTTGCCTAAAGTCATACTTTCGATGTTTAGAAATTTTGATACGCACTTTCATTCTCGTTTTTCCTGATCGTTATAAAGTTATTTACCCAAGAACTTTTTTTGCGCCGAAAAATAACGTCAAAAGTGTTTAGACTTAGGGCAACGCCTGCTGCACCGGATAGTATTTCAAGTAGGGTATATATGGTTACAGTTGAAACTGTTTATTCTTAGAATAATAACTATTTATTGTGAAATATTTTCAAGCATATGTCACGGTAATCCGGCAAGTGAAAGCAAAAGTAAAGGATTATTCGGATTCCATGGTTTGCAAGCTGAAGTAAGATGCTTCGCATCCGTTCTCTCCCTTTTAGCGGAGGTCCTGTTCATTGACCCGATGCCCTTTAGGGTAAAGATTGTGTCTCCCAAAATAACAATGCATTACAATGATGCAGCGAGAGGAAGCGACATTCTTGTTTCGATGAATTCAGAAGTGGTAAATATATATATACACACCTATATATATATACTGTATGTATATATATATATATGTAACTCTGAACAAGTTTTATTTAGTCTTAGTTTAAATATATTGGGTTTGAGCTAATAAGCAAGGCAATAATTTTAGCTGATTTATATCAAATAAATGCCGCACTGAGGCGAAGGATTAAAGAAGTTGATTCTTTGACGGGTGCTCGTCTAATAAACTGAACCTGGAAAACCACATACCAGAAATTCTGACGAGAAAGCGCAGCCAAATTAAGTTAAGTGTTCCTAATGTAATTATGATTTAATTCGATTAACGTCGAGATGTTTTCAAAGTACCCAGCCGAATTTCCACTTGAGGTTGCACGCAAGGCAAATTTGAGTGAGCGCGTCGTAACACAGGTCGGAAATAGGCAGGAAATCCTCAAAGATTTTTTGTGAGGGCAGACCCGTGACATGGATAGAAAACTAGAAATTTCGTTGAGGAATCAAGTTCTGGCAAGAATTTGTGAACATATTTCAATCTTTATAAAGCAACAGTTTTAGCGTACTTTACTCCTTTCTTTTTACTTTATGACGAATAATTCTAACCACGCATTACCGATTTTCTCACTTTTTTTACAAAGTGATAAAGCGAAGGTTGTTATAATTATGTTGAAGTGAATAGAATTGTATACCGGCGGATTCGGCCTTTAAAAAACAGAGCGAATTTCGATTCCGATCGAAATTT
>JBAHVQ010000413.1:1400947-1413326 GCA_036872915.1 Nanipora kamurai | reverse complement strand
ATTATCCTGCACTATCATAATTGCCATCATCATTGCCATCATCATCTCCATCATCCATACCAATTATCATCCCCACCACCACTATTCACCATCACCATTCACCATCACCATTATTGTGGTCATGATTATGATCTTTTTTAACATTTTCTTCCAACCAGCCAAAATTAGCAATCAATTTTACTGTATATGTATTTTACTGTATACAATTCAAATTTTTTCGATCCATTCAGAAACCAATTAATTACACTTAAGATTTTGCATTGAACGTAACACCCTTTTCTATCACTACAAGACACTTTTGTAGCTGACCACAAAATTGAGTAACAGAACTAACATAATAGCAACAAATTATAGTTTCAAAATAATTATCACATTCTTTAACCTTGATATCTTGGGTTTCATCAAATAAAAGACCATTCAGAAATTTCTCACTCAACTCAGTCAGTGATTTTGCTTTTGGACCTTGACCATGAATTGAAAATTTCTCACAAAGCCTAAGAAAAAAGCAAACAAAGATTTTTTTTTCATGACACTGGATGCATCAAAGTTTGGCAACTTGTATCAACAGCTCATCTACTCCTGTACTGGAATGCACATTGAGTTTGAATCTATTATGACATTAAGGTAAAGTCAAAATGTCATTGTTATTGATTCTGAGCCTTGCTGTCCACTTAATTCTCAGGCTCTCAAGATGTCAGATTTTTCTTGTCCTTTATATGTAAGTCTATGTTTTAAACTTTATAAAAATCCAAAGAGTCCTGACCCTTGTGTAATTGTAGCCATACCCTACCGACCAATATTATAGACTGTCTCACCCTTTTATGGTTTTCTCAACTTTGTTGCTGTCCACATCAAGAAATTTGTGATACCTGTGGGAATACAAAGATGGAAATGCAAGAACACAAAAGTTACTGTTCAAAATGTCTTGTGTTCCATAACTTTGTAAGGTCATGTACTATAATATTAATTATTATATGGCAACGTTCGTTCCTCGGAATTTACGCACAGACCTCGCTCCTTCGTCGCTCAGTCCATACGAAATCCTCTGGCAAATATTTTCCCGTACAGACCGAACAAACGAGGTTAATAAGTAATGAGTACAGTAATACTGTGTTAATGTTTTAGTCTTAGTTGACATGATAAATATTGGATTTATACACAATCGAACATACGTGTACACAAGCATGGACAGACATTATTCATGCATACAGTTGTACCTTAGTTGCTTCATTAAAACCAAGTGGGACCGGACGTGCAACAATATTTGCAGAAAATTACCTGAAATTTGACAGGGCAAATTGGACAGCGACTGGAACGTTCTTCTTTGATAACTGTAAAAAGTAATCGCAATTTTCTTAGCGGATAAATTTTCATACCGTGTGAAGTTGATAAAATAAACTTACTTCTCCCGATATGAAGCACTTTACCAGCTGTTTTGTTAGTTCTTCTATTCGTTTGTCTTTTAAAGCAATGGGCGCCATCTTTATGTTGGAACCCAGTACTTCGCTTTCAGACACTCCGTTTAGTCACAGAACAGTGGATCCAAGTCGAGGCTCTATTTTGTCCACAGAAGAGGACTTGACTCATATCCATTGATTGGTTGGCATTGGATTGAATTCAGGAAAGGCCAATTTCAGTTTTGCCATGTTTAAAATCCAAATTTTGTGAAAATATCTGATCCAATGTGTTGCCATAGGGCAATAGTTATTACCTCCCATAGAGAAAATTTCTGAGTGTCTGAAAGGGTAGGAAGAGAAACTGCACTTGTGGTTTGCAGTTGTATTAGAAATATCTCATAGGATATAGGTGAGGTGCAGTTAAGTTTCCTGCCAAGGTGCAGGAGCATGAAGTGTAAGGAATCGATCCTGTGGCACAAACCTAACTGGAAATGCGATGGTTTACAAAGTGATGACCAAGCTTCAGTTGGTTTTTCTAACCTAATTTTTTCAGATTGTTAATAATTCATAAGAGAAAAAATAAAATCAGTGTTAACTGTTAAGACAAACAATCAGATGTTTTCTTATTTATAAAAACATGTCAATGACGATGAGGGTTTTGTCCAGACATACACCTTCAGACATTGGATGAAACACTCCTCATTATGTTCGATCTATTTATGTGAACAATGAAAGAGCTCAAAGAGTACACTGGGAAGCCACAAAGAAGGGGTGTCATATGGCTGTTCTTTTCTTCTTTAGTGGAGTACAAATCTTTTCTATATAAATTCAAAATATAAGATAATTTCAATAAGCAAAATGAGCATCATGGTATAGTAAAAATATCTACTCCAACTAATATTCATAAGAATATGCAGTTCTGATTGATCCACAACGTCTCTTAGTATGTGATTTAAAATGCACGTTTCACGCCTTTCCAAAAAACTGCAGTTGCATTTTATGATCCACAATAATTAAGCAGTCCCCATTTGTCCAAAAAATTCAAATCCTCATCAGTCTCCAACAAATTGTTTATCTAGCTCAATGGAATGAACAGTACTTTGTTTTTCTGTTTCATAGCATAACATTTGGTAATTTACGAGGACTGCTAATCATTATAAAGCCATCCATTCTCGTCTATTTCTCGTTGACTCCAACCACGTAGACTGTTTCTGGAGGAGGTTGTGCCCAGTCACTCAGTACAGATCCTTCCACTGTTTCAATTGTTATTACTTTGTATCCTTCGGGCGCACCAGGAAGTCCCCGAGCGATAAAGGCCAGCGAGGCAACATTAGCTTCCAAAGTCTTGATGACTTGTGTCGCTCCTTCGAGTGTGTAATGAATTTTGACCTGAAGGATGATCAATTTTTAGATCAAGAGATAACTTTTCAAGTCTTCGAAGCGTTATAAATTTTAATCACACTTACTTTGGGCATTATTTCGTTAATTCTCGCAAGAGTAAGAACTGAGTCGTACTAAACCTTCCAAACTGGGCAATGTTTTGAAATTGACAACTTGTATTAATAGTATCCAGGCCCTTCCGTTTCAAGACGGTCCTTCCTCTTTTAGCATCCGTTGTAAAGCATGTTAGTGGCTGAATTTGGCCGGCTAGAACATGGAATCGCGGAGATGGTGAAGGTTCGTTAACAAAATATTTTCATAGAAACATTGTTTGAAACCAATCCTCCTCTTCAACAAACGTCGAATTTAAAGGCCTCATTCACTGGCGTATAAAGAAGGAAAAAATTATTGGGCGGCACCAAACGTTAACTGTCCTATAGGGTGGTCTTAAAGGCATAGCCTTCTAGGGGGTGTTGTATTAATTTCTTTTGCAGATTTAATATACTGTGACGCATTGTACGGCGACGAATGGTATTATAAATGGAAATATCGGAGGGACTGTACCCCCGGCCCTTTGCTTCACGTCGTAGTCTGTGCATTGGTCACAAACCTCTATCAAAATTAGATTGTATCTTCTTGTGTTATTTCAACAATCATCTATCAGAGTTAAATTTAGTTCGTGCTAATTTTTTGCAACCAAACTCACTATGTCAGATTCTCTCGCCAGATTTTTTCAAGGGGCTGTCCCACGTCCCAAATTATTTTTGATGAATGCTTCCCGGGAAGCAACAGCAAGCGAACCAATTGCGAATATGAAAACCACTGAAAGTGCTTTCAATCCTGTTTCTCATTATACTGATACATTTACTCATATATGTCATTTGATTCCTCTCGCTACGTTTGACAACTTAATGGAAATTCCTTCATATGCACCTCAAGCCGATTACTGTTGGTAGCTCAATTTAGATCTCTCGCTCGGTACGCTCTCGCCATCCAGCAATAAAATATTTAAGATTGACTCCTTTAAGGTTTTTGTTCATTATGAACATATTTCACGTCCTGCCTTCGAAATCCTCGAAATTTAGTTTAACTTTTTAAAATTTAATTTTTTTTTTTAAAAAAAAACAAAACAATTTGTTAAAAAAATTCTTTATTTCCCTCTATTTTTCCAATAATAAAAGCCTCAAAACTCCAAGTTGAAGCAAATTAAAGAGCAATAACTTCAAATCGTATGATAATTACGTCAAGAAAACTTGATCACGTGAGTGTAACTTGAACTTTCATTGGACCTCGAATGAGGATATGTTGTTGAGAGTTACCGTAAGTCAATCAGGATAACCAGTGTCTTAGGTGTACATGTGGGGTGAGGAATATGTACACAGGGGTTAACAATTTTGTGTCGTGTTCGTGAATGCATTATTAACGTAAGGTATTCAATCATCCTGGTCGTTTTGTAAGTCAGTAAAGATCTTGTAGGCCTCCCTCGTGCCGCTGAGGTAAGCACCAGATACTGTCTGGGGAAACTGTCTGTTAGTTGCCTAAAACAAACAAATGTGCAAAATATGAATACTTTGATCAAAACCTTAACTTTATTTGAACGAGAAGTTACATGAAAGTTTATCCCGCAGACAGGCCAACGGCTGTTCGGTCGGCAAATACTTCTTCTTCTAACTTAGGGTCGGGTGGGATCTGGGCACGAGATTAACTTTCATCTTCACCCTCACTCCTACACTGCTGATATTCTCACACAACCTCACGTTCTTTTACTAGCCATCAGCTTCTCCTACCCGTACGAACTTGTCCCACTTTAACGTAAAACAGTCAAACCTTACTTTGCCTGGAATAGTCATATACCGACACCAACACATACGAACCACCTTTCATACGAACCATGTTTCACTCCGACGAAGGGCCTTCGCTCGAAACGTTAGTTTCTCTATTCTTAAGTTCTGGCAGTTTCCCAACACTTTTAATCATCTACAAGCTGTTCAAAACCGCTGACGCAGCACTCTACTTTCATATTCCTAACACGTTACTGAACCATCACATTTGCCGACTTGTCAAAAAAAGACATGCCATTCTGATTTGGTACCGAGATTTCACCTCTCCTAAACTGCCAGGCCACTCCCTGACACTGCAAAATAGCGTCATTGCCAAAACGGATATCACCCTTCAAACATTCACCTTACCTCTCCAGCAAAATGAAGTTTTCTATCCACGTCGTTACTAAGCGTTGTATAGTCCTCGCCCGTCCCACCTTTGGCTACGAATGAGTATGCCATTTTTGAGAAAGGATCTGTCCCCCATCGCGTGACAATATATGCAAGCGGTTCAGGAACATTCTGGGACATAAAGTAATACATTGATTTTTCTTTAGTTTGGTCAAGTAAAAACATTGAAGGCTTTTCTATCATGACACTAAGTTCCAAGGGTACCGCTCACACCTTGATACCAAAACATCAAAGATGAAGTTCGATGCGGAGTGTTTGCGCATAGATAAGTATGCGTTAGGAATTTTAGTTGTGGTTCGTTTGGTAAAGTTTTTAGGTAGAGTTTATATGGAAGCAAGCTAGCCTTCCTAGTAGGGTTGGCCCGTCTTTGCCGAGATCTCGCCACCCGCCATCGTCAAATCCTTTGTAAAATTTCTTTTCATTTACATGAGGACGACCGCCTAAGCGAGATCTCGCCAAGGCGGGCTGGAAATTTGCCATACCAACACAGTCAAGAGGCCTGAAAAAAAAACAATGTACACATGCGAATTTGAGACTTTCTAGAGCAAGCCCTTCTCAATGAGCTAGAAAATTCCCGTGTAAAAGCCAGGTGAAATCCAGTCCTCCTACATGGGCTAGTCCCACCAAGAGGGCCTTCCAATACTGGTCAAATCAATTTACAAGCCCACTAAGAGTAAAAAACCTAATTCGGGAGGCTACACGGATGGTTACCCAGGTAACTATATATGATAAAACTATGTGTAACCAAATTTAATGTGTAGTCTATTTGGTTTATCTTACATTTCATGTAATATTCCGATATGCGCAAGACCAACGGTCTAAAACTACGATTTGACTTGATTTTCGTCAACTTCCTTCGCAAATTTATGCGAAAATAGATTTTCCTATACTAAACCGTTCGATCTAAACAATCCGTATCCGCACCGGACTCCTAGACCGTGTGGAGTGAACAACTAAAGATCGTAATGTTCGTCTATTTACCTCTCTTGGAAACATTGATTTCAGTAAATTCATGCATCGATTCACGATTTCTTCATCATCCAATGACTGAGCTTCAATGGCCGCCTGTCCTGCTAATACAGTCATTAAGACATGGCACTTTTTCGTTTTCCTTTTTCCTAAACATTTCTTGTACTAAAAGTAAAACAATTGAACAAGATTATTATTTTTCGCTTGTTGTTTGTTCGTTGTTCGGTCCTACCTTCGTTCGTTCGCTTATTCAATTGTACAGTCATAATTCCCAACCCTCCATACAGAATAGCTTTAATATTCAATACCTTCGGCGACAAGTCGTAAAAAATACCACAAAATCCCCTGTTTTCCTTTGAGTTGGGAATGTGGCCAAATGAATCGGTTTTCTGGGAATATTTATACCAAAAGCAGCAAGGAAACGACAATATTACCTAGAAAAATATTCAATTAGATCAGGTAACGCAAGACAAAGTTAAAATATAGAAGGGCAAACGATTGATATGAAACGTGTTAAATAATCTAGCCACTCTCGCACCAAGCCTCGATATAATGCCATACAGTAAAATATCAGTCGCTAACCTTTTCTATCAAACCAGCACCAAGTTTATTAATTGCCGCTTGTTTCTCGGTCGGAAGAAGTGGCCTGAATAAGATGGACTCCGATTTTAAGAGAGAAAGGGGTAGAGTGACCACAACCTAAATTTAAAACCATAAGACTCGAATTAAAACAAATTCCACTCTCAGTATAGAGCGCTTAAGTAAGTCAAAACCTTGACTGGGGCCAGAAAAAGAAATTTAAATTTTATCATAAAGGGAACCGCGAATTATTGTTGTTGTTAAAGCTCTTTCAAAAGACGTTTTCACATGATAAATAAGAAAATTTGGGACGGTTGTTGATCTTAGTTCAAGCGCTCGCGACTTCAAAGGAAAATTCGCTTGTCACTTACCCACCTTATCACCTGTAAATGTTTCACCATTTTTTGTGCTCACTGAGATTGTTTTGCCGGAGTAATCGATTGTGGTTACCTAAGAAAAGAAGATTTCAATACTTATGGTGCATTCGATAGACCCTATTCCAGAATACCAATATAGTCCGAAATATTCCGGAATACCTATTTTTAATACTGTGGAATTATAATAGTAGTTCAATAGAACGGATATTCTGTTTTATTCCAAGTATTCTTATCCCGGAATAGGATCAACCTAACGTTGATCTCTACCCTTAATTACTGGATCTAAAAAACAGCTGTGTGGCTTGAATGCAGCTACACCTACTTTCCGAATTAGGAAACATTTAAGTTCTCATGTGCTTGTATAACAAGTTGTATTGAATAATTTTACAGCCTTTAGCATGGTCTAGTTATTTGCACTTTAAATGAACCCAAAAGAGTACAAAATCTTGATGTTAGATTCACTTCAAGGTCTTCTTTACTTAAGAAATGGTTAATCTTTTAGCTAGCTCAATCGAGGCATGGATGACTGGTGGAAATTGGCAATCCACAGAGGAAGCGAAGGTGTAGCGTCAGGCGAAGTGATGCTCCATAAACAATAATAAATTTTTATCAACCTAGCGTGCGGTCATTACGATTAAATATTCCAGTCTGATATTTCCAGTACTGACCAAGCGAACGACGTTAATGATGTGTTTAATTGACATTACAAGGTGAACTGGCTATCATTTCATTGGTCTAGATGCCGGGGAAGAAGGGGTGAGCAGCCGTCGGTCTGGTTAATATCTTCAGTGAATCTTGTTACCAAAAGACTGTGTTTTAGTTGTGTTTTTATTTTTTCTTTCACAATTCGACTAAGTCTTCGGCGAACATTAAAGACTTAAGTTCGAATATTCAGAACCACAGAGCGTACCCCTATGGAAGGTGAACCAGGAGGTGACCGTTTCGTTGCGTGCATCGTCCTCCCTCCGTAAAATCGATTGGTAGCTAGGTACCTCAGTATTTAAGCGAATATCCAGTCCTTCAGCAAGTTTTTTTAAAATGGTTTCATAGCCATGGGTCAAGATTGTATGGCTCCCTGAGAACTGAGCGAATGACTCGTTCTGGTCCCACGCCAGAGCGGAAACGTTTCCCAGCACGGTCGCACAAGAGTACTCCAGGTTTCCAAAATGAAATTGTAAAAGATGATCGGCTGCCTGAGGTGGGAAAGATAGTACAAGTTTGATTGTCCCGTAATGACAAAAAATCAGGCGAAGAATAAAACGAAACGCCGAAATTACGGCCGACGGGAGATACGTAGGAAATAGAGTACGAAAGATTATAAAAATAAGAGAGCATGTTAAAAAGGGAAGTTAAAACGTGACAGGCTTTAACTGCAGGCAAGGAAAATAGAAAAAAAGGAGCACGAAGAGAAGGAAAAAGCCACAGGAAAGATGAGACGAAAGAAGACAAAAAAGAGAATGGACACGTGGAACATAAGAAAAAGCAAGGAACGGAAGAAACGAAAGAAGAGATAAACTTAGGTAAAGCAGTTACGAAAGGACAACAAAACGTACAAAAAGATGCTCTGAAAATGTGTAAAAAGGTAAAACAAGAAAAACAGAAAAAAGAAACGGATTACTAAGAGGTAGGGAAAGGAACATAAGACGCTACGAAGTTTTAAAAGACAGACAACTGAATTACAAGTAGGAAAGAGAAAAGAAGGAGAAAACGTCATGAGAAGGTAGCTTTGCTTTAATCACACTTAATTACTCACCTCAGGAAAAGCAGTCTCAGTCTGGTCGATACACATTTTATGAATTTCCAAAAGTTTTTCTATGGAGATAAATTTAAACAAAACGTTAACTGCAATAATAAAATGGCTATATAATCTTCCTCCCTTGAATGATATCTGCCGTTTACAATACCTCCCAGAGAGATGTCTTCTTGCGAGTGTCTCCTCCATTCTGCAATGGCATCCAACAAAGCATTAAAATGAAAGTTGACTTTTTCGTCCGTTTCTGCGTCGATAGGGCTTCCATCTTCTTCAATCAATTCACATTTGTCGCCACTGGACTTCATATTAAAACCACACTTCATCAAATATAAAAGGAAAGAAAAAGTGATCCCGTTCGCAATTTAGCAATTCAAATTTAAAATTTGGACTTTTTTGAGAAAATTCGTAGCCTTCGGATCCGTTATTGTCTATATCTACATCGACATCTGTGTTTGTAACTGTATCAGTACTTGTTCTTGTATCTGTGTCATTATCAGTGCCCTGCCACTGATCTTGTTTCCACTTCCGTCTTCATTTGTACCCCCTACCATCGACTGATCTCTTCCTCCGTCTTTCCCTTAATTAACCCGTTAAGGCCCAATGGATATTCACCTCTGCTCATTAACTCGTTCACCCGCACAGTCGACCTTTTATCATTTTACTCTGGCTAACGCCAGACGGTTTTACTCGTCAAAGGGAAAAAAATCTGGCAGTCAAAGGGTTAAAGTCGTCTGTCGTTAGCCAGACCGTACCAGAATTTCCCTGCGAAAGCCATAACAAAAATCTTTAAAGTCAACATGTGTCGTTCTCACTCGTCAGAAGGTTTACTCTAACCCTGCTAAAGGTCAGAGTCAACTCTTTCATTGTCTCTCTCTATCTTTCATTCATTCATTCTGTCACTGTCTATTTCTCCATCTTCCTGCTTGGCAGTCAATTTGTTTGACTGACCTCCTGATTGACTGCCGTCTGGCCTCCCTTCTTCATATGTGCGTGTGTGTGTGTATGGTCTCTGTCTGTCCGTCTGTTAGTGTCTGTCTGTCCGTTTGTCAGTGTCTGTCTGCCCGTCTGTCAGAGTCAGATGCAGCTGATGACAAGTGATTAGAGAGGGTAAGTTTTGACGATGTTCTAAAGGCGAAAACCGGGTCATCAAACACCGTTGACGGGATGTGTTCACTAACTAGGAGAATAACTGGAGGGTTGGTTAGAATGAGTCTTCTTATGGGCAATACACTGAATCAGGAACGGATGTCTCTAATGGTTATGGCGAGTCAGGTAGGTATGATTTTTAACTGATTACGCCTCTGTCGAACGTACACCTTTGACCATAAGAGATGTTCCAAGTCTTTACAATAACTGTTGATATCTCAAACCTTTTGCCACCATCCTCGCTGGTTCCATAGAGCTGGCAGTTCATATGGTATTCGTGTGGCGGGACAGCAAATACAATTGTTGTATTAATGATCTAGTCACCTGTTCAACCATTACTGACATGGGATTGTTAGTGCAGCCATTCATAATCTGAGCTCCTTTACCGACACACACACCTCCAAGATTCTCATCACAAACACGTCCGCCAATACGATCCCTCGCTTCCAAGACAGTAACCTAAACAACGTCCATTACAAAAAAGCAAATCAGTGGACAAACCGTTCGTCTTTATCTGGTTGTAACGATATAGGAATGACAAAGAGGTCTACGGAGCAATTGTGGTCTGCGAAGGTTTCAAAAGTTGCCCGTGGGACTTTGATGAAGGAAGGTTTACATTTTGATTTCTAGATCATTAGAATGAATTTTAAAATGACCCGTTTGCTGGAAGAAAGTCTTTACCTTACATCGCACAGTATTTTTTTGAAACACGAACCAAAGGAATGGTCAAACGGTCAGCATGCTTAAAATGACTGTCTGAAAACTTTAACCTTTCTAAATTTTCTGGAGAAGAAATGTTCCAAACCTATCCTGGTGAGGAATCCACTCCATATTAATGCCCACTTTTTATATTAACTCTGGATGTGGCAAGCTTTCAAATTCGTTCAAAATGGTCATACGTAAAAACGTTTACCTCAATTCCAAAGTTACTGAGTTGTCTAGCAGTCGCCAGTCCAGCTGCTCCTGCTCCGACAACTAATACGTTGGACTTCTGCAAATGTTAAAAACACAATTCAGCTTTACTGAACAACAAAACTCTAAGAGAACTCGCTTACTGCAGTCTCCATATTCCTAGACTTTATAAGTGACGCCATCCTGATGGAAGTATTGTTATTCACTAAGCCAGTTCCATTTTTCTGAAAATAATGTATGTTGTAGGTTGTTTGAGGCTTTACGTACATTTGTTTTTAATGATACTTAAGTGAACATTTTCGATGAAGTAAATTTTCGACTGTGAAGATATTGTAATTTTAAGACCAAACCGGGACCTGTCGCGAAAAATGCAACATCAGGTCTTCCGGCTGGAAATCGAACCCACGACCTAAGCTAGTAATGATAGATGGATTAGTCGACTATTCAATGCATCGAGGACAATTGGTTTTTTTTAAATTTTGGCAGGGTTCATGTTTGAACTGTGACTAGAAACTACGATTTTTGGAATCTACGCTAAAAAGTAAATAAGAAAAGTGCTTTTTCTTGGCATGCATTACTAGTTACAGTTTGTTGTTACTCCTTGAACCGTGACTAATAGTTTAGCAATATTGTCTGGATGTTGTATCAATTTCAAAAACGCTTAACCATACATTAACACTTTATATATAAAGTTATATTAATATACATTATATCTATATATATATCTATATATATATCTATATATATATATATCTATCTATATCTATATCTATATCTATATATATATATATATATATATATATATATATCATATATCCTGTAATAATAATATATAATATAATAAAAAATATATAATGTAATAATAATATAATGTAATAATAATACAATGTAATAATGTAAATAAAGCGTTAATGCATGCCTCACTTAGGAGAATATTGTGCCTTCACTTACTCTGTATGGATTTGACACGGGTAAACAAGATTGTGGGCTGTTTCTTAAGATGCCATAATTCACATAACCTTTAATCGTAAAAAACTCCAAGATCATCTCCAATTTAGGAATAAGTGCAATGCGCGCCAGACCTCGGAGGATTAAATGGTTGACGCATTTGTCAAGTGTGAGGATTTCCTACAGAAATGTTGATCGATTATTTGCTAAACGTCAAGGTGCAGGAACATCGCTATACAAAGATACCATTTTGTCCTCACTCAAGAGAAGTGCGCACCTTACAATTTAGACTCCAAAGTGTCAGGACCAAGTTCCTAAGAGCCAAATACCTGTTTTGTATTCTGAAAAACAACGGTGACAAGAAACATTACGTCAGGAAAATTTTTCGTTGTTCTGGAGATCGATAAGTAATCCATAAAAAGAAACTAGATGAAATGTTTGCTTTGTCGGTTCTTAATTTCCAGGTAATCTGGAAACACGAAAGCTGACTGGGAGTAGTTATCAATAGAAATCCAATTCTAATTTAAGGGGGTCCACTACCAAAAATATTTTTTTCCTATACTTTCAGTGAAATTAAAAGCCATCTACCCTAAGATGTTGGTGATGCTTACTAAACTAGAATATAAGGTTATTTTGAAAATTGTTGTCATAGTAACTAGGAATCACCTCCCCAAAAGGAAAAAATAA
>JBAHVQ010000413.1:1374082-1400847 GCA_036872915.1 Nanipora kamurai | reverse complement strand
GGAATACATCTAAAAATTTTGACAAAATAATGATTTTTTTATAAAATTGAATTTTTTTTGGTATTGGACCCCCTTAAGTTAGTGAATATCTCAAACTATACCAGATTCTGTTCTTAAATTCGTAATGGAAATACCTTTCCCTTTATTGAATATTGACACAAAGTTTCAAACAGTTTCACAAAAGACATAGAATGTTCCAACTGATTAAAGATATGAAACTGGATATTTATTGTACTGCTAGTCCATTACATACATACACCAACACACACACACACACACACACACATACACACATACACACATACACACATACATACATACATACATACATACATACATACATACATACATACACACACACACACTTATATGAGTACATACATCAGTGTACAAGCACACACGTTACTGTGGGTCTGTTTGTCTGTCTGTAAGCTGGTGGGTATGTACAAATGCGGGATTTACTTCAGCTCTTTCAAAAATTTTCTTCTCTTCAAGCTCTTTCCCTCACCTCTCAAACTCGGGAAAATGCTGTATCTCTTCTTCCTCCATGACATCGGGCCGAAAACAAAATGCAACACCGCCATCACATTCGGGTTGAGAAAACGGTTTGATGTTTCCTAGATCAGTCAAAATATTTAAGTGGATCAATGAATCAAAGAAAGAATAAAGAAGACGGTTTGCTGTTACAGCTCTTCAAAGCGACCTTGTAATCATGTCCAGAAAATTCGGAATCGATTCAGCTTGGATTTGGCACAAACATCGGAGAAAACTAGCCTTGTCCCCAATACAGAAGGAAGTGTCCCTTTTGTACAGGTTTTCGACAGCTTGTTTGGTACATAAGTACGTGACGGCATATCCACAAACACGTGACCGGTTTGTAACAATCTAAACTTGCTAAAAGTTCAAGAATCTTCAGTTCAGTGCAAGAATGGCGCAGATGACTGTGGATTTTGCAGCTTTTTTTACAATTTTCAAGGGGTTTTGAAATTGGAGGAAGATGTATCTTAAGTATTTGAACACTTCGCTTTGATTCTAAAACGAACCTGTACAGTGGGCGAAAACTGTGATGAAAGTTGGCCACAGTTATGTAAAATTATCCACCCATTTTCAACTCTCCATAATGTGCCTGATTTTCTTGGTTTATGATTTATCAATTATTAATGAGTTTGAGAAGGTGTCACTGTAACACGAGCAACAAGCATCCACATTACTCCAATGGATTAATAATTTTGATAATTGCGCATGGCCATCGACACGCTCCACTTCATTTCTAGGTCATTTTCTCGTTTCCTATGATGATGTATGACACAAGCATGTATCTGTGGTGAAATGCATCAAATGTTTGTATCATCGCGATTTCTAGTACTTAGGCTTTTCACAACCCTAACCCTGACACTAAAACTGATCCCAACCGTCAATTCACTAATCCTCAGATTGAACTGCAAGTTTTGTAGTCGATTTATGAATCCTTTTACAAAAACGTAACTGGTAATCAGGACTAAATCGAAAGGAAATACTTGATCCGTTACTCCATGGGTCACGTGTTTCCTTTGAACGTGAGTGCACGGATCAAGTTTTTCTTTTCAAATTAGTCCTTATTTCCCATACTGCACCGTTTTCGTAAAAGGGCTTATTAGTCACCTTTTTCCAGCTGGTCTTTCACAGAAGTATCCTCCCAGTCACTGTCAGTAGGACTCAGTCCTACTCCATCAAGATAATAAGACGCTACCAGAGATGCTGATGGACTGCACTTTAACAGAGGAGCGTACCCCAGGTTTTCATACCAAAATGGCGAACGGCACTCCTCGACCCTCTAAAGAAAACAGACGCGATGCAAAATTAATTAGATCAATGATATTGCCTAACGTATCGCCCGACATTTTAATAGTGCAGTATCAACCACTGAGTTTGGCATATAACCGTTTGCGCCATCTCATCAATTCCCGGTAGTAGTGAATGCAGGAAGAGACTTCCTATTTTCAAACTAGGAACCATTCATCCGCTCGTAATTACCCAGTGTTTTTCTTTCGTTTAGTCTCTTGTTTTATTCCCTTGTGTTTTTGTCTTTCGAACTGTTGTTTTTACCAAGCAAACTTTTCGGATTTCAGTTTCGGCAACAGAATTCTTACATTTTATCATTCTATTTTTCATCTTATAACCTTCTTTCGTCTCGTTAAATAAATTCTGTCTTCAGCACAGTAGAAATCGTCTTCTCCATTTACTTCTCTGATGTTTCTTAGCCTACTTGGCTTTACTTTAACTCACGAGCCTGTAAAAGTATTGACTGGAGGGTTGTCCCGACGCGGGTCGACGCTGGTCGGATCAGCACAAATTTACCTATTTTATAACCAGTACATTTTACAGTTGGGCTGTGGCGAAGGTAGTATGAAACAACGTAGACAGTTAAAAGGTTGGTAGGCTACCGAACTTATGTTGAAAAATTGTGATGTTTCGAGCTAAGGTCCTTCGTCAGAGAGTGAAACGTGCTCTGGGCCCGAAGCACGGTTCTCCCTCTCTCGTCCTGTCTCAGGCAAGAACTGGTCCCAATTCCCAAATGAACATTGGATGACGATGAAGAAAGGTAAACTGACCTCATCTTCCTTGCTGTCACACAAATTGCTTTCAACCTTTTCATCTTCACTTTTCTATGTAGAAAGAAAGACGTCGACATAAGGAAGTAAATTTTACATTCAGCAGCGTAATTAAAGAATGATACTGTACCATGAAAGTTGTGCAATTGGGAAAAAAAAATCTAACACAAAACTAACACTAAAAACACAACTCAACTGTTCTTCCTTCTACCATACCTTTTTAAGTTTTCTGTAACTGTGACAAGTCCAGGTTTCCAACACATCCTTATTCAAATCTCCTTCTGTCAACGGATACTGCCTCCACTTCCCACAATCACAGCACTTTAGCCAATACGGTAGAATTCTTTCAGCCATAAATATTTTAAGGTTTGCTTCAGTTTGGCTGTTGTTGTTCCAATTACGTTTCCATTGCTCATAAATTGGAAAACCTTCCTTGTGGCTAATAGCAAATGTTAAACCTGAATTAACATTTTAAGTTCCAAACCAGCCAAGTACCTCGTTTTGACAAGCCATCTAGAGTTTCTTTCCAATTTATACTAACTTGTCAGATGGTATAAGTTTTTAAAAGAAGACTTTCTCGTTTCTTAGTATTTTCCAACGTCTTTGTTACACCTCCATTTTGCTATAGCTCAGGTTTTTATATTTCAATATTTGTCTTTTTGTTTATTTCTGCAATAACATTATATACCTTGAATACTACCTACTACTACTATTTTAGCTCTCTAGAAGAGTGATCATGTATTATTGCTGTTGAATAGATTCTACAGTTTTAAATAACGCTTATTACTGTATGTATGAGGACTTGGGAGTACTGTATTACCCCTTCCTTTCTGAAACTGCCTTTACCATTATCATGGCTAATACCAGAAAATGTTATACCATTAAATGAAGAGGCTGGTTCAGGCTTGCACTAGCAGGAGTAGATTAATTTGGTTTTGTAAATACTTTCTTTCTATCTTTGTTAGATTACGACAGTTTTTGTCCCATTTACAAAATACCAGTACTAATTCCCAAATAACCTATACTGGGACAAAATTAAACAAATGTTATTCTGTCTGGTTCTGTAAACGATTCTCATCACAAATTTACAATGTTGCATTGTCCTCTTATTGACTGGTATTTTGACTTCTGGTCCAAGGCATTTTCCCATCTTGGTCCTTTGCTATGGTATGTCAAGCTGGTTTTGTCTCCCCACTTTTGAAAAAGTTCCCATGCCTGTGTACAGTATGTACAAAAAGGTCAGGCCACAATGTGACATGTGAGTCACGCACATGCAATGCACTGCAAATTTACCATTGACTAAATTCCCTTCATTTGCATTTAAATGTACAGTAAGTACATCCTTTTGCAGAGTGGGACTCGAGGGAATTGACAACCAATATTAATCACTCTGAAAGAATGTAGTTGATGTGGCACATATTTTATAGCTATAATTTAACTTCTGCACTTGATTCTCATGTCCTATCAGACTATTAAAATTGTACACCATTAAGCGACAGGATTCACTTTAGTATTGTACTCTGGCTAAGACCTGACAGAATAAGCCCTGCCATTTAGAGGGTTAAAGTGTAAATGTGATGTAAGCAAATTCTACAAGTGCAGTATGTCACAAGGATTTGAAATTGTTATTGAAAATTTTAGGCATTATGAATATGTCCCTTTACCTTCTGTAATAATGGTCAAAACATTCATTGCAAAAGTGTTCACCATCAGACATGTGATACCACCTTGATGTATATCCATTTCCACAGCAACTAGGTACACAAGAAAATAACAATTATACTTCAGTTTTCCATTGCCTGTTTTTAACACTTTTTATTTTTGTACCCAAAGGGTGAATGTGCAGTAGGCCTGATTTTTATTACTACTTTGCAAAGTAATACAAAACCTGTGGAAAATGTTTGTAAAATAGTTTCCAAACTGCTTTCCAGTAAAGACATTTGATGCTTACTAAGATAACTGTCTGCATGACAAGCTGAGAGAAGCTTGGTTCAAATAAGAACTATCAGTCCTGTACAAGAACTATCAGCCCAGAAAGCAGAAATTTCAGATATAAAATTTTGGGGTTTTGGTCCAGTTTTTCAGGATCTATGGTACTGAGAAGAGGTGCCAAGTCACCAATTGTACCAATGAGTTAGTCTAATAATCTACTTTTATTTAAAATACTAACAACACTAAACATCACTAACCTTTCTATGGCATTTGAGAAGCATTCAGGTCTATCAGCTGGACAACCAGATTTCCCACACTTTCGAAATCGTTTTCCTTCATCAACTTCTGGCAATGCCAAGATTTTCTTTTTAATCTCTCGTCTACTCCTTCTTCCCAGCTGCAAAGACATTATGTATCCCAACTGGTCCACTTTTGTTATCTTACATCAGCTAAATGAAATTGAATATAAAATTAAGCAAATCTGCACTTAATGATATACCTACAACTGCCATATTATGTATACTGCAGTTGGTTAAAAATTAATGTTTTCCTTAAGTTCAGAGTTTTGTAACTAACTTGAGAGTTTTCTGTTCAAATGCCATATTCACATGTAAACATCAAAGCAAGTTGGCAATATATTGAACAATTTGGATTCATAACAAATATCTAAGCCCTTCCTTTACTGAAAAAATGTCAAGTTGGCATTATCATACTGTAGTATGATTTTCTCCATTTAGCAAAGAAAAGAACTCACTGCATATAAACTAACTGAATAAAGGCATAATAAAAACATGAATAACAAATGATTAGCAGTGCAGCAATCTTGCTTCCATGACAGCAAGCAAAACTACAACACAGATAAGGGTACATCACCAGCAAATAACCAAAGACACTAATCACCTATTGGACAAGGTCTGTTGCATTCATCTCTACAAAACTTCAGTGGCAAACACATACAGTGAAAAACATCTACTCACAATTTCGAATTTCTTAACAGGGTTGAATATGTTGGTTTGAGCGCACTTTCACCGAAGATTCTGTCTCAGGACCTGGTACCAGTCACCAAAACCAGTTGTCGGTTCACTAACCAACATCTGCTTTGGCATTATAATTACACTGTACAACAGTCTATTCGGAATGGATCGGCGGCATACGTTGTTGAAGCTCATGAGCGCCCAGAAACATTAAAGCGCAATTATAATCCAGTTCTCCATCCACAGGCCTCGAATAGAGAACTGCTATGATGGTACATGGGTCGTTCGGTCCAGATTAGCAGCTGGTGTGACACAACGGTAATGAGCAAAGACTGTCGTCGTAGAGTTCCGACGAAACTCCGATTGTACAAAGTCATCTGCAAAGGATCCTATTTAATAGCATAATACAAACAAAATGGCCGACGAGGTACTCGATTTGGAAGTAGCTCGTCAGAAAATGAAGGAATGGCGAGACGAGCCGCCAAGAAACAGCGAAGAAATTATTGAACTAGGAGAATCACTTATCGTTGAACATGGCAGCAAACTTGGCGATGAATGTATGTCGGTGAACCATCAACTTGTGTTGAGTTTACCCATCTGATCTGTCCTTGTGTATAAAATGATTGACCTGCAAATTTTCCTCTTAAATTAATAAAAGCTATTTTTCTTCTTAGTATGGAGCATCTATGAACAAGTCTTTATTGCTGCTTTGGATTTCGGAAAAACTGATCTTGCAAGTGTAAGTTTTCTGGTTTAGAATACAATGAACAGTAATTACGTCCAAATATTCATGCTCAACTCAATAAATCTAAGTGATATTACCTCTTATCCTGTCTCGTTTATTTGTTTTTAGATGTGCCTGAAAGCTTTGAGTGCACAATTTCCTGGCAGTTTGAGGGTTAAACGATTAATAGCCATGAAACACGAAGCACTGCAACAGTTAGTTAAAATAAACCATTTACTTTAGTATGTATACATATAGATGTATAATGGATTGGTTCTTGCTCCAAGATAAATCATGGGTCTGGTTACCTATGATTCATCTTAGAGCATGAACTGGTCTATTACAATTTTAAATATTAAAAAAGACATCTAGAAACTATGGTAACTTGGCCCTGCCTTGAAATACTGAATTTCTCTCTGGTGGTAATACAGTCAATTTTTAACAGAGTAGCTGCACCCCAGATATTTTATAGTTTAGAAACTCACAGTATCAGGCATGAAAAAAACTTGGTACTTTTCAGTCAGAAGATAATGTGGCAGGCTATAAAACCTCTAGAAATCAAAGGTGTCTATTGCTCAAAGTGCTCTTGAATTGCTCCCAAAGATTCACTTTGTAGTCCTAAATCAGCATTCAAACTCAAAAAAATTGCATGTGCTCCCAATCACACACGTGTGAAACTCAAAGCATGTGTGATAACAAGAATTGAAACACTGCATGTCCATCCTCATGAGTAGTATTAAGTTGTTACAAGAATATCATACACACTTAAGTTAGATAAAAACTCATCTCCAATCCCTGCAGACTTAATAGCTCAACAGGTAGAGTGGTGGACTGGTATCCCAAAGGTGCAAGTTCAAATTCCACTCAAGTCAACTTTTTCAGTTGATTTCAGTGGTGTAGGATAATTGTGAAATTATTACTGAATGCTGAACACAAATTTTGGTTCATGTGGGAGCGTGGTATGTCTCAGATGATCCAGCAAACATTCATCAAGCTCTTTATCACAGAAAAATTATTTCTGACCCCTTGACAAGCAAAATCAGCTGGTGTTAGCCAGAGAAAAATACGAAAAGTCTGGTGCCACCAGGAAAGAGTTAATGGTGAGATGCTCTAACCATGGGAGGTTCGTCATATGTGGCTTCCGCCTAGGGCATGGAAATTGTTTTTTCTGAGGTAGTGAGCTTGACAAACATTTGCTGGTCATGTGAAATTATTGTAAATAGATATGTACCTTAAAAATTAAAACAAAACACTTGGATCTTTTTTTAAGAACTAAATTTAAACAAAAAATAAGTTTGTTATTTGCCCATGTGTATGCAATTGGACATATACATGAGAAAGAAAATCAGAAAATACTTGCTGTTTGTTATACATGTAGGTATGAAAAAGCTGAAGAAATATATGATGATATTTCAGAACAAGAACCAGCCAACCCAGTAAGTAACTCAAGCTCTCTTGATAAAAAAAGATGTGTTTGACAAGATTGATTTTGTCCATTTGTATGGCACAAGTTTAGCACTTGTTCTATTACAGGAGTTTCATAATATAGACTTTCAAAAAAGCATTTGTTATGTTATGTCATATGAGGAATAGTCCAATTTCCCTTCCTACTCTGCCATGGGACATGCAGGTTCCAACTTTTTTTTTCCAACTTTGACAGCACATAGCATATCAAAGAAATGTCCAATACTAAAAAAAATTTACAGAGCTAATCTACTTAACAAGAACTAGTAGAAAGAAATAGTGAAAGAAAAATTTTGGGGTTAGTGACACTTTAAAACAGTGATATCTGGTATTCATTAGTTCAACCAAAATGAATTGCAATACTGCTTATTCACACCCTGAAATAAAAACATTATTTGTTAAGTAAAATAGTACATACTGTACAATAAGCAGAATCTTATTAACTACAGTACTATAATCTGTATTTCTTTGATTTATTTTCCAGCTAAATTTCCCCTTTTAAATTTTTTTGATTTGCAGATGCCACATAAAAGGAAAATAAGTATGTTGATTGATCAAAACAGAATACCTCAAGCAATAAAATCCCTCACTGAATATCTTAAAAGGTTAATACAGTAGTTGGTTCTGTTTATTCTTTATTTCTTGCATATATTTATTGGTTATTTCAAATCACCTAATAAAAGTAAAAACTACAATTGTACATTAAAAGCAAAAAAACATCAGTGGTTTATTGCATGGATCTACTATTTAGAGTCCTTTGTTAATTCTAGGTTTATGAGTGATCATGAAGCTTGGAGTGAACTAGCTGACTTATATATATCCCAGCAAGAGTAAGCAATGTCTAATTATAGAAAGTTTCATGTTATGTACAGTTTGTGCTTGTCAACAATATTTCAGTAGGTATAAAAGGTTCAGTACTTTCAATCATACTTTATTTCACCAGGGATTTGCAACTAATATTTCTGCTGTTTATGTTTAAAGAAAAAAGACCATAAGGCAAACTTTAGCAATGACCTCAATCAAGATGACTTAACTTATATTTTTGTTTTGTTTTAGGTTTTCCAAAGCAGCCTTCTGTTTGGAGGAATTAATTATTTCCAATCCACACAATCACCTGTATTACCAGAAGTATGCTGAGGTACAGACTGTATTATAAAAATAAACATTAAATATGTATAAATGTATAAGTTGAAAATGCATGATATATAACCTGCTTCAATGCACAGAGCTAGGAATTTTTTGGACCACTCGTCCCACAGCAAGTGGAAACAGAGTTTCACTTTACCTTATGGTTGTGCAAAATAAAAATTGCCCAAAAAAGAAAAATAGCAAATAAATGACAACTTTGTAAAGGTGGTTTGGGATACTGTATTTGCTTAAAATAGCACATGCCTGGTGGGAGGGAAGATTCTAAGTTGTACCATACACCACCTCTTCTTCATTATGTTTATAATCCCAAGGCCATCCTCAACCCCTGTGCCAGAGTCCCAGAGTACCCCACTAGTCCAAAAAGGCTGCCCATCTGGGCCTTCTTACATGAAATCTGAACATAAGTGTACTCACTCACACAAATGTTGGAGAAGAAAATCATTCTCTCTTCTGAATCTTATGTCATCTAATGGTCTAAGAAATCATGCCTTAATCCCCCTACTGAGTTTCTAGAACAGGTCAAACTGTATGTGGTCTTTTTTCTTTATAATGGCAGGAAATTCATTTCATCAATTCATGATGTCCTCCATCTGGTTTTTGATACCTATCTTTTGGTGCATATAACAGTAAAGTGTTGCTTTGGCAGATTTAGAAAACCAAAAGGGGTTGGGAAACTGCCCAGACTTACATATAGGAAAACTGATGTTTTGAGCAAAAGTTTTTTTGTTGGTGCAAATCCGTATCTATCTTCAATCTTATCCAGTTATCTTCTGTGATTTTGTGAATTAATGACATTACATTATAAGACCTGGCATTTCTTACCCAACTTCTTTTTCTGCAGATTCTTTACACAATGGGAGGTGTGGAAAACCTGGAAAAATCCCGAAGTAATTTTGCTCAGGCATTGAGACTTGACAACAACAATATGCGAGCCCTGTATGGATTTTTCATGGTATGTTTGGAAGGTCTGATCCATTGAGAATAATTTGTATTGTTTTGTTATTTTATTGTGATTTGTAGTCGTGTCATCTTATGCCATGCGACATGGTATTGATATGGCACGATTTTCTGTGCTACTGTAAATGTACTGTATGCCATGTGATATTACCCTAAGCTATGGTTCACTATGTTGCACATGCCATTGCTATGCAGTGAAGCAATTTTTCTCTGATATACATGGTGTTTCTTTACTGTATGATTCAACATAATTTATTTGGCATGTCATTTACTGTCTCAGCCTTGATCCAAGCCATGTACGTAGCTTCAGCAGTAAGTGCACTTATCAAACTCATTAGTAATTCATGAGGAAAATTCAAAAGAAATGAATGTTCAGCCAATATCTGTGAATTGGTAATAGATTTTACTTTGATTTACATAAACTTTTTCTTCAATTTACTAAGCTAAAATCACTCCAACTTGAAAAATAGTTTGAAAACAAGGTTATTCAGATGAGTCTGTTTGATAAGTAAGATAAAGCATCTGCATCTGATCTGTATCTGATTTACTAGGGTTTGCTTGCAGCTCACCTTGTAAATCAGATACAGATTGGCTGCTCATGCTTTATCTGTTACTTACAACATGTCTTTTCAATCCCTTGGAGGGTAAAAATTAGTCTGTTGTACGTAATCGAAAACTGTTATTTTTTCATTAATATAAACTGAGTGCTGTACAAGCAGTTTTTCCTCAGACAGAAACGGTTAAGAGATGTGAACAATTCCCAACGCAGCCAAGTGAATAACCAGACATGGTTTCACACTACTCTGGCTTAAAAAGGTTTGAACGTAGCTTACAAAACTATCGTTCATGACCCAACGTTTCGACACTCCTGTCTAGTGTCTTCATCAGGGGTGATTGACCTGAACATGAGGTCCCTACTTGCATCTCATTAATAGATAACATCATCAATGGTTCTCTAAGGATATAAATAGGGACCTCATGTTCAGGTCAATCACTCCTGATAAAGACACTAGACAGGAGTGTCGAAACGTTGGTTCATGAACGGTAGTTTTGTAAGCTACGTTCAAACCTTCTTAAGCCAGAATAGTGTGAAGCCATGTCTGGTTAAAGAGATGTTGACTGGCAAACAAGTAACTGACGTTTATGTGTTAATTTGGCAGTAAGCAACTCCTTTTAACGTTTTTTTTACAGTTTTCATGTGGTTTTGCAGTGTTATGATTTGTACTCGTTTTACTGACCACTTGCAGTAATTTTCTACTCCTTTCACTTTCGACGTGATTAGGCTGCCTCGAACTTGGCAAACACACCTAAAGCAAAGAACAAGAAAGAAAATATGAAGTATGCTTCTTGGGCTGCTGCCCAGATTATGGAGAAGTATCAGGTTAGTGATATTAATCCATCGGTCAATGTAATTAACTGACAGGAGAATAATTTCTTGGAAAGACTGGAACTATTTAATCCTTTAACGGGCAGATTCTTTTAACCGTTCACTCCCAGTATCCGATACAAAAGAAAAAAATCCGGTCATTAACTCCTTCACGGAAAAATATCTCCCTTTGACGAGTAAAATCATCTGGCGTTAGCCTCAGTAAAATAATAAAAGTCCCCCGTGGCAGGGAAAGAGCTAAGGAATTTACCGGCAATCGTACATATTGGCGGTTGCCAGTTAACTCCTTGCTGAGACAAGTATTTTCCTTTGACGAGTTAAATCGTCTGGCGTTAGCCAGATCAGTTACTGGTGACTGAATGGGGCGCGCAAGAGTTAATGGGTTAATCAAACGATCGACAGACAGTCAGATAAAAAGAAACAAAAAAGTAGCAACGCACACCAATACACCCACTTGAACAGTAACACACGAACACTTACAAACTCAAACGCACTAAACTAATGAAGATTGTGCTTTTTCTACCTCAGGCTGTTGGCAAGAGTAAAGATGGTGACTTGGGTAGAATAACAGTAATAGAAAACCTCCTGGATTCACTACAGTTGTCGATACCTTCTAATATTCCTCAATAATCTTCCAGGTTGTAACTGGAGAGGAATCGATGTGGTCCTCAATTGGTTTCATCGAGTTAGGGTTTAAACGCAACTCGTGTGATGGGCGAGGGTCCACTGACTTTCCGCAAAAAGGTCACAAAAGCAGTATTTGTAATGATGCTAAGTTAATTATTCTTCTTCCCAGTGGATATGACTTATTGTATATATTGATAATAGTACTCATTGAATTATAGAATTTTATGTTCATTGTTCAGTATTCGTGTTTTTTTTTGTTTACCATCTATACCTTGCGGACCGCAAAGGCGGGAAAAATCGTTGTCACGTGTTAGTTTCACGTTTGCCCTTTACTACAAGCGCGAATCTTAACCTCTCAATTCACTACGTCATCTCAGATGGTTGGAGGTTAAACATTGGTAGTGTAGTGGTATTGATAATTGTGACGCCCAAACGATGGTGTGCAATCAACCCTTGAAATTCAGAAGACAATGATACGGCGGCCATCTTTGCTCCACATGCAACAAAACTTAATGATTACTTCAACGAAATAATCTCATTGAGATTCTTCTATCCGTTACCATATTTTACCGTCGAAGGCGCCTTTAATTGTATACCCAAGACGGTTCTATCCACCACCTTCTCCCAGTCACTCAAAAATGGTCCTGGGAACGACTACGGGTCTTGGGTCACCTTGGGGCAAGATACAATATTATGATCCCAGTAGCGATTGACAGTGTCGTAGGCCGAAGAAGCTCGATGCAGTGTTCCTAAACAACATTTTCGTATTCCTGGAATCAAGCGGCCGTAGTCGAAACACCAATTTGACAAAAATTAAAGCGAAGCAAGACTGGAATATAAGGTTGAACTAGATTGAGTATGCATTATCAAATATCTAAGAAATCCTAACAACCTAACTTTTACTTTCTATTTCCCGTGTTTTCAAACTTCTGCCAATTTGTTGCCCTAAAGATGGTAAGTCTTCGTACTTGTGGTTTCCATACTTGTGGTATGAACCAGCTTATTTGGAACAATTTCCAAAGCTTACGATGAGTGAATACTGAGATAATTGAGTCAAATCTTACGGATTAATAAGCAAATGACAACTTGTCATGCTATGAAGAAGCCACTGATTGAGTAAGTCTCTAATCGAAGAGGTAGAACGTCAACTGAAGAAAGCTTGGTTATTTCGAGTGACTAAATTACACCTCCTCTTGTTATTTGTTTAACAGATTTGCGGCTCAAAATTCTATCTTATGGTAGTCGTGCTCTAATTTTGGCCGGCTGCTGTTTTAGTATGGCATTTGTCTTTTCACACTGTTTGGATTATCGCGAAATTTCCTTTGCAGACGTACTTACAGTAGAACTGATTAAATTTTTGTTCCAGAATTGCCGTTAAGACATCGTGTGAAAGTTGATCTATTGGCTCTTGTACAAGTAATACAAGTGGATTACACCCAGCAATATCTCAACAATTCATTTTGTCGATAAATTAAGTTTCGACACCAAATTCCACTACTCATAATTGCAATTGGATTTACGCCACTCTTCAGATTAGTGGGGAATTTCACTTTTTTTTAGGTAGAAGGGTTAAGCAGAATCATTTAAGTTGCCAACAAGATTCCAATTGTCAAACAAGGGGTAAATTGATTTGGTACCTCTCTGTCTTCTTTCATACAAAGTCTAACCAAAGACTTCACCATTTCTTGGCCACGGTTACCATATGATGACTTATTAATTTTACTCTGGCTAACGCCAGACGATTTTGTTCGTGAAGGAAAGACCGCCTGAAAGCCCAAACAATAGATGGTTAATAATAGTCTGCAAAACAAACTTAAGTGTGGATTCCACGACTGAATTGTGGTTAAACTAGAGCATTTTTCGGAAACTCTAACTGAAATAGCTGATGAATTCACACATATACCTTATTTTAGAGCCCTGTTAAAACCGCCCAACCAATTACCGGCATAAAGCTTTTCAGACTAACCAATTTACACTATGCAAACCAACCCACTTTTAGCAAACCTAGGTTAATACCACCATTGGCAAGAAAGATGAACATACTATAGAGACGAAAACACTTCGAAGATTTACAAATTACGGCCTGCAAATGTCCCAAACGGTAACGTGAGAGTCTAAACTAACCCAAGTTGCGTTTACACTGCAACTTACCTGGGTTCGACCAAGGACGACACTACCTGTGAAAATCAGTTTAGCACAAGCCAAGCTGAAGCCGAGCATTTACACTGCACTAAAAATCTAATCCGGGACAGGGTAAACTCGGGGCGAGTCCAGGTAAATTGGCCTTTTAAATAAGTTAGATCCTACAAATTAGTTCTTCAAGCGATATATGCACGTTTTAAGATACACCAATCCGAACAGTCAATTTCGGAACAGATACCATTTTTTACTGATTATCCAGGACAAATGCATCGTGCCATCTTTACAAACTTGTGGGAATGGTGAGAGCTTAACGAAACTAAAGTGCTGATAGGATTTAGAAATGAAGAACTCGTGAAGTAGTAAGAATGCATTCGATAGACTCTATTCCGGAATAAGAATACTTGGAATACAGTAGAATATTCATTCGATTGAACTGCTGTTATAATTCCAGAGTATTCGAAATAACTATTCTGGAGTATTCCGGAATAGAGTCAATTAAACCGACCCTAAATTTTAAACAGCGACTGGTCAACCGCCGCTCATAAATGTAATTCCCCCGTAGATTAGTTTAGATTAAAAAGCAAATCCCGAAAAGCAATGACATCTTGAAAACCCAAGATATGAGTCAATAACAAGACGACGAATGATTGCGATGATATTTCGACTTTATTGCAAAGCCATCGATTTGACAATGGCTTTGCAATAAATTAGCTTTACAAATTACTTGCCACGACTCCGATGAAAAACCTATGAGACATGCTGTTTTGCGGAATTTCAGAATTAAGCAGAAAATTTTCCCGAATGTTCGCCGTTTGGGGTGTGTGTGCTGAAGCCTTTCCATTCTCCCTACTTCTCTCATCACGTCATTTGGTCATGGCCGGGGATACTCGACAATCCTGGGCACTATTCTTCGGTACAAAAACCACTATCAGCCGACAACCTCAAAAAGTATAAAATAAAACATATTCCTAAGAATAATGTCGTCTTGAAAACTGACGATGTGAGTCATATCTTCTGAGGATGACTTTGAAATAAAGTTGAAATATCAGTTTCAACAATTAGTTTTGTCTTGTATTGCCTCATATCTTCAGTTTTCAAGATGACATTCTTTGGTACGTTGATGAACATATCAGTGGTTGATGACCCAACAATGGTCAGCGTTCGTCAACCATTCTAATTTCGAGTTTGCGTGAAAGTGCAAAGTTCAACGTAAGAATTAAGTTATAAGGATTAAACACGTTGGAAGTGGGTTCACCCCGAAATCCGTTCATTGAGAATTGTGTTCAAAAAAAAACCCTGGATAAGCCGAGTTTTTATTTTTTTAATTAACCTCGAGGTGTTGAGACGGAGGGTGAAACACTCGTTCGAGTGTTTGATCTTAGCTTGTCAAACAAATCCAACCTTTGCTATTTTTAGTTGGAAATCACTGTGAGATATGTCGACATTTTATGGTAAAATTTGAGACCTCCTGCCAGGAGCTACATCTCGGCAAAGCGGTTGGACGATTTGATTTCTCAGTGTATAGGCGCAGTTTGGTTTTGACCGCAACGACGTGTGGCGGCAGCAATTCACTCTTTTCTTCCCTGCTGGATTTGACCATCCCAATAATCAGTTACTCCCTTGGCATCTACCCTAGCTGACGCTAGACCACTTCAGCCGGATAATTTTAGCCTGGCCAACGCCAAACAATTTTAATCGCGACTTAGAGACTTCTGGATGGGATAAAGTTCAGTGGTTCACTTTCGCACGAGGCTCGATTTGGTCGGTGTGGTTTGTCATGAAATCAACGTTGAGACGGACGCTTGAATATGTGATCTTAATTTTACCACAAGGAATGCACCCTGGTTAATTTACTTCGTTGTCATCTCGTGAAGCTTTAATGATTTTCAGAAATAGTTATCTTTCTTTATTTCACTGCAAAATCGTTAACCTTGTATTCGAAATTATAGGATTTTTGATTTGTATGCCGAATTTTTACGAAACCAGTCCCCCCCCCCGCCTCAAGACGCGATGTTTGGGCTCACTCTTTGAATGGGTATGACACCCCTATGCAGTCGTATGTGCTTTTCCGAATTCTGAACTCGTGAAACAGAGATGAAAATAGAATGAAAATTTTGATATGTCTGCAGATCTACAAAGCGAAACGCCAAAAACAACGGCGCAAGTTGTGAAAAGCATCATAATCGTTTCCAAGGGAAACCAGATCCATAACAGATTGTAATTTGTTTCTTAAAATTGTTGAAAGTTTTATACTCTTGGCCCTCCCCGAAAAACTTGTATACGTCACTGTTTTGGAATGTTGAAAAAATAAAAACAAGAGACTGCGAACCTGTCATTAGCTATTGAACTTCGTAATTGCTTGCCATCGAGTCACTTTCAATTCATTAATCCCAGGCTTTTTTACTGAAAGTAGCTCATTGCGATCGTTCAAGCTGGGTTCTTTGACGTCAGAAATTTAAAAAAGTTAAAATAAAAATCGAATTTATCTTCAGGAATTTCTCAAATTTGTCTCTCAATCACGCTGAAGAGTCGCCGGGGCGCTAGTAATTAATGATGAAACTGTGAGGCTAATTCTGTCCAATCACGGTTTGAAAATCGAAATATCGGAGTCGTGTTTACATTAGTATTGGTCTTGAGCCTTGCCACGAAGTCATGGCGTAAAATTACTTTCCCTCCCTAGAGTCCCAAAATTTTATCTCTTGAAAGCAAAAAGGAAGAAAAACCTGAACGATGGCAGGTCGACATCGACGCCAAACCTTTTTCACGTTCAAACAACGTAACTCCCTCGTACCCACTCTTCCGTCATCTCGTCATCTAGAGATCCTTTGTGTGGCCAAGCTCTTGCCGATGCGTTATTTGATCGGTTTACTTTCCTCAATTTCTTTCAACACAGTCAAGCCCAACACCCTTTCAAGAGAACACCAACTAAGCGTTGACAGGCTGAGAGACCACCTTAAATTTCAGAAGGAGAGGACAGCCGGATCCCAGAGTTCCGGATTCCCAGCTCAGCGAGTTCGTTTCTCTCGCCTGTCTTGGTTTGTCAGCCACATGACCGATTGCTCAATGCTTAAAAGAACTCCTTTGACGCCAGGACGAAAGATGATGGACAGGAAGAGTGTCAGGATGTTCTGTGGCTAATGAAAGATACGTCAGGTTATCGGTGCATACCTAATCCTTTACGATAGGAGCGTTTACTAAAACATCAGCATTCTGTCATAACATAACCTCTGCCGGGATGATTTCGAAAGTATTTGATTTCTGCCCTATCAAGTCGAGGGATCAGCTCCCAGAGCTGGTCAGGTGACCTAAACTGTCCTATGGCGAGGCGCGCTTTGAGCAATTCACTTGCGCCTCTCTTAATTCAATTACCAAACGAAACAAAGTATTTACAATAGGAGGGTTGTTCATCAGGCGTCAATTGTCAATTGGAGAGCAACACGATCACTTGGATCGGAGAAAAACATTCGAAAGACGGACCACTGACCTGAAAAGTGCTCGCTGGTTTGATCAAGCTGACGTCTACTTCTGTCACTGGAAGATCTTTGGTCGACCAAAAGAAGCTGAAAAAGTTGTCGGGTCTAGTGGTTTGTGATAGACTGATGGAAGATACATCGTCGCGAGTACAGAAAATGGGAAAATACTCGCAAAGTTTCTGTCGGCGCTGTAGTCTCGCGAAAGCATCAAACCATCAACACGTTCCGACTACGCGCAATCCCAAAGACGCAACTGAGCGCAGACACTCCGGCGCGCACAACTGCGCGGGCGAGATTATGCGCAACGATCGAGCAACGCACGAAGAAGACACTCTGATGCCAGTGTGCAAATCGGCGAGAACCTCGACGGAACGTCACCTTGGTGCTTGTGAGTCGAGGATAGATTGCGGAAATTATTTCTGTGACTACCGACCAGGTCGAACGAACCACACTGCAGGAAAGAAACTCGGGTACCGTGGGAAAGGAAAAAGATCGCGGAGCCTTGCTGCAGAGAATCGAATGACAGTGGGGTTACTAACAAGGTCTAGTTCTTGCGGAAATGTGTGCTGTATTAAGTATGAAGAGAGCGACACAAGTAGCGATGCGAGTTCTGGTACCGAAAGCGAATCGTCTGATGTTTTTGTCAGAGAAGATCACAGGTGTACTGGAACATGCTTTGAATGCAAGAGTGAAAACATTCTGGGAAAGTACAAGGGGATCTGCAGTGACAGTGTCTTAGATTTAAACGACACAAACGTGAAGAACTCGAAGGGAAACCAATTGGGCCTGGAGGTGATGCTCTCTTTGATCAATGGCCCGATGCAGTCGGTTATCGACAGCAAGGATGAGAAGATAAGAAATTTGGAATGCGCTGTTGAACGTTTAGAGTGTGAAAATAAAGTGATGAAACACGATGGGAAGCCTGGTGATACGACGAAGATTTTCACTTTGGAGAAGACACTCGAGAGCTGCGTGAGGCAGATAGAGCAGTTGGAGGAAGAGAAGAAGACAGTTCAGGAGAAAGTGAGGTTGCTAGACGATCTGCGGAAGAACGATAAAGAATGCATTGATATCCTGCGGGTACAAATCAACGACTTGGAGTTAAAGCTGTCGAAGAGCGATGAGAGAGTTAGAGAGGTGGAAAAGGAAGGAAAGAACCATTGTCAACGGCTGAAGCAACAGTATGAAAACCGTATCGATGAACTTCAAAAGGCATTAAGGTCGAAGGAGTCGAAACTTCGTGACTACGACAAGATAAAGTCACGCGTCGCCAAACAAAAACAAGAGCTCGAAGATAAGAAGAACAGTGAGAATGAACTGCACGGTAAAATGTGCGATCAGGTTTTAAACCTAAAGCGAGACCTCCAACTTCATCAGACCAAGTTGAACCTACTGGAGAAGGAAAAGAAGGCATTGGAGGAGAGCTTGTCGCAGTCGGAAAACCTGCAAAGGCAGGATCAAAAGTCGTCGTATGTGCTTCAGATGAAGATCGTCGAACTTCAGGAAAAGTTGGAAGGGAGTTATCGAAAAAACGAAGAGCTCGACAAACAGTGCAAGGCGTCCACCTCAAGATGTCAACTGCTCGAAGACAGATTAAGAGAGACGACCAAATCACTTAGCAGACGGACAAACGAGGTAAAAATTGTGAAGGAAATTCAGTCTTCCGGATCGGACTGCAACTGCAACAACACCGACAGAGGGATTGTGGAGCGCCACTGCGCCAGTTTGAAAAGATGCGACGAGAAAGTAGAGGAGTTGGAAAAGTATTCCTCAGTATTTGATCGTCATGTGAAAGATGTGTTGAGAGAAAAGGTCGTTGAGTTGCACGAAAAATTCTACAAGGGACAAAAAAGCATTTACGAGGTTAATCAATCGAGGGGCGACGAGCACATTGAGAACATACCATGCCGCGATGGGGATCCAGTTGAGGAGAAATGGCAAAGCAAACAAGAATACAATACGCAAACTCCTGACGATTCTGGCGCTCTGGATGGAAGCCTTCCTGACAAAGACTTTACATCAAAAAAGGTATGACATGATTTGACTGTTTGCTCCGAGAATTGGTTGGATGAGAGTAATGATTAATACATTATGGAATACCGGTACACTTTCGAGACTTCCGCGGCTTAATCGACCTTCAAAAGTGAATGTTTAGTTTTCCTTGCTTCACACGTACGAAATTATTCGTAATTTGAAATTACTTATCGTAGCCGATAAAGAATGGCTTCGTGAGGATTCCTAAGTTTTTTTTTTCCCATAAGATTTGAATACTTTTTGAAGAGTTTCCACTTTGAACCTGTGAAAATGCCTGTTCATGAGTAAACAGAGTATCCCATAATCGTTTTTGTTGTTTATTGTTTTAAGACATTATTTAAACCTGAACTTCGGGATAACATGGCTTGTATTTGCTTTCCTTCTTCTATTTTGTTTTGGAATGGGCAAGTCGTTTTAATGAAAACTGACTGTCAGTCGAACGGAAGTCATGGAAATTTATAGCGTGCTCCTTGTTAATTATTTTGATAGGAATATTCAATAAGCGAACGGTGTATATTACTCATTTATATACTTTTATTGGCTAAATTTAAGTTGACTGCCCACTTATTGCAGAAATAAATCCTCCAATATAAATAACGAGAAAGTGATATTGAAGAGTTCTCGTGCAGGCCTTGGAGACCCAAAATAATACGAAATTGTGGGCATGTGAGCTTATTCTGAAGCTTACGCCATGGCATGGACATTTTCTGTTTCGGTTTATTTCGACCGTTGGCTATAATCGCAATAATTGAATGATTTGAATAGACAAAGACGATCGCGTGAGATGCGGCAAAATTCCGGATAATTATTCTGGCACTTTGAGAACCATCCTGACACAGGTGTGAAGAGTCCAAGTTTAATACAACAGTTAAAAGCACCTTTTAAACGAAGTTCTACTGAGCAGAACTGTCAGTAGAATTCAGAACAGCCGGAAAGATGAGGCCAGCTTAACCAAAGGATGTCGCATGAACGAACGTTCTGTTTGTCGGGAGATAATGCCTGAGAAGGTGCTTGAACTACTACTTCTCACACAAATATAACTGGGAACAACATTAAGATTTCTTCGCCGAAATTTTCAAGCTAACATGTTCTTCGCGATCCGTGATTAGAGCAACAGTTGGCGTTAATGTCCCAAAGCCTCCAGGCTTTTCTTTGTTTTTACAGATGCCCTGCGTTACTAGCACGTTAGGTTTTCTGCATGAACTCAGATTAAACTTGTTGCCCTTCGGCTTCTTACCCCTGACCAATAAGTGGTATACCTTGAAGGAAGTCTGGCGTTATCCGTATTGACTCAGCCCTAACGATGCACCCCCTCGAATCTGTTTGCCATATGTTTCGAGGAGTGCTCCGAGAGATATCATCAAAGAAACATGGGTGTTACCAGGAGATTAAAAACTTCTCGGGGTTAAGACATTTGAAGTTCTTAAGGCTGTTTTTCATTTTTTCGAACAATAAAAGTCTTGACTCATTCGGAGAATAGTTGGCTCGAGTTCACAGCTCTTATCTCGGTACGATGAGTAAAAATGCCGTAAAATAATTAAGTTATCATAACCCGTGTTGTCATTGGTTGTAACATATAGCATCAAACCACTGAGTAAATGTATCATGACAAATTATTTCAAACTGAAAAAACCCTCAAACGTCGGTAAAGGGTGAGAAGAAAACCTCGGACCACTGGCGTGAGAACACGTGCATTGCCTGGCGTTCCACCTTCTTGCTTTGCAAGCGTAAACTCAATGCAAGATTTCATATTGGCCTTCGCATATCGACGACTTGTGGAATGAATTTCTTAGAACAAACCTGGCGCCCATTTTACCACCACGATTTTCATGCGGCAGGGGAAAACACGTTAGTGATCCTGAAAATTAAATGGGGTCGTCCAGGTTCCTATCGAAGCAGCTGAAGGGATCGTAATTATGAAGTGAACGCCAAGCCTGTTTTATGTCGGCCATCGTAAAGATTGTGCAGACCTCAAGGATTAGAGATAGGCTCGAATCCAACGATTATACGTACAATTCCCTGAATCTGCATATGACGCAGATTATAATGTGCATAAGCTTCCTAGGCGCGGAGGTGGGGGGGGGGAGAATGCAGCCCCCTTCCAAACGGCGGACATTAATGGGTACTCGGACAAACTTCTTACTTAATCATTCTGAAAATTGGTTTTTCAGAACAAGATTCGGAAATTGTCAGCCCCCGTGCAAATTTTTCTCTTACGCCCATGATGATGTTGGACAGTTTTCGGGGCAACCGCTCAAGATATTACCGAGAAGTTTAAATTGAAGAATA
The DNA here is from genome assembly GCA_036872915.1 of Nanipora kamurai. NCBI lineage: Eukaryota > Metazoa > Cnidaria > Anthozoa > Scleralcyonacea > Helioporidae > Nanipora > Nanipora kamurai. The sequence goes on along the minus strand of JBAHVQ010000413.1, from coordinate 1,379,104 downwards.
GCGATAAAACCAACGGGGGAAAAAATGCCAAATGATCAAACGTGGGCGTAAGGCAAAAACAGTCATGTTGCGAGCCTCGGCTTACTTTTGTTACGATCGCTACAGGGATGTTATCTTACTTAGCGTATTGATAACAAACCTTTGGAAAAAAGCTGGATACCAACGTCCTGCGGAAACGTCAGGGAAGATTGAAATATTCCGCAAGATAATACAGGAATTTCGATTGTAGTGATTGCGGATTTAGTTCCGTAGTGTAAATGTTCCAGTTGTGTGGTTTATCTAGATAATGTGAGAAGCCTCAACCCATGGCGAATCTAACACACCACAATTTTAGCTGTTCTCTAAATGAATTTCGATCATGAATCACGTGTAATCCTTTATCGTTCGTTTTATGTCATACCCCAATGGGACGATAAGCCATTGACCTCTAAAAAAACAGACAGTTGTAATCAATATTTGTTTTGTCTGACTTGTTTTACAGATGGAAATGGTCTTCAGTGGAGATAAGAGGTAAGATTATTGACATAACTCCAATAGTTTGGGCGATTAACTGCTACGAGCGTTTAGAAGGGCTTGCTCTGGGTCTAATTTCCGCACTGATCTTAGTTTCGGAAGAACAAGAACCAAAAATGATTTTGATATTTATTACGTCAAAGATCGGTTAATCTTTTTCAGGCGCTGTTTCAGCTACCAAGGCTTCCGTTCAGAAACAAGTTCAATATTCTGCAAAACCCCTACTGAAAATAACCTATTTGTCCGAGCTCTTTGACAAGTCATAGTACATAAAAACAAGAGAACTCGGTGCAGAGATATTATCCTCTTTCCAAATAGTATCTACAAGTTGGTTAAAAACTCGGATTCGTCGTGTCTTCAACAAACTTTGACGTATACATTATAAGTAGGTGAAGCAGTCTTCCTACAGGTCACATAGTCATCAAAGTTTGAACCGAGCTTGAGTTCTTGCCATTCTTTAGCTCCGTTTTAGAAGAGCTAGAAGGCACAAAGAAGGCTAGCAGGAGAACTGACGGATAAGTCAATGGGATGCTTCTCCTGAAATTTCAATGACCTTTAATTATGTCACAACATGGAAGGGTAAATTCGCTGACGGAATGCTTTGAAAAAAAGGTGTAAACAGTAATGGACTCTCCACCACTGAATGGTAGTCTGCGACTACATAATGGTAAATCTGCTCTCTCTTTTCTGTCTTTAAAATGTAAGGTGTTATTCACCAGACACATTTATCCAATTATTTTAACACTTAATACGCCATCTTGATGATAAACGGCTTACGGTGAAGACTAGCTCGAATATGTAGTCATAATTGGCTTAAAATTTCGACAACTTTCAATCTGATTCTCTCGTAAACATGGGCTTGATTGAGAGGCCAGATCAAACACTCGAAAGAATGTTTATAATCGTCTATTCAAACACCTCGAAGTTGGTTAAGAAAACTTTAAAAAAACTCGGCGATCGTTTGCTTTTTGAACCCAATAGAACGTCTCTTCGCGTTTGTATGTGTTACGTTTTACACACAGTTCTCGAGGCACTATTTACATTTACCTCAAGCCTTGAGCCGGTGTTGTTAGTTCGAGGTAAAGCTAAAAGACAGAGTTTGAGATAGGGATCAGCCGTGGAATTTATACAACGGTCAACATGTCGTGATGGAGCTTTGAGAAGGTTTTGCTGGAAAATTTGACGAGATTTAGAATAAAAATGAAAATGGTCTGATATAAAAGGAATTGCAACCATTAAATGAAATAACAGATTGTTTTCTTTTTCCCGTCTGTGATAAATAAAGGTATGACACCCCAGATAACTTTATCATTACGTCATCTTGATCATAAACGACTCATGCGGAATATTTTCCAAACATTGCTTTTTATTCATTCTATTTATTAACTTCGCCACTAAACCTTGAATGTTCGAATGAAATAACAGATTTTTACGGCAAAAACAAACAAAAAACAAAAAGGATACAAAGACACAGGCGGAGTATCAGCAACAGCGAAAGCTGATCACCGCGGGACCTTCCAAACGGTACAAAACAACTCTCGCGAAAGACGTTATGGTAGAATCATTCCAGTAACTGTTGCTATTTTTTCAGGGAAGTTTGAAAATTACTTCCCCTCGTCATGGAGACATCTCAAACAGACTGCTCCATCGTTGCCTCGAGAATTGTTTACGAGAAGATAGTTCACACTTCTCGCTGTTTTTCTACGGACAATTTGTTACCTGATATTCACAGTTATTGTATCTTAAGATAAAACTTACCCGAGCACCAGATGCTACTGTACCGTAAAATAAAACGTTGCCCTAACACACAAAATGGCTTTCGATCTAATCTTGAAAAGGGTTTGGTGTACTGGCTGTTAAGCATATAACACCTAACATGCTCGGACCGAAATCTGGTTTCGAGGTTTCCAATCACAATATACGGTGCAAATCTGATTGTCTATTTTGTGCTGATTATTTATTTACTGGTTATAAATACGCATACGCTCTGACTGCAACTTTAGTGGTAGTCCAAAGTACAACACCAAAATTTGAATATGAGCTCTATGAGACGTAATTTAAAAACATTAGCATGCACAGCCCTAAGGCTATTGTTTCGACACTCCATTGTAGCGTCTTCATTGGGGGATCGGATTATTAGCTCATTGATTACGTTATCTGCCAATAAGGTGTAAATATGCTTCTGATAATAGATCGCCGTCATCACGATTCAATGGCGTGTGGGTGTTACTGATATACCAGACTCAGACAAAATTTTTGATGGTATCGCAGACTGGTGGTAATGAAATAAAAGATAAAATCCCTCGCCCTATAGTAAGTTTATCCGCTGGGCTACGACGAGGCTAGGTTTTCTTTATTTTGAAAGGAAAACTGATTTTTTATTGATGTTCATTCAAACAAGCACTGACCTGGCGCTTTGTCTGTCCTATGTATCCATGATCATAGTAGGCCATAGGGAATAAATATGTGACCCTTTTGACAGTAAGTTCGCCTTGGATGATCAAACTGCCGGAGCGTTGGAACGTGAATTCGTGAATAACCTTTGTAGTTAAAGTGTCTGTAAAATGAAAAATAAGTTTGTTTTACTTGGGAAAACTCTTGAACTTATAACATCTTTTACACCTTTCCCATATCTCACTTCGTTCTTGAGATATTAATATTTATTTGGTATGTAAATAATGCCTTGCATACGTCACATTGCATAATGAGTTGTTGTAAAATAAGCAATATTGTCGAAGTCATTGAACTTTGTCAAATGAAGCTGTGAATTTGGGTGTACTTGCTTTGTAATACTAAACAGACGATATTTCTTGTAATTTAATAGAATCGTTTCAAAGATATGCGTGATTTTTTATTAGCTCATTATGCAATGTGATGTACAAAATGTTTCAAACCAGCGTAGTTAACAATGTCCTATTTTTCACCAGGCTACTCTGGGAAACTTTTTAACAGGAATAGCCGGTAGTTCGATTTTAGTGTGCATTACAGGTGCATAGTATGCACGGGACCAAGTAAAATTAAGGTTCAATTTCACGCTTATTTCCAGAGTTTCACGAAATAGAAACCTTTTTTCCGATTTGTAAACTTTGAAAACACAAGTAAAATGACACCCTAATTTTACGAGGAGTCACGTGATTACTTTTTAACTTTACCATTAAATTATATTATTAGCGCGTGTAGTTTTACTGTAGGATCTGGTAAGGATTGAAAAACAAAGCTCAGCCATGAAATATCAAGGACTCGCAGACTGGTATATGTTATCATCTGTGCATTGCGTAATGCTTTGTTTGCTTAATTTCAGACGTCCATCTTCAGATGATGGTTCAAGTACCAGTAGCAGTGCCTCATCTTCAAGGCGTGGGTCAACAGAATCTCCTCGAACAGAGAGGTATGCTTTCGGTACTGTCACACAATAATAAATTGTGCCATCATCCTCGCTAGTAGAAACAAACTCGTGAAACATACCGAATTTTCCATAGTAAATTTGCTTTGCCATTTTGTTCACGTCAAACAATCCAACAAGTTTTAAACCTTACAGCTAGCGAAAATCGAAACATTACTTCCGATAAGCAGAAAGAAGACGGGAGTTTTTTGAGCTTTTTAAGTTCATTTTTCAGTTTATCCAACCTAGGCTGCTCTAGTTTTTATACTTCGACAGCCTGACTCTCTACTTAGTTCCCACCACTACAAAACATAAATTCGATAATTATGCACTTGTCTATTCAAACAAGATCTCAACTCAGCTCCATGGGATATTTGGGCACTTCATAACTAGTTTCCGTTATCCATCACCTCGAAAAAAAGCAGAGAAATTCTACTCTACCTTAGCTATACTGATGCATACTCGAACTTACCATTTATTTTCTTTCCTTTATTTTGCAGACGTCAGTTGAAAGTCTTAAAAGTACGAAAAGTAAGCAAAGAAAATATAACACAGTTCCAACAAAACGCAGCTTACATTATGTCCCTCGGCAGACAACAAGCTTTGAAAGACGTCCGCGAGGATCCTTGTGGATCTTCGGGGAACTCAAACAATCGTTCTTCTTCCAGTGGATCCCCACGTCCTCCTAAAGACCATACTTACAAAATGTAAAAGGACAACAGAAATTCAACTATATTACGAAGTGCATCTCTCCCAAGCGAGTGTCAAAAGAGTATCTTCTTCCAAAAAATTAAAACAAATTGATGTCGAAAAATCCATGCAGAAAAAAAAGTGCTGGAACGGAACAAATGAGTAAAGACTCTTTATGTTAATACTAAGTAACATTATCTTAAAAAGATTCCATGAATCCAATCGAAAATGTTCAGTTAGTTTCGAAGGCTACTAAATTACCGTAGATGTAACAAATATAACAGAATCAAGGTATTTGGAACTGTCTTGAAGCTAAAATACACTAATTTGACGTTAAACCTCTCTAAGGTCCTGTTTATATGATCCCGGTTTGCCGGGACGGGACGCTTGCCGAGATCCCGCTTGTAATATAAACTCTATCAAGTGTTTATATGATC
>JBAHVQ010000413.1:1327738-1349467 GCA_036872915.1 Nanipora kamurai | reverse complement strand
GTTCTTCGCTACGTGTAATGTTTTTATAAAACCAAAACAAACGAGTGAAATTTAATCTCGATCAGTTAGTGGTCATGCGACTTGTCAAGCGACAGAGTCATGCCCTGACCATTTGAGTCTTGCCTATAGACCAATTCAACTGACTTGCTTTTGTAGACATTTTTGCCATACATAAAGAATTTCCTGAGGCAAATCTGCCACATTTCTATGTTCATTTAACATCTTGCTAGACTTCTCGTTTTGATCGCTGCCTAGGTCAGCTCACTTCTCATCTCAATGTTAGGGCACTTCAGTTTTTCCCCTGAGAAAGGCTAAAATACGAGATAAATGGAAGATGCGACGACTTGTCAGCATTTCCGTCGTGACACTTTGCGTGAGATCACTGGTAAAAAAATACGTCGGTGACTAATTACGAATACCACCAACTTGTAAACACCTAATTCGGTAAAACCCATCCGTGAGAAACGAACTTCAACAAATTCCGTCTGTCTACTAAAGTGCACCTTGTCCACAGATTCTGCATCTCCAACACAACAATAGTCGACTACAGATGATTTCAAACATTACGATGTTTTCAGATGTCGGCATTACGACCTGTGGTGACAGATTTTCGTGATCATTAGTTTTCCAGAGCATTTAATTGAAGCGATGTCTGAGAATTCCTAACATATCACCGCGATGTTGTCTTTCTGCGAGTACCAGCCCAGTTTCTATCAACTTGATATGGCCTCTGCATACTTGAGTTCAATCAGTTTTTGAGCTATTGAAACGTCCACTGACGGGTCCGTGGTATCATAAAGTTCAACGAATACCCTACACTCTTGGTTTCGGCGGTAGCTAGTGTGGCCACTGGTTACCTTTACGACCAATTGACGCCCTAAAGTTAAAAACTTAAAATGCTTGATACACTCCCTTTGCCATTTTGTCTTGGGACTTATCTTGATACCTAAAAATACATTGGCAATTATTAGGGGTAGACAACATAGAAATAAAGGCAGGGAGCAGTGACTGATATCGAGAGGTGAATGTATATTAGTGAAGACAGAAAGAAAGAGTGAGTAAAAGCTGAGATGCTGCATCGATACAGACAACCGAGAAGAGGTTGTGTTTTACTAATCTACTCGTTATTAAACTAATGTGAACTCAGGTAACTGTTTCTAGTTAACAAGTTTGAGGAGCATGCGCAATTTCGATCTACAACTGATACAAATTCACATAACAGCGATATTTTGAAACTGCAAATCTTCAAAACGCACCCGCTAGACTCGCTTGAACACCTTGACATGGTAATTCTAAAAAATCTTCGTGCAGCGGTTGAATATTTTCATTGTCAATGGTCGCGTAATCCCCGTAGTCAACAAAAAGTACGTAAACCTGAAAAAAGAAAAGAGAAAATCAGAAATTTTTCATAGACATAAAAGGAACACTATCATGGAAAGGTACGACAGAAGAAGTACAGAGAGAGACATGTACATTCACAATATGAAGACCCAAACTGTATGAAATCTACCACGGCCCTGCATAGATCGAACACGAACGTCGCATATTACATATGAGATAAAGTTGCTAAATTTCCACAGACTATTATGGAAACGTTAGCCGTTTTATCCAGCAAATTGAAAGAATTCTTTGAGGAAATTAGCACGACTCAACGTCAGACTTACTACATTTGGTTATCTACACTGGCCGATCTTGTGCGGCATGTAGTAGCTTCGTGTATATAGATCGAAATTGCACATGTTCCCCAAGCTTGTTAACGGGATTACGCAACTATTGACAATGAAAATATTCAACCGCTGCACGAAGATTTTTTAGAATTACCACGTCAAGGTGTTCAAGCGAGTTTAACGGGTGCGTTTTGAAGATTTGCAGTTTCAAAATATCGCTGTTATGTGAATTTGTATCAGTTGTAGATCGAAATTGCGCATGCTCCTCAAGCTTGTTAACTAGGAAAAGTTATCTTAGCCCCTGACGGGAATCGAACCCGTAACCTTCTGATCGCCAGTGAGATGTTTTAACCATTGACTCAGATGGAAAAGCGAAGGTTACAATTTGTACAGGTTCGTAGTTAACATGTGTATTGCTAACTAGATAATTACAGATAATTTAATGTGGACTATGTGACTTGTCGAGGCTGCAGCTAGCAGTACACATGTCAACTACGAATTAGTACAAATTGTAACCTTCGCTCTTCCATCTGAGTCCACGTAGCTCAATGGTTAGAACATCTCGCCGGCGATCAGAAAGTAACGGGTTCGATTCTCGGCAGGGGCTCAGACAGCTTTTCCGAGTTAACAAGCTCGAGGAGCATGCGCAGTTTCGATCTACAACTGATTAGCTAGTCATTTCTCTTGTCTTTTCTTTATAGATTATTATTCAATATCATAATATAGAAATAAAACTAGCGAAGACTTCGGCGCCAAAGTTTGTCAACCAATTGAACGCCAACATGTTCAGAGCAAACCTCGGCCAAAGCGTTTTCATTATAAACACTGTCTCATCACGAATACAACAAGCTTTTTCACCGAGTTAAACCAGTTCAAAAAGAAATTCAAATTTGAAGACAATTAAATGCACCTAATGTTTATTTAAAATAATGTTTAAGAGGAAATAAAAAAAAACTTTCATACCTTGTCATTCTTTAGAACTGACTCTACAACGACCCGATACCAACAATCATCTTGTTCATTAAACGCCGCGTAAACACCACCTTCCACAGGAGGTTCATCTGTTAGCGATGTATTCTAAGACAGTAAGGGAACGACAAGTAAAAGATGTAGACTATACAAAAGATAATGCCATTAAACACGAAATGTGCTGAATCAATCTGCAGTTTAAAAATACCTTGTAATATTCATTCATCTTGTCGGTCATACTATAGAACTCTTCCAAATAAGGCAGCACTTGAAACTAAGTTAACGACAAAAATAGAAAACATATAAAACACATTTATTTGAAACCTTTCTTGTACTTTTCCCGGATTTAATTCGTCGGTTTATGCAAGGACGTTTCTGTTGCTTACCGTGAAATGATCAGGATCTCTGACGTCTGTGACAGTGACGTCCATCCATTCACCGACTAGAGGAAGCTCCTTCCACGGAGAAGGCTCATCAACAGCCTTGCTACTTATTGGTCTCCCACAGACTTCAACGGCTCCGCTCTCAGTAGCCTGAACATCCTGCTCGTTGTTGACAACTGAGCCTACCTGCTGAACACCATTTTTCTCGCTGTCATCTGCCTTTACGTCGTCAGTCTCGTTCTCATTTCCATGATTTTTTCCTCTTTCGTCCTCAGTAATCTCATCGCCATTGCTAAGGATTTTGTCATCTCCATCTACTTCAGATTCAATGGCATTTTTTATGATTTCTTCGTCGAATGCTATCCCCATTAAATGTGTCAAACGTTCTGTGATTTCTTCGTCTTCCTTCGTCTTGACCGTTACCAGTAGACTTACGGAAGGTAGTTCTCTTTCGGGCAGGCTCATTACCTTAATGTGTTAAGAAGAAAATAAGCATGACTAACCCTACAACATAAGTGAATCAATTGGCAAATCAATGGATCGATGAGTCGATGAAACAACCAACCAATCAACCAATCAATCAGGTCAGCAAAATTTTACAAATTTACATGAACGAACGCAGGATATTGATAAGTTAGGCAAAATTTGTGTGAGTCTTCGATTCGGGGTCTATGCTCTGGCTTAAGCCATCCGCGTTTCAGCATTGGGGAACGCGGGCGGGAACAAGACTTTGACAAGGTTTTTCTCCACACCAATTTAGTATACGACTTGGACTTTTAAATTCACTAACCTCGGCCGTTACAGCACCCTGTGAGATAATATCCATCATTTCTTTTGCGAGATCTTCACTCCAGTCGTCCTGCAAATTGAACACGGCCACAGCAGATTGTTATCGCAACAAAATCTAATCATAAGAAGTGAATACAAAAATGCAACTGACCTTTGGAACATCGTAAAGTTGGCACTCCAGAACCTATAAAATATGAACAACAATTAATATACACAACACGTATGGTTATATATACAAATGTATATGGATATATAGATGTCTATATATACATATACACGCACGAGAACTGCTTTGGTTTGTGCTGGTGTACGGCTGGGCTACACTAACACTCGTACATGAATCTGAACTTATAGCATCTAACACCTATAGCATACTACTCTCTGACATCTTTACTTACCAACTTACTTTACCAACCTGTACACTACCACCAAAACATTTAGTTACACTTATTCGTGTAAATGGACCTTAAAACCTATACGAATCTATCCTATATAAACAAATTTGCCTTGGACATCCGCTTAGCTCAGAAAACCACGCACAACTACACCTAAACTTCCATCAGACAGAAACATATAATACACATATCATATTTGATAGATAATTCATCGAATATGGCAAGGTATTTTTACAAGCCACGACGTTTTTTTGACGAGCCTGAGACATGAGTGAAAATGCAAGGTAAAGGTCTTGCTGCATAGCGGAAGCTTTTCTAAGCAGTTAATAACATACCTGGAATGGCAACGAGAGCACATGGTCATTGGCTTGAGTTGGTTCCCGCAGGTTTGTCCCCGAAACTGTGTCCGTATTTCCGTAATCAACATACAGGACTTCAACGGCCTGAAAAAAATATAGTAAGAAAGACTTAAGCTTCTAAGGATGTTCTCATCCCAATGTACTCGAAATAACTTTCGAAAATACCAAAGATCACACAAAGTACCGAATACCGACAGAACAGATATTCCAAAACCAGAATAAGCATGACAGCTAATGATCTGGGCTGGAACGAGTAATAATCCAGCCTCACCATCTTTCACTTTACCTGATTCAATAGGTTCTCCATGGCGTTATCTAAGATAATTTCTTCGAACTGTTGTGATAAGGTACTTTCATATACATAAGCTTAATAAGGTTGAACAGACACAAGGAGTATGTGATCACTCGTACCCTCTCCCTCTTGCAGACGCTCATGGTCTGAACTGCTATCTTCGCTCACTATATTAAGTCTTCGTGGTTTGATTACTAAAATTTCTAACATCTCATCTATTTCACTTGGTCCGAATCACTTGAGCCATTGCAACTCTGTGAATGCAGCAAGCCACCAATTACGGAATGGTTAAAGGCTATATTTCAGAATCATCCTTTTAACGGTTATACTCTGACGCTATTCTGCTCGCGTAAAAATGCATAACTTGTCCACAGTTGTTGACAGACGTGACCAATGCTTGAGTAATTTTGCCAGGACCGTTGCTCACTCAAAATAACAAAGTTGTTAAGGCACTGTTCAACCATCAATGTTGTAAAACCTAGTTCACAAGGTCCAACAATCATAGATAGAAGTAACATGGTTGTACTGTCAATGTTGTCTTTCCGTGTTCCAGCCGCCACGAATAATCGTTGTTTGTTTCATCAATGCTGAACAAGGTTGTTGAAACAAGGAAGTACGTCATTGAGGGCTCCTCGTTGTTATTCGTCCTTGATAACAATGTTGTAGCAACATTGTTTAGCCAACAATACTGTAACAACTTGTAAGGTTTTTGCGTGTGTAACCTTGGCCGCCCACTTCAACGATATGAAAAGTTAAAAAGTTGGTAGACTGCCGAATTTGTGATAAAAAATTCTAACGTTTCGAGCTATGGCCCTTGTACGTCAGAACTCGTTTCACTCTCTGACGAAGGGCTATAGCTCGAAACGTTAGAATTCTTTACGATAAACTCGGCAGTCTACCAATCTTTCAACTTTTTGTCCAGCTACCCCGTGTTCACTTACATGTCTGTCTGATGATGAAATTATCTTTACGCGATACCAGTGTCCATCTTCAGACTTGGCGCAGCATACGTTACCAGCAGTTGGGTTTGAGACGAATTCACTGGCTTTTGCTTGCTGAAGAAGAAAGACAGCAAAAAAAAGAACCGTTTGAAAATTCAACACAAATCGCAGAGAAAACGTATTAAATCATGTTTCTTTTATTACTGTTTCTACCACACTGTTTTATTAGTATCTGCAAGCGCAGGTCACAGCGAACCCCAAACAGCAAAGCCAAACAATGGAATAGATGCCGGCTAAAGTTAGGGGCATGGATTACTTGTCAGTATCTAAATCTGCACTTACCACAATTTTTAAGTTAGCTTTCAACTGTTCGTGAACTCTCGTTATCACTCGCATTACTTGTAAGTCACTTTACATTATTGCCTTTCTAGAATTCTGTTGCTAAGTATTTTTAATGATTAGGTTCAATTACTTTAATTGTCTGTCTTAACTCAAATTAAATTAAATATGAAATTACGATAATTTAAATTATCATCATTATCATTTCCCTGTCCATGTATTAGTTTTCTAAGTAATTATTTGCTGTGTAGAGTCCTTGCATGTAACGTCGCAGCGACCCACCTGGTAGACTAATTCAGATTTCCAGCATTCAACAGATTGAATAGTTTATGGAAATAATCTTGGTTAAGAGCATATTTCTTCTAACATTTTTCTTCCTGGGGAAAAGTGCAAGGGGTCTGTATCTAGAAAAAAAAAAGAAATGAAATTCTTTCTCACCTTCGAGGAATAATGGTCCGTCAGGTCTTCATTCAGCTCCTCCAGTCGTCTGGTTCCCGCTCCTAATACATGCAGGAAGACACTTCCCGATGGTGAAATATAGGGAACAGCAACTTCTAACGTTTCACCAACCTACCGAATACAGAGTAAATATTTAGTTCTGAGTGGTTATCATCAGCATTTCAATCTGTCGTTAAAATAGTGATGGCGTCAATACTCAAGCGGATAATGATACTGACTGGTTGTGAGAGCAAAACTGTAAAAAATGGGACGGTAATCGTAGTATAATAATTTTTAACAGGATAGCCTTTTTGAAACACGCTGTAGATCACAACGTAAGTTACCTTGGGAAGAACGGGTTTCAACTCTTCGTCTGGAATGACTAACTTTCTAATCACATCATTGATAATCAAGTTAGCTTCATTGGTGGTGTCAATCAGCTCGATGAACACGAGGTCAGCGGTCCTAAAAAATAGCATGACGGTAAGACATTTCAAGTATCGTCGTCTAAGAGCTCACCTACACGGCCTGAGTGGAAATGGTGGAAATTAGGTTAAAGTAAAGATCCATTGAATTTCAGTCCTGTCAAGTCCAACTGTTACCACTCACCTTTTAATAACCTCTGCAACACAGATTTCCCCCATGCTTAACTTCCTTAATTTATCGACAACATCAGGATTTCTGGTTTTGGGTAAGCCATTCAGCGCACACTGGAATACCTGGAAACCGTATAAAATCCTGAATTAAACAAATATTCTACCAGTCGGGACTAGCATTGGGGAAATACGGTAATTAAGTAAGTCAGCAAAGATGTTTACCAACGGGCACTGAGCATCACTTGGGGTGAGTTATTTAATAAGGTTTCGAAAAGCGACAACCTTGGCGCAGGTGGTCACATTTGAAGCATCTTGAGAGTTACGACATTGACTCCCATGACATGGGTGATATTACATTATACATCCCATGACATGGGTGATATTACATTATACATGTAGATTAGTTATGCAAAAGAACTCGGGATTGGCTTTGTACAATCACTGACAAATTTGTTGGAATAAACTGATATTCAAGTCACTACGCCAATCGATGTCGTGCTCCAAGGAAAGGATGTTCGCAGTCTCTCTTCCGAATCGCTTACTATGTTCATATGAAAACAATATTGCAAGCATGGAGGGTAGGTTAAATTCATTACGCTAAACATTCAAGCGATTATAAGGAAAATATAAACTGTTCCAATCAAATTTGTCAATGATTGTATATTCGAACGTTTGAATATCGTAAAACTTTTGTGGGAGGTTTTCACAGCCTGATCTAACCTGGAAGGGCAGCTTCAAAAACTGTGGAGCTAATGTCCTGAGGTCGGCCGTCGTTGCCTCGGCCGTGTCACCATGGTCCACAAAGAACACGTTAATGGTCGAGCCTTTCACGTTCAATACTTTCACACGGCACCACACATCGTCTGATATCAACGCAAACAAATCGCCAGCTGCAGGTTCCGTAGTCACCTCATCTGCAGGAAAAAGTTTAAGATAAGGTAATCCAAGAGTATTATTCAAAAACACAAGCCTTGTTTAAATTCGTCTACTCCCACATCTATCTGTCAGGATCATTGCATTTCTTACTGTCTGTCAGTCTGCGTTGCTTAAGTATCAGCGAGGGTGCCCGTATGCTTGTCTGTCTGTGTATCTACTTGCCTGCCTGCCTGCCCGTCTGCCTGCCTGTTGGTTATTCGATCTGCCTCTCTTCATGTCTTCTTGCTTGCTTGACATTAAATGTTTCAGGCGACGTTAAATTTTCGAGTATCTTCTTAAGACCCAGCTGGGACCAGTTGCGTTAATGCAACTCCAAGGCCTTTCGGCTGGGAAACGAAACCGCAACTCTGCGACTCTAGTGCAGCGCTCTAACCGACTGGGCCACGGAGCCCGCTGTCAGTAGATTCGACGGAAGTTCTGTATTAATACGATTGGTAATGACGGTGAAGCATAGGGTATATTACGCAGATACTTGAAAATCAACCTTCACCTGAAACATTTACATGAAATTTATCAGATTCATCGAGTGAAAATGCGAAATATTCATTGTCAGTCTGACTGTTGACCTGATGGTCTGTCAATCGATCGGTGGGTCCGTTTCTGTGTTTTTGTCGGTCCGCCAGTTACTCAAAGGAAGATATAGAAGTCGACGAGTTTAAAAGAAGTATTTAATGACGTGTGTAAGACCGAAGGGTTGGGAAACTGCTAAACATGAAAAGTTGGTGGAACTGACGTTTCGAGCGAAAGGACCTTAGTTAGTCTGTTTGCCTACGCTCTACATGCAAACAGTACCTTTTGAATCACTGTAATAACAAGACATGCTTTCCTGCATCGCTTCAAACTTTTTCTACAATAAATGCGAAACAGATAATTACATGATCCAAAGAAAAAAAAACCCAATTCAAATTCCGTACCAATTCAAAAAGACATCTTCATTTCATATCATGGTAAAAAAATCCGCAAACTCTTAGGCTAGAGATCTTGCTTACCCCATTCAACTTACCGAATATTCATCTCCTATTAGACGTAAATAGATGTCGTACGTTCCCGTTATGTTACAAACAAGTACATCAATAAACGGATCTTCTGGTAGCTCTACTACTCCTAAAATGAACAGAAATTTGTTGGAATAAAACTAATACCCAATTCATCACGGTGGAGAAATTTGCTAAGGCTTGAAAAGCGTTCGGATATTGTCAATCACGGGTTCAAGGACTTCCAGCCGTGAAGTTCCGTCATAAAGACACTTGGAATAGTTACTACCATTTTTGTTGTATCCGAAAACGTTGACACAACAAGGAAAACTTTACATGTTTGTGGAAGTTGATCGTCCAGGTTAGTGTAGCCTTGAGAAAGACTGTTGATGGTGACTGACGTTTCGACAGCCTGAGCCGTTGCTGAAGATAACCGCCGTTAAGGCCATGGAAACGTCAGTCACTTCCACGAACAGTCTTTTTCAAGACTACACTAGCCTGGACGATCAACTTCCACAAACACGTAACGATTCTCCCAGGTTCAAACCGTTTACTTTATTAAGGAACATTTTACCGTAGTTACCTGGTGACTTTGATTTTGGCCGACGTGACCGTGAAATCCCATCTTTTTTTGGCGGAGTTGTTTTCTCCGAGGGGGCTCTTAAAAATTAAGGAAAATAACACCTGTGTAACCAGATCACGTTTAGCTTGTTCAAACTTACAGGAAACATCTTGACGGAAAAGTTATTTACCCTGTAGACGAGGAGACGGAGGACGACGAAGAGGATGGAGTAGAAGCCAAGTTCTTCACTGACGACGCAACGCCAGCTTTAACAAGCTCATCTCCAATGTCTGTGTGCAACGACTCATCGTAAAGAGCGACACTCAAAATTTTGTCTAGGTTAGAAAACGAAAACAACTTTTACTCAAGGTTTGAAAAATGTGAATACTTTCTCATCAAAGCATATCAGGTGTTTAATAATTATGTGATGTAGATTGAAATTGCGAATGCTCCAAAAGCTTATAAATCAGAAAAGTTTTCTGAGCCTCTAACGGGAATCAAACCCGTAACCTTCTGATAGCCGGTGAGGTGCTCTAATCATTAAATTAAATGGACTCAGATGACAGAGCAAAGGTTACTATTTATCCTGGTTCCTGTGCAACATGTGTATTGCTAACAGCAGTCTTGACAAGTCAAGTACTCAACATTAAGTTATCGATATTGGCAGATGCTGTGCGGGTATGTGGTAGCTCAGCGCGTTTAACAGATACATGTACGAACGGAGACATGTACGGACGGTTACTTCAGGATTTGGCAAGGTCTCTGGCGGTAGCATTCCGCTTGTTTCTGGTATTCGCGCTGGCAAATGTACTAATACGGGAAGTAACTCGGATACTGGTATTTACTAAAACAACCAGACTACAAACACGGGCACCTCGGAACGGACACACTGACACTGAAAATGACAAACACATTTTCACTTACACTAACACGTGCATAAACACTGAAAGTAACAATGACATTGACAACATTGATACATTGACACATTGACATGGACAAAGACATCGGAAATGGCAGTGACACTTGCATTGAATTGGTTAACTGTTCATTTAATTGACACTGACGACATTGACACATGTATTGAGATTCATACTGACACTAGCACTGACTCATGCTGGAATTGATTGCAACAATTATGCTAACACAGGCACTGGCAATATCCTTGACAATCAAGTCTGCACCACCACAACACCAACATACACTGTGCTGGTACTAAAACTCTCACTGGCCTGGTAATAGTAGCATAAACGAAGTCTATTAAAGTAAAGTTCCTTTATTTATACTGCATAACCCGATCAGCTAAACTGCGCTGTTCTCCCTAGAGGTCCGGTAAGGGCTATTCTTCACGGGTCCAGTGTTACTACAGAAGGAAACTGGAATACCCGGAGAAAACCTGCGATGTTTGGTAGAGTCAAGCTGGACAACATTCTTCTCACATGAGACCAAGGTAACTTTAATCAGAACACTGCACTGAGCAAGAATCGAACCTTAGTTACAGAAGTGAGAGACACGTGCACTACCACTGCGCCACTACCACCAACACTCCTCACGAAATTGTCCTTACAACTGACATAAAAATTGGTACTAGTTTTATGACACTTACTGTACAACAATGCCCCTGACAGAAGCAACAACTATCATTGATGCTGACAATGACAATAGCACTGGCAGAATCATACACAACTCAAACTGCTACATTTAAAGACAAAAACTGAGCAGTAACAGGTCAACATATTTATATTTCTACAATAAAAACCTTCACTGTCTTTTACTGTCATTCTTAGGTTCTTATCATAGGAGATTTCTTGAAACTTCTTTGAAGATGCTTCACTCCATTCTTGATCCTAAAATGTGTTTTTGAAACAAAGTTACTCAATGAAATATATTGTAATACAATTGAAAAATAAACTGACTTTTTCCTCACTTCATTTGAGGGTTGGACACCATCCAGACAGCAATGTAAAGCTTGGACAGGTTGCAATTGAAACTCCTTTCGGAGAGCACGCAAGCGCTCGACTCCAATAACTTCCTGGTTGCCAAAGTCTACATAGAGAACCTTAACATGCTTCCTGTCAACTATTTCAAGCACACAAGCTCTATAAAATGATTCATCTTCTGTGAACTGAGCACATAGTATCTGATTTGGTTTAATTGAAGGGATCTCATTTGGATTGTACTTGGTGGACTGTAAAGATAAAAAAAAATTAAAATATTGCTGTAAACATCCACAGGCAGGGTACAAGTTTTATCAATAATATTATTTCCTTGATGCCAGAATTTTGATGGTTGATTCAATGCTCAGTGAGACAAAGTGAGGGACTTCCTCTTGAAATACGACCACCTCTTCTACTACATAACTGTGTTCTGCTACAGTATACTTCAATAATCGTATCTTCAGAAGATTACATCAGGATGTAAAATGTACAGTATAACAGTAGATACAGTAATTTGTTCAAGAAATATGGTACAAATTGACTCTCAGCTTTAACTTATAACCCATTAACTGAAGAATTTTCAGCATGTGGATATTTTGGCTCAATACTAGTCATACCTGGAGAGAATTCTATGCCTCATAGAAAACTAAGAAATTAATAGAGCCTACCTCATACTGCTTTAGAATTTCTTGATTGAGTGTTGGTGTAATAGCATCAATTCTACTGACATAAAAACATCCCAGATTTTCAATATGAGTTATATAGACCATGCAGGTGGACCTAAAAAAAAATAATGAAGTGTTAGTTGTATCACATTTACAGTTGTAATATCAACAATAAATCAAATATTTATAATGTTCCTACTATTCCATGGCTCTTATGTGTATTTTGTGCAGGCAGTAGATTTCATAACTTCACTACATTTTCTGCCTGGTAAATCTTGAGTTCTTGTCTTAAAGGAACAAGCTAATGGACACATCTGGTTTGGCATAAACACGCTGATTTCTCACCAAATTGTAATTTTTCCAAACAAGTTTTCCAATTTTCTTCATGGAAATAACATGCTTATTTGCAAGAACTAACTTAATCCAGTTTGCACATGAAAGTTTCATTCTGAGTAGATGGACTACTTTGTGCAGTTTCCATGATGGTCTCCTCTGTCTGGGCTGAACACACAGCGTGGACCATTCAGACCAAAATACCACAATCCATCAGTATACACATACAGCCGCAACCTCATTCTTTTGTATTCTATTGAAAAAACGTCGGGTGAACATGAATTCAATGCAAAAGAATGAAGTTGAGGCTGTTTGTGTACTGTATAACGATGCATTGTGGTATTTATCGAATTGGTCTGTAGCAAAAGCAGGAGGAGATCCCCTGTCAAAATTGGCTGTCAACAAGTTTGGAAGAACAATTAAGGAAGCTCCCTCAGATAACTTTTAATTGGTGACTGGTAACTAAATATGGCTGCAAAGATGTGCGTAGATAGCAATCTTGTCAAATCATTACTCTATCACAACAGCACTGTCTGTGTCACTACAAAGGTGAAATTTTTGGACGTTTGCTTTAGTGAATATTTCTTTACACCTTGTCATTAAAGCAAACATAGTAAGATTAAAAACATATCTAATTTTCAAAATTTTTCACAAGACAGAATCTTATAAAATCCAGTAAGTTCACTGGAAAAAATCTACCTATAATGATCATTTGATATTTTATTCTTTAGTGAAATGTCTAACATCATACCAATTTCCAGAACAATTCACTGAAGATAATATGTTTTAAATGTAATAATCATGAAAATATGCCGATGTTTTAATGCTGTTATTGCCACTTTAACAATTAAAAATTGCACAATTCAACAAATATCTCATGTTTATCATGCTACTTCGACAGTTGGACACACTTTGTACAAAACTTATGACCATTTTAAAAGTAGAAATGCCCACAAATGGCAACTGTATTAATTACATCCTGTAAACATAGAAACTGTAGGGAGCCAACTTAAATGGAATAAACAAACACTAACAGAAATTGTAATAAAAAGACAACATGAAATGCCAAGTTGTTCTCCAAATAGTAGGAAACTTATGATGATCAACCAATATACTAGATTAGTGTGATTGAATTACCCAGGATGTGGAAGATCATAAGGCAGTTCAACATCTCTGCTTTCTTCAAGTGGAGACTCTTCTTGCTTTACTGTTGAAACTTGCTTTAAAATGATTCATCAAATTATTAAAAATGCAAATAGATAAGAACACTTAATAATTTTTATTATCAACACTATGAATCATTAATCATGCAATTTACATGTAGTATAAAGTACACAATGACCTTCTTATCCAAAATCAAAACACTGGTAAATTCAGCTGAATTAACACAGTCAAGCCAGGTTTTCATAGAAATGATAACCAGTCAATAATTTCCAGAACATCTTGTAAAATCCAAAATTTGGATTGAAGACAAGACAAAAAAGTTTAATGGTAATATTTCATCTTTATTTCAAAATATTACTATTAAACTTTTTTTGTCTATTCTTTAATCCGAATGTTGGATTTTACAAGATTATAGTTTTGGGTTGTGTTTTGTTTTATATTTCCAAGTTCAACAAACTTTGACATGTTTGGATATGAGATTAAACATTCTTTCAGTGTGTGGCATAGCCTTGCAAATGACTCTTTATTGCTTTAGTACAAAATGACTTTTTATTGCTTTAGTACAGGAAACTGTAACCTGATTCTGGGGTTAGTTTACCTAATTAAAGTTTATAAAAATCATTATCAAGAATAACATAAAGCTCAGTACAAATTTCTGAGGTGCTCAACAGGAATGGATATTAGTAAACTTAAAGCAACCAGCTATCAGTTGTTATAAAATCAGTGGAGTGGTAAATTTGCAAAATCTGCAGAGGTTAGTTGAATTAGACCAAGGGATTTAAACTGCATCTACATGTACATGTACCACGTGGCATGAGCAATTCTTTGGTGGACAGGTAATCCAAACATCTATACCATAACATCTGTAAGGTCTAACATCTCTAAGATGGTTTAATTGTTCAAATTACAAAATTGTAAGTTACCAGTCTATCTAGACAAAAGTTGTAAAGCCACTGGTTTGCAAACCAAAAGCAAACATGGAAAGATTGGAGCATAATTTCATACATTAAACCTGGGATGTTTAAATACTTTTTGCAAGCTTCCCATGATCTGTAACACCTGATTAGCAATTTATCACTATACTGTAGTGATTTCAGAAGTATACACATATGATTCAGACCATTTTAAAATTTGCAATGGTTGTTGACTTTGGACTGAAATACACAAGGGCATTGTTAGAAATAATAGCAAAATCAGGCCATCCCACAATGACCCTTTCAATATTTCTAGTCAGGCTAATGCCAGAGGATTATACTTGTCAACAGGAGACCCCTCCTTGTCACCCTGGTATTCACTTGGTAAATACCTCTTTCAATACTAAAATATTTTGATGAGTTGTGCACTTAATTCTTTTTAGAATTCTCAACTCTTCAACCCTCATAGCCAGCTGTCATGTTAATGTTATTCTGGTTATTACCAGATAATTTTATTCTGCTATGGAGAGTATTAACTCATTCCCTGCCACAGCTCTCCCTTTGACAAGTAAAATTTTCGGGCATTAGCCAGAGTAAAATGATAGAAGTCACCCATGGTGGGGTAGGAGTACTTCATACCTGCTCAGGTTTTACATCCTGTTTCACTGGACTATAAAGCAAAAACCTTCCTTCAATAGGCTCCTCTATCCTAACCAGATCAGGCCTTGATCTCAGTTCTTTCAGAGCATCTTCTGTCAAACTCTTCTTGAATTTCCCCTCAAATAAAACACTTAGTCGTGTTGCCCACAGGCCATTTGGAGATTTTTTAACTTCCTGAAAAATGTAAAAAAAGTATTTAAAATATTAATAACTGCATCAATGTGATAATTTATTTAATTTATTTTTTATTTAATTTAATTTATGTGGTAATTTATTTTAAGAACACAAGTAGAAGTATAAACAATGCAAACTTTAATCCATTGAGGGGCAAGGGTAAACTTTGGTATTTTAATCTGGCTCGCCCCAGATGTTTCTGCTCATCACAATTTATGCCCTAGGCATTAAACAGCTAAATTAATAAATAGGCTAAAAACTCATGATAAATGTAGAAATAGATGCAACCTGAGGTATTTCGTGGGAACAAAAAGAAGAAACTCCAGTTCATCACTGCAACTAAGCTACTGCATGAAAAAAAACTACATTCAAAATAATCTTAACATGATTGCAAGTCTGCTGGTAATACAGTAGTGCTTAAGGAAATTTGGAAAATAAAGAGTACCATAACATTAACAGTATATTTTGGTGCAAAATGGCAAATTATTTGTTGCCTTGCTGCCAAATACATATATGTACAGTATCATGCATATTTTTGTAAATGATTCAAACCAAACTCAAGTTATAATTATGGTACTGTAGATAATGTATGGATGATAATTTCCTACCGACAATTTTAAAATTCTAAGTTTGGTTTAAAGCATGGATAATGTTGTTTGTTTCCCTGACCAAATATAGATTTTAACCCTTTCATGCCCAGGGCTCATCCCTGTGCAGAATAACAATCTAGCACTTACCAGAGTAAAATAAAAAGTGCTCCCCAACCTGTTTCAAGGTTGAAGCACAATACTTACATCTTTTATCCATTTTATGACAGATGAGTCTTTTAGAATACCCTGTGAACAAGGTTGGGCAGGAGAATAAGCAGTAACAGTTCTGACATTTCTTCCTGAATTTGTATTTGAAAAACTGACTTCCACATTATGGTAAACAGGCCTTCCCTCTTTTAAGGACTCTACATAACACAGAAAAAACACACATGTTCAGTTACTTTATCCAATGTATAATCACTGAGCCTTACTAACAAGATGAACACTTCCTTATGATTCAGTTACATTCAAGACATTTGGGTCCATCTTACCGTACACTAATGAAAATATCTATTATGATGGTATGATCAAAGAAATAATAATTTTTGAATAAGGCATGCTCAGCAATGGGAGTTGGTAAATGACCCACAACATTTGTACTCAGTTTCTTTTTGGAGTATTAATTTTCACGTATAACCTTCTCTTGGAAATTCTGAGTACTTGTGCTTAAGTGAGAAGCAGCACCACTTCCATTGCTTTTCCCTGTCTTTGTTGCCATTACATAATTTCTGCTCTTTTGCAAACCACTTCCAATGAAATAGCCATCAATAAGTTCTGAAACAAGGTGAATCAAATGGGTATATGTTCCCTCGTGAAGCAGCAAAGACTCTGGGTACTGAAGACAAATTAAACAACTCAATAATACTGAGTTCTGATCATTCAAATGAGATTTTTATTTTAATAAAGCAAACATTTTTGACTATCCAGGTCCTGGCCTATAATTTCTCATTAACTGAGTAATGGAAATTTATTGCCCTTACTGGTACACAAACAAACAAACAAATAGTATTATAGGTGATGTGAATAATTATGCTCATTTAGCGGCCTCCAATAACATACTTCCAGAGACATGTGATTTTCTTGACAACATTTCCTTATCTGTACCTAGGAAAGGAAAACAATTACAGATAAGGTTACATCTCTTATTTTAGTTATCCTTTCATTGACCAAGAGTGGAAAGTAAAACAGTATTATTTAAGTTCTTTATCCACTGGTGTAAGATTTGAAATGATTTCCAGCTGACATTTTAATGAAATAGAATAGGAAGCAAACTCAAGCATTTATTAAATTGTAATTATTTTCACCTGGTTTTCTTGTCTGTGTTTACGTCATTTTCACAGGGCATATGGGAATATTTATATTTATATAATATACATACATATGGATAGATCAACAGTTAAATTTTGTCTTACATTTAAAATCTCATATCTTCAGTTTACTGGATGTTGTTTTGTGGAATAAAACCTTGCATATGCATTGTTCTCCTCTATCCACTATTCAGTTCTTTGCAACCTTTCTGTATGTTGTTATAACTAAACATTGCTACTGTGTTTATTGCTTAAATGAAACACAAGCAAAGGGTGGAGATAGAGTCTGAATTAGCAGACCATTAATATTCATCCAGATTTTGAGGAAGAATTAGATAAATTTCATCTTACCCAAAAAAAGATTTTCATTTGTGTTTAACTAGCAAACTGGATATGCCTGAACCGTGTAGTACCACATTAACAAGCCAACACACAATCAAGTGTGAGAATGCTAGGAAGTATTTATTTGACAGGTATTTCCCAGAACCAATATGCAAAAGAGGAAGTACCCTTGGGGGTACTCAATAAATTTTACGGGGGAGCCAGCGAAGCCTTGCTGGAGCATTACAGATAGAAACCCTACCATAAATACGTTTCCCCCAAAAGTCAAGCTAACTGAGGTAAAAATAAGCCCGAATAACTATTGACGTCGGTCGTTTGGGAAGATTGCAAAGCCTGCTCACTCCCCGCCTCATGCAATTATGAATGCGTGTTATTATACTTGCATTTTAAATGTTAGCTAATGAGGTAGTTTAATATGAGATATCTCGGGCATTATCACTAGAAAATATTAAGGCTTTGTAAGTCAAATACTACCTTTAAGTTTCTGTCTTAAATCAGTCACGCCAGCGCCAGCCGACGTAGTTCTTCCAACCAGTCCTTTTTGCTGTTTCTGCATTCTTGGAGGAACAAACCTACGTACTGGCCCTTTTTGGCTCTGTTTAACTGGCGTATTAAACCTCGCTGGCGATGCATTAAACTTGCTTGGCCTCTTAGAGATCATAAGTTTCGCAGATTTGCGAACTTTGGGCTTCTTTTGCTTGGAAATTAGTTTGGCGACGTGTTTGTCAGCATCCGATGCAACACCTCTCAGAGTCCACTCTCCATTAGGACCCTTCTCGGCTCGTGCAACATCAGGAATGCTCTGTACATAATTCTCTAGATTTTTAAATCCCAGTTCCTTGTAAGGTATAGTCTTGCCAGTCAGCTGTTTGTAGTCTCGGTAAAGCTTCTCGAATGGCACTCCCAATGGACTGCTGATGAGAACTGCTCGCAACATGGCCACAGTTTCCGCTCTCAATTTCGTTTTTGGGTCGCTGGCATTCATACTGACGAGCTAAACTGAGTTTTAGGCAATGTAAAGTCTACTTATACTCAATGTTTGAGACAGCTGAGCAAAGTTTGCTAAGGGACTTCTTTGGAAAGAAGTGGCCAACAAAAACACACCTCCTACCTTGGCTTTGGATACCTAAGAACTGAGCCCGCAGACAGGTGACGACCACAAGTGCGCCCAATAACGCGCAAAATTGAGAAAACAAGAAAACAAAACCAAGATTCTTTGGCGTCTTAGTTGCTGAAGGTCAAGGATACGAAGTTAGTGATTTGAAGAGGAGGAAAACATCTCACTATTACCATTTTTTCGACATTACATTTAATTAAAATGAAATACAGCAGCGTTATCAATTTTCTTCGTGTAAAAAAAGTTCCTGTAGTGTAAATATTGAATTATTATTGGCCATGAAACTTCAAAGTCATAGTAGCTGCACCCTGTGCTCTAAATGATATGGACTTAGAAATATGAAATTTTTTTTGCGCGCAAGAGCGCGCCATCAAAGCACCTTTTCTCATTCCTTTTCACCTTCTGCTAAAAGGGGTATGGGAACGAAAATTTTGTAACCGTGCCCAGTCTTAAAGCTGAATAATCGGGTAAATTAGGTCTTTTTGAAATTAGTGGTCAACATGGGTGAGTTTTGATCTTTGGGTCCTTTTTTGACAATCCTGTTCAATCCGAAGCAAATTAAAATTACAATTTGGGATCTGCATCATCACAAACTCCCTAGTGCATTATTTAACCAAAAGCCTGCTCCATTTGACCGAAACCAACCATTGAACTCACCTAAATTTCAACTAGAAGTTTGTGTTGCTTTTTTGTCAAGTTAAGATGCGAGATTTTGACCTATATGTAATCAAGATTGTAAACTAATCATTAAAAATAAATAAATTGCAAACATTCGCTCTCCTACTTACCTCAAAAATCCTTTTCGTATTTCATGTGTTGAAGGTTTTATTTTGACGAATCAATTGTGCAACGAAAACTATTTCGTGGTAGAGGTTTAATTCCATAAATTATCCTATACTTTTTGAAGTTGACATTAGGTTTAACGACCTGGATGATATTTTTGTATAGGTATCTCTCGAGATAATTGGCATAAAAGGCGTTCCACGGGAGGAAAAAAGAAGGCTATTAGGAAAAAGAGAAAATACGAGCTTGGTCGACCACCAGCCAACACAAAGGTATGCTATAAATGATGAAAGTTATGCTACATTTAGGCCCTGGACCTACAGAACAGACATTGCAGAAACATTTGAGATTTTTTATGTTTCCTTATAACTGTTTCTTTGTTTACCCACCATTAGTATGATATTGTGGCTTCTGCTTGGGCAGCAGATATAACGGAACCTGGGACTTAGCTCACCATCTGTGTCATGGTAACTCAGTGGTTAGAGCATCTCACTGGTCCTCAGGAGGACATGGGATCAATTCGAGTCGAGGGCTCAGAAATCTTTTTTCTGGGATTACAAGCTTGACGAATGTTTGTTGTTTGTTTGTGTAAACATTGTTGCAAAGCACAATTTGTTTCCCTGAAGGGAAATATATCAATGTATAAACCATTGAAAATTCATAAAATTAATTTGCATAAAGGTTGGACCTCTAAAAAACAAGATACAAGTACTGATTCTTATGGAAAAATAACCTCACACTAAGTCAGGTTAACAATGTTAGTTTAACACTTGTATAGTCTAAGTATGACTTCCAAATCTTAATTTAGAAACCTGCAAACCAGTTTATGTTTTATAGTATCTGATTTTTTTTTTTTTACCTGTAGCTTGGTCAAAAGAGAATCCATGAAGTACGGACCAGAGGTGGTAACAAAAAGTTCAGAGCACTTAGACTTGACCATGGGAATTTCTCTTGGGGATCAGAAAGTGAGTAAAACACACACAAATACATACCTCATGGTGCATAGTGGCAAATCACAAAAATCAGTTCAGAATCTCCAGAAAAAGTGCTTTTGCATTAATTGATACTAAACCATCACGTGTACATTTCGTTTAGGTTAGGACTTTTCTGTGGCAAAATGATGATGACTGTATATTGTTAATGAAGAAGTTTGTAGTGCTGTCATAGCTTTACTGCTTCGTTTTTGATTAATTATGTCATAGTTACACTGATTGCCACAGTTGTAAATCAGGTTTTAGCATCTGATTTGTGGAATTTGACCCTGCCAGGGTCTCAGAATACTCTTCTGAGCTAGTAAACTTGAGGAACATGTGCGATTTCATCTATTTAAATAATATTACCTTTTTTGTAGGTATCACACGCAAAACCCGTATCATTGATGTTGTGTATAATGCCAGCAACAATGAACTGGTACGAACAAAGACTCTGGTTAAAAACTGCATCATTCAAATTGATAGTACTCCTTTCAGACAGTGGTAAGAATCTGTCACAACATTATTTTGATTTTTTGATGAAGTATTGTATTACATTTTTTTATGAAAGGTTAAATAAATCTAGAATTGAGATACCTGATTGTCAGAATGAGAGTTGAACCCATGGGAGCAAAAGCATTAACCATGTTGTAAAAGTAACATGAAAAATGGGCAAGAGTTTCACTGAACAAGTTATAACTGTGTACTGAAGTAACTTTAGTGCCTCCACCAACTGAGTTTCAGGTTGCATGACCTTCATCAGTATTATGGTAAGAGAAACAGAATGTTTTCAAGGATTTCAGCACATCAAAAGGTTTCTCCAGGATACTTATGGATAATGAAGAAATGTTCTGTTTATGTTACAAAGAGAATGACTTCAGAATCTCCAAATATTCTTGATGACAGAAGCCTGCATCACATTGATACCACTCCATTCATGTCTCTAGGTATGAAGCCCATTATGCAACCCCTCTGGGCAGAAAAAAAGGCTCAAAATTGGTATGTTAACAAAACCTTGCATTTCAAAGTCAGCACTCAAAATCTGTTGAAAAACAGTTATCAGTATTGTCCTGCATTTACGTGTGAAACATACTGCACAAACACTCTCCCATTTGCATTCATCCTGTGCTTTCAT